>VXBA01003175.1:542235-583992 GCA_013399895.1 Serilophus lunatus
TCTGTGGGGACTCTGTGGGACCGGCTGCTTCGGGGTCCCGGCGGCCGCCCGCCCTCCGTGGCCACACACCGCCAGAGGCTAGGCTGTGAAGGCGGCAGGCGCTCAGTGATTCCTTCACAGAATGGGCAGGTTGGACCCGCGCTGGGTCATCTGATCCTGCCTCTCTGGCCCTGCAGACTCATCCCAGAACACAATG
Organism: Serilophus lunatus; assembly: GCA_013399895.1. Taxonomy (NCBI): domain Eukaryota; kingdom Metazoa; phylum Chordata; class Aves; order Passeriformes; family Eurylaimidae; genus Serilophus; species Serilophus lunatus. The sequence goes on from VXBA01003175.1 coordinate 542,432, forward strand.
CACAGGGTTGCGTCCTGGTGGTTCTTCAATATCTCCCGTGAGGGAGACTCCACGACCTCTCTGGGCACAAGCTGTTCCAGTGCTCGGTCAATCATAAGGTAAAGAGGTTCCTTCTCATGCCTAGGTGGAACTTCTGTGCATCAGTTTCTGCCCCTTGCCTCTTGCTGTGTTGCCTGGCACCACTGAGGAGGGCCTGGGTCTGTCCCCTCGACCCTCCCTTCAGATACTTGGAGACCTTGATCAGGTCCCCTCTCAGTCATCTCAAGTCTCAACAGCCCCAACTTCCTCAGCCTTTCCTTGTAAGGGAGCTGTTCTGTCCCCAAATCATCTTCATTGCCCTCTGCTGGACCTGCTCCNCAAGCTGTTCCAGTGCTCGGTCAATCATAAGGTAAAGAGGTTCCTTCTCATGCCTAGGTGGAACTTCTGTGCATCAGTTTCTGCCCCTTGCCTCTTGCTGTGTTGCCTGGCACCACTGAGGAGGGCCTGGGTCTGTCCCCTCGACCCTCCCTTCAGATACTTGGAGACCTTGATCAGGTCCCCTCTCAGTCATCTCAAGTCTCAACAGCCCCAACTTCCTCAGCCTTTCCTTGTAAGGGAGCTGTTCTGTCCCCAAATCATCTTCATTGCCCTCTGCTGGACCTGCTCCAGGGTCTCCATGTCTCTTGTACTGAAGAGCCCAGAGCTGGGCAAAGCACCCCAGATGTGGCCTCACTAGGGCTGGTTGGAAGGGGCAGGATCAGCTCCCTCGACCTGCTGACAATGCTTTTCTTCCCATCAAGGGCACTCGCTTCCTTGGGGAGTCCTCACCACAGCCCCCTCATCCAGAGTGGGAACAGGCCCCTGGACAGGGAGGGAGCTCCGGGTTCTGCAGCCCCTCAGCAAAAATGGAGGAAAAGCACCCCCCACTGCCCATCCTACTTAAGTTGTGCTGCTTGTTATTTAACCTGAAATACTTAAATAGCATCTATAAAATTACTCGGTTTTCAATTTTCTGTAAGAACATAAGGTCAGACACAGTCCTTAAATCAGGGGGGTGTCTCCCAGTTCTTGTTCCTGAAGATTGGAAGAGGTCAAACAGCTGGGAAATCTTCCAGTGGGTCTGCTTTGAACTTCCAACCATTTGCATCTATTGGCTCCCAATATCAGAGGCTGTTCTTGCCCAGCAGCTCTCACTGTATCTCCTCTGTACCTCTGTCCAGCTGACTTGGTGCTCAGGAGGTTCCATTTGAATGTCAGGAAGAACTCCTTTACTGTGCAGTGACCATGCACTGGAGCAGGTTGTCCAGAGGTTGTGGAGTCTCCCTCATTGGAGATATTCCAGCACCATCTGGGTGCAATTCTGTGCCATGGGCTCTGGAATGACCCCACCTGATCCTGGAGATTGGAACGGATGGTCCCACTGTGAGCCCATCCAGCCTGGCCCACTCTGTGATTCTGTGACCTACTGCCTGTTAGTTTGTATCATTCCCAACATCCTGTCCCACAGTGTCACTGTATGTATGAACAATCATCTTCCTTGTTTTCCTGACATCTTGTGACACTATCTGATGAGCACCCCTGTTTCTTGCTTTGGAGAGTAAAAAATAAAATAATTTTGCCCTCTCTATGCCAGTCACCACTTCATGGTTTACACGAGATCCCTTTCCAGCCTGGTAAAGCTCCTCTTGCAGACTGCAAGTCCAAGTGAAATCTCATTTTTCACTCCAAGGAAGTGTTTGTTGCTATTCTATGAACTTTACCATTTCTGCTGTTCCTGTTTGTGGTGGTGGGACTGAAAGATCTTTCTGCAATTCTCAGCCACATCTTTTCTTCCCTTCCATGAATAATAACACGATATCATGAGCAATATCTGTGTTGTCACTCCTTGCCTTATTCAAATTATTTATGAATAAGTGCAGAAATGTGGAGGTGCATTAGTGGCCTCCTTTTACTGTGAAAACTGACCATTTACTCTAGTCTTTCAACTGCTTTTAAAAGATGGAGACACGCAGTGACAGCTAACTGGGCAGCTAACCCTGATCAGAAGGAGAGTTTAAAAGCAAGTGTTTGATAAAAGAGGTTAACCCCCTAACCAGAGTGATTCTTATAGTGTAGAGTTTAAGGGAGGAAGGTAGATTCTGTGGCAGGCCCTGGAGGAAGATGGAAGACTTTGTTTTGTGAATGTTTGAATAGTAAATGATCCCCTGAGGAAAAAGTTCTGATCTCAGTTCTGAACTGAAGAGATAAGAAGAGCCCCTCCCCACCCATGTGGGAGACGTAGGCTGCATAAAAGCTGTGTGTTTTCCCATGGGAATTACTGAAACCCCTATTACATGTGGCTTTGGAATCTATGTTGAATGAAGTCCTGGGAAGTGCAGTGACTTATAAGAAGTGTTCTTCCTTTAGGAGGAGGATGGAATGAATGGGTTTGTGAGTCTCTTCCACTTCCATTATCATGTACAAAAAAAAAAAAAAAAGCCTTAAAAGCACTTGTGAGTTTCTCAAAGTAAAATAACCTCCAAAACACCTAAAAAAAGAATCCCAAACAGCAAAACATCTGTGTTTGTGTAACACAAGGAGTGTTTCATGTTTGTTTCATACCCTGGAACAGGAGACCCAACAGCAAGAACAGATCTGTAAGAGTTAACAGGCAGAAGACTGGTAGACTTCAGTCTGATCCTGAGGTTGTCTTCTCCCTCCTGCTGGTTGAGACTGTTCTGAGAAATGAGATCTGGACCCTGTGGCATACCAGTTCTGGAGTTTCTGTAATTTTGCTCTCCTCATCTCTTTTTTTTTGTCCTCTGTTCTCTTCCATGGCTTTCTTTCACCAAGTCATCTGATTTAGTCTCCTCTCTTTTATCTCCATAGATAATATTTTTCCCATACATTTCATTACTTTGAAGGCCTCACCCTTACTTAGCATTGTTTGGCCTATTGTCACTTTCTAAATATGTTTAATTGTATTCCACGAGTGATCCAGCAGTTTCCAGCATTAATAGTCTTTTCCCAACATTTCCCCTACCTACTCAGCAAGACAGAAATTTGGCTACAAATCTTGAAATCTACATATTCCAATATTTTCTGACTGCAAGGAAATTCTATGGTCCCCTGTGGTCTTCCAGGTCGACATGAATACTCTGCAACTGGACTGACTTACCTGCTGTGCTAGTTTTGAAATCTGCTTTTACTGCAACCCAAAGGAAAGCAGAGAGACCAGCACAAGAGAGCTGTTTAAAGGCAGAACAACCTGAATTTGTTCTTCATAATTGTGAGCATGTGTTTTCCATAATTATAATAACACATTCTGCTTTTCTCCCCTGAAGCATATCAAAGTTAATCTTCCTAGGGAGGGAAAATACTCTTTTGAAGTTCCTTCCTTCTACAGCCTTTTTAAAATCCACAAAGAAATTACTTGGCCCTGCTTTCTGACATGAAGTAGTCCCTGTTTCTTAGATCTGCCAGGAGATGGTGCTGCCAGTCTTCCATCTGTTCCTTTCCAGTTCTTAGGAAAGCTGGCACATTTTTATGTACAATTAATGAAGACACTTCTGCCACCTGACTGCTGCACTTTTGTGCTAACAGGGATCTTAAGGGAAACAGAAAACACTTTCCATATTTAAAGCTTGCTACTATCTTAGAACTTAAGATTCACAAGATGTCAATGACAAAACCATTCAGGAACTTCCCAGTGTTTTCTATTGTTCCATGACAGGATGATGAATATAATAAACCCCCCCATCTTTATGGTTTCCTGGGTAGTTTCACACGTGACTTTCTCACCTTTACAGACATCTCTGGATGCACTCTGGCCAGGAGGTTCATATTTTCACAGGCATTCCAGCCCTGTTCAGAGAACAAGAGCTTTGACTCTGCTTTAAATGGAAACAAGATGCAGTTTTAAATCTCATTCTAAATCACTTTTGGTAATTTAGACAGTTCTGTTAGCATCGATGTTAACAGGTCCTGTGGTTCCCAATTCCACTGAGCACACAACAAAATTTGGCCTGAAAAGACCTTGCAATATGTAATAGAGGGACACATCACTTCATCACTTTTATAAAAATGTATAAATGTCACAGAGCAACATGCTTCCTTTTAAGCCCAAAGGATCCATTTTTTAGCTTTGTTTATTTGGTGCCAGATTTTCTTTTCACCAGTGCAATTGTTTGGTAACACTTATGGCTACAGTAAAAAAAAAAAATTACCTAAACAGGACCTAATTCCAAATTCCCAATATAATTTGTTATGTTCTGGTTCTAAACTACAACCTGATGAGTTAATGTATATCCTGGTGATTTCTCTTACACAACAACTGTCACAGACACTGGTGAAAGTCAACATCTCTGGTACCAATTCCTGCTTTTCAGAGGACATCAGGCATTTTTATTGATTCTCTTTTCTCTCCTGAGAAAAAGCTTCTCTGATTTGATCTATAGTAGAAGAAAAGATAATCTAAGTATTCAGTAAAATGAAATGTACTTTTTCTGGACAATTCTTTTGATCAGGCATTAGTCCAGGACTGTTGTTAATGTAAAGGCAGCTGATGTAGAGCTTGTGGAAAGTAATGAAATGTGGGCCAGTCTCCAGCTGTACTATTTTGGGGTATGAGACACAGGGGGAACTGATTGCCACCATACTCCATCAGCCCAAGAAAACTTGGCAGCTGGCAACTGGATTTCTACTATACTAAAAAAAATAAATTAGTGGGGATTTTAACTGATTAGATTTGCAGACATTTGGATTTGGAAAGATCTGGCAATGTACCTTATTGCTGACTGCTTTGGTTCTATATTTGTGTGTATGTTTGTGCGTCTGCGTCTATGTATGCATATGAACAGTCCTGTTTAGGATTAGAACTGTATGAGAAACTTTATAAGAGACAAATGAAACTCTTTTGGGCAGACTCTGAAATCAGTGTTCAGTGGCTTCACAAGTGAGGTTTATTCTCATGTGTGAGAGTTGCAAGGTGGGACTCCTGGGATTTTTTTCCTTCACAATCTATGTTCACGATATGGGATTTAAGTGTAAGTGGAGACTTAAGCATGCTATGAAAAATTAATGTATTGAATGCTGTACCATCTGCACTACAAAGAAACTAAGAAAGAGTGGGCTAAAAAGAGGCTGTGCTGGATTGGATTAATGACTTCCAGGGTTTTTCTGGCAAGAACTCAAATAGAGAGCGATTCATGGAATGTAGCATTAGACTTTGCCTGTTATTCCTAATTAGAGCATTGGTGAATGTGGCAGCAGAGAGTTGCTGGAAAAAAGACAAATGCCTCAGCCAAGCAAATAAGGCCATGCATTTTCCTTGATTCCACGGTGAGTCCAACAGGAGGCCAAAGCCTCCTGCAGAAGCAGATGCTCTTGAAGATGGGATGTTCCAACAATTCTCCTTCTGTACAATGACAAGTCGCATGTCTTAATGCTCCTCTGGGCAGCATCTTAAAGCCTCGATGGAGGGGAAAGGACCAGTACAAGAGGATCTCCTGTAGTGACCTGGTGGCTTTGGAACAGAAGGACAGGGCAGAGTCAGCCCTGTAATTCACCACTGGCTGAAGGAACCCATTTACCCCAAATTGGAGGAATGCAGGCAGCTTGTTGCTGAGCTGGTGCAGCCCTCAGTGTCAACAAGCTATCAGCCTGCTCTGAGCCTTGATTTTCCCTAATTAGTTTGACCCTGCCAACACAATGGTGTCTGAGTAACGTAGAAGTGAATCATTACTGCTACAGGGTAGCAAGTGCTTCACATTCGGAATGCCTGTAAGCGCCTACTCTGGGCAGGAAATCTGGATCCAGCTCCTCATAATTCTTTCTCAAACAAAATAGTTTTTCTGAGTATGTGAGTGGGACCAAGAGGATTTATTTCTATGTCCTTTGTTTGCAAAGAAAAGAAGTTCACCAAATGCCTTGTGTCTATGAACACTGTGTCAAAAACTTCATGTGACCAAAATCCAACCTGCCACCTATTGCCAAAAAGAAAAGGAGATCTCTGTGAGCAGCCTGCATCTGGGAAAGTAGTTCACCCCTGAAAAATGGGCCTGCACGTGTCTTGGACTTGCAGACAGCCTCCTGATGTCAGGCTTGGGAGCACCAGCTGGCTCACTTCATCCAACAGGTGGGGTGCAGGTTACCCAAACTGGCCATCCTTATGATGGGCCTTTGATGCAGGAGCTGCATTTGAACTTCACAAGTTAAGACCTATATATGGTTCAAGAGCCACCTGCCCATCAGCTGAGATTTCAACCTTTATTTTTATATGTCTTTGCATTTATATGCCTTTGGATCTCTCATTTTCATGGTGCCTCATTTCTCTCCTCTGCAGGGCTTTGCGTTGTGTGTGCTTGAAATGTGGCTCATACAATCACCATTCCCCAGCCCTACCCAATTCCACTGCTCTGTGATTCGCTCACCAGCTGGATCGGATACAGGACACACAGCAGAAACACAGTAAGACATCTTCCAAGGGACACTTCCACCCCAGGACAGTGCTGCTGCAAGGTACATTCCCTTCTACACCTATGCAGGCTCTCATCCTTCTCCTGGAGCAGTTTGGTTGGAAGCATACTCTGTGTAGTGGTGGTAAAAAGCCCCGAGAGATCTGCCCTCTGGATCAGCAAATCTAGCTGTCCTATTTGTTGAGCTGTACCTTAGATTGCCCTGGTAACACAACTGGCATCATAAGACACCTGGGGGCACTTTGGTGATTCTGTCAGACTAGGTCAGTAGTCCCCAAACAATTTGGACCACTGGAGTGTAGTCAACTCTGAAAACTTATTGTACCCTGTTACTTAAAAACATGTTTTCATGTGGTTCTGCAGAGCCCATAGCAGTGGCTCATGGTCCACTGCAAGGAAACCACTGGTCAAAATACTTCTTCATCTGTAACTGACTCAAGGTGCCTCTACAGAGGTGTGGAGACCTCTGACTAAGTGTCTTCACCTTTCTGTATGTGAATCAGTTTTCCAGTGGTATTCCATAGATACTGATACACATGCAGTGCAAGTGCCAAGTATTCATAGCTATTATACACCTGCTGAACTAAAGGACTGGGAAATAATCTGTGAACAAGCACAGTGCTAAACCCATTTTTAAGTGATTTTCATAGAGACTGGGTCATTTTTTTTATGAAAAGTGAAACGAAGCTCATGTTTCTTACATATGACTGCATACTGCATTGGTGAAGAAATGATGGTCAGGTAGTTTCCTAAGTTCCCTAAAGCAGAAAGCAGAGGCACAGAGTTTACTGCAAATCTAGGACAGAAACTCATATTCAGTTATCACACTTTTAATGTTTTTGTTCTCAAAAGAATACTGCTTTATATTTAACTAGGGATGTTAATACAGCTCTCTGTAAATTAAAGTATTTTTGCAGGGAGTGTTATAAATAAAGGGAGTGTTTGAGGGAATGTCTGTTCTGGGCAAATGCCTGTTAGTTAAGATAGTAGGTAAACAGACCTGTAATCAAAGGACTCAAATTCTTTTGAAGTTGCTGAGGAAATGTGTGACAAATATCTTAAAGAATGTGGTTCAAAGGACACAGTTTATATCTCTAAGATACATACAAAAGGCCTGATCCTGATCTTATGCTACTTGTGTACCTGGCTTCAGCTGAATCAAACTCTGCTGTCAGATACCAGCAGTGGGTAGCTGCTCTTGCTTTCTCTGGGATGCTGAGAGAAGCTGACCCTGTGAGATCAGGGCAAAGGAGGACCCTGAAAAATGCCATAAAAAGGGCCATGAAAGATTAGGAGGTCACCAAGGTGGCCAAGCAGTTTAAGAGAAAAAATAAACCAAACTCCATAGTCCCATCAAAGATTTTGCTCCTTTCTTCTTCTCTTGATACCTTCTTCTCCTTTCCTTTTCACTTTGAGCTTCACAAAACTGTTCCAGTTTGACCAGTTAAATAATGCTGAATACAGTTTTAATATTGAATATGGTAATTAAATTGCACTGAACTCTTAGGTATACTCAGTTTATTTTGTTGGCTGGTTGTTTGGTTTTGGTTTTTTTTTGCTTATTTGTGTTCTTCACAAATACTGGTAAAGAAAAGGAGTGAAAGGGGTAAATAGTTATGCAGAATCAGGGTCTTCAGTTGTTGGACTTCTGGATTGTCTGGAAGACTCCCCCAAGACAGCTGACTGAGAAAAGTCAAACACAGGCAGCAACACTTGTGTTGGAATACCACAGGCCCCCACTTACATTTTCCACCTCAGGGCAGCAGTGTCTGCACCATAACACCTCTAGACTGTTGTAACAGTGGTCATCCTGCTCTGGTACCTTTGACAGGAGTACAGACTGGTCAGGTGTACCCAGCATCTTCCAGTCTTCACAGAGGCCTTGCTGTAGGAGTCATTTCCCGGTAGGAATTAGTAAGACCAGCAGACTGTGCCCTGCAAATGAAGCCATTCTATGGTCAAAAGTCCATTCTTCTGTTATTTTGGTAAAAAACACTGCTGGAGCCAGTGTAAGCAAGGATGCATTGCTACTGTTTTTGATGCAATTATACTGAGAATAAAGAAAAATAATTTTTGAGGATTATTTACAACACTAAAATTATTTGAACAAAATTAAACCAGTTGAATTTTAGTGTGTTGCTGTTGGAAATGTTTTCTCATTTACCACAGCTGATACAAATCCAGAACTTTTTCACTTAAGAATACAGATCATTGGCTTTTCTGAATATCTGAGCAGTAGTCTAAAGCATAATTCACTAAGCCCCACTTTCCAAAATGTAATGTAATGGTTCACCAAGAGTAAAAACATCACCACTGACCACAGGAACATGTTTATACTTCATGACTTTTGCAGTAACAGGTCTAAAATAAAAATAAGATACTATAAAAATAAAAGAAACTACAATCTTGAGAGAAAAAATCAGCAACACTGCTGTTTATGTAAGATGAAATGAGTATAGTGGCTGAGTTTTAACACAGGATAACTCTAATCTGTTTGTTAGTGGATTAGTGAGAACAATTGACTTTGTTGATGTTTTAATGCTATGTAGAGTATTAGGATGATTTAGCATTATGTGTGTTTGAAAGAGATGGCCCTGAGGACTCTGAAACTTTGAAGTTGGACCTGCTCTGCGAGAAGAGTTGAACCAGCTGAATTCCATAGGTCCCTACCAGCCTTTAATGATTCTATAACTCTAAAGCTTTATTGAAACTAAGCTGCTTTTATGAAAATATTTGCCTTGTTAGAGGCTGACAACTTGTTTATTAATAGGAGCAACGCAACTGTGATGTTAAGCTATAAAAAATCATAATCAGTAAAGTATGAAGCCATAAAACAAAAGCTGTATTTCATGTGTGCGTGCAATTTATGCAATCTAGAAAAATAGTTTATGTATTAGACATTTTTATAAGATCTTTAAATGTACATTATTTGTCTTGCTCCTGTTAGTGAAAAGATACTGCTGATATATAGTAGTAAGTAAACCTGAGCAGTTTTTATGTTGTATGAGTGTATTAGTCTTTTATATTGCTGGTTTTACTTTGCAAGCCCCTAGTATTTCCTGTGATAACTTAAGCCATGTTCAAATGATCTATTTGAAAAGGACAATTTACTTAAAGAGTAGGTATTTAACTGGCTATTCTTATCTAAGTCTCCAAGAACACCCAGAAAACAGACATTTATCTCTGTCTTTAAGGATTTATGTTTTTATTTGTGTTTTTCCAGACAACATGACCAGTAATTACTGTGTCAAATGTGATCTCTAAATAGGCTTCACCTAAGATGACATAATTAAAGTAGTGTATTTGGTGTAAAATTTTAACACCATTTTTCTGTCCCTGTTTGAGTCCAGAAATCTGAGTTATGCAAAGGCAGGAGTGGCTCAGAGACTGCAAACTTACAGCTAATGATGTGTAGTTACTGCCATGGGGTCAGCATAGGTCCTTAGTAATTTCCAACATGAAATGAGTCAGTTTTCTGCAGGCAGACACGGCCACATCTCATACATAAATCCATATATCTATACACAAAAAATATATAGTGTAATTTTTATAAATAAAATTCATATTTCAGTGTACACACACCAGGACAACTGAAATAATTGGTGTTTACTTATTATTTTAACATCTTTTACTTCTCATGAATATGGCATGTTTTTAAGTTATAAAACAGATGATTCCAAATCCTTTTGACTTTCCAACTGAAATTAATGGGAGTCTTGCTCTAGATTGTTTCATTTTAATCAGTTCAACTTCTTTAGTGAACTAATTTTCTGTGGCTAATTATCAGATCATATTGTTTCTTGTATTAATCCCATATTCTCTTGTTTCCTTGATTACAAGCATCAGTACCAGGACATTTCATTCTGGAACACTACAGAGACAGCCTCCCACGCAAGAAATCATGGAAGGGCTGAACACAAGGTTTGTCTTTTGATGCTTAAATTTTTTTCTACCCTTAAAGCCAGCTGTGAAGGTAAAAAGAAATTGGATCATACATAATACCTGAAAATTGTAGTAAAACCAGTTTGCTTACCATTCCTGTGTTCTTCTAGGGTGTCAATTGGATTGACAGTTCTGCTAAGGATACCAAGGTTCTGTCATAATTTTCGTCTTTTAGATATAACTCTTCTTTTTGTGCAATTTACTTTTCAGTCTTTCACTGCTGGAAGTATTACTCCTAAAGAGACTTTGATCATGCAGCCCTAATGAGTGAGAATCTCGTGTCACTCACTTTGAGCCAACAATAAACACTATAACACCAGACCCATAATCCACTGCAAACCAGACAAATAAATCTGCCTTGAGTCTGACAAATAGAGACATTAACAAGTCCTTGTACTTACTTGGGTTTTTGTTACATAGCCACTTCATCCACCATAATTTGCACTGCCATGGGGAGGAGGAGTCCTCTCGCCTCTCCCTCCATGAATTTCTCTTTCTGCAGAACCATGCAGTGTGAGGGTCAGCATGTGGTCAGAGGAGGGATAAGGGAAAGGTGTTCATCCTCACATCCATGGATGCTGCATTCAGGCTGCCTGATGCCAGCCTAGGGGAGGCACTAGGGACAAGCAGAGAGGAGAGAGCAGGAGGTTTCAAAGGCAATATGGACCTTTGTTGGACTAAACCGACTGCATAACTGTGACCTCTGAGGGATCCTCCAGAACATGTGTCCAGGGCAGACACTGGCTGTGAGCATAGGAGGCACAGCCAGGAGCACAGGCTGCCACTGGAGCTTTGTACTGCAGCAATTCCTGGTTAATGAAACAGCCTTCAGACACCACTGGCAGCGAGTATTAACCAGCATAGACTTTGGGTTGCTGTAGTTTGTAAGGCTCAGACTGCTACATTTCATCCTGGAGTATTGTTTAGAAGCGATGTGTAGTGTTTTTAAGCCAAGGATCTTTGAATTAGGAAAGCAAGTAAACAAATTACTAATAGCACGTAAGAGTTTTGGGAGTGGGTGGGTGCAAATGAATATGAAAGCTGAGTGACAAGGAAGAAAAATACATCTCTGAGGCAGTTTCCCTAAACAGCAACAATCTCTCTATTCCATTTGGAAAACATGGAAAAACTTCACAGGTCAAGGGAAAAAACAAGTAGGAACAGACAGGGCATATGCTGTTAAATGTAAGATTTTGAACTTTTAATCATTCCTTCCACAAAGGGCCCTCAGTAGTCAGACTTTCCTCATTTCTAAATGTTAAACTTTCTTCATTATCTTAGTATTTTTCTTATTAGCCAATGAGATTTTTATCATACTTGTGTTTATTTTTATTTGTTAAGAGTTTGAAGATTTTTTTCCTCATTATTTTAGCAACTGGGATCTCTTTGTACAGGAAAATACTTTAAGAAGTGGAATGCAGGGCATGGAAAACAATTGACATCCCTGTATCTTGTCCTTGTCTCTGGCTCCACAGGTGGCAGGGTGCAGAGTGTTACTTTTTGGCCCACATGAGCAGGAAAGAGCTGATTACCAGGGCCAAAGGAACACAGGACTCCTCCAACCTGGTACATGCAAGTAGCAGACACTTACTTGAGAAGGTTCCAAAAAATGTTTAGTCATCAAATCTGAGCTACAAAACAGGTTGTCAACATTCTCTAAAAAATTACCTAAAGACTAAAAGCCACAGCTATTAAAAAAAATAGGGCACAGGAAGAGGTCAAAAGAGATTAGGCGTTGCAGAAAACCTTGATTTTTGCAGTAGTAGAAAGTATGTGACATAAAGTTCCAGCAAGAAGCACTCTGCTCCACTTTCTCTTACAGAGAAGGAAATCAAATCTATAACAGTTCTTCCAAAATAGAACTGAGAGGCAAACTCTCCTGACTTCCAGTTGGCTAGATGAGCATCCCTGTAGTAATTGCAAATCAAGAGTTGTGAGGGATCTCAAGAGCAAACATCCACTTTCAGGCAATTGGGTGGTTTTGTGTAGTTTCCATCAGAACAGCAATAGTGTTTTATTGGACAGTTTACTCTGCTTTTTAAAGTTCTTGATGTTGTACATCCTCACCCCTCCACTTAGCTGCAGGTATTCCTAAGTGCATTCTTGTAACCCATTGTCATCTTAGTGCCACAGTCAGGATTCTTTGGCCTTTGGTGTTTGGTTTTGTTTGTAGGTGTGATGTAAATAATGTTAATGGAAAAAGATACAAATAGGATGCACCAAGAGGGAATTTCACATACAAATTCCGCAGCATGAAGTTATGTTAATAAAATATATTTCAAACACTTATTCCATGATAACAATGCTGAGTCCAAAATTCTTCATTTTCTGGGTAAGATCTGACACTGCAAGACCTCAGGCTACCTGGCTGAGGGAGAACAGTCAGCCAGCAAGAAGCACCAAGTGATGGGAAAAGAAAATTTGGCAATGGTCAGGGAATATTTTACTTTAAAAAAAGAGTCTCCTTTGGATGATGACAGCCAGGTCATGACAGCTTTACAAACAGCAGCAAAAAGCCATCCTAGGGCCTGTCTAATTCTGCAGATGGATTTCACACCTTGGTGGTGTAAGTTGGCACAGCAAGTCCATGTCACAGGTATACAAGGTATGATAATGTAGAAGTAGTCAGCACAGTGCTGCACATTCAAAATCTTGTATATGAGTTGTATGGAGTATTATTATTAAAACAGGGCAGAGTACATTACCCCTGAAACTGCTTCTTTGAGCTGTTCTCAAATGTTGCTCATCAGCTGCATCAAGCAGATGTCTCATACAGTTGAGGAAGCAGTTCTGAATTCCAGGCAGAGCAGATGGCAAGTCAGTTTCAAGGGTTTCATCTAAAAGACCAGGATAATGATATAGGACTCTATGGTGTTCAATAATCAGTGCTTTCAAGGTGATGGAATCAAGAATAACAGGATTTATTTGTTACATGGGGAGATGTGTTTTCTATATTTTTTTATCCTTGTCAGTCATGTGCTTGCATGACTAGTTGGGGAATCAGAGACAGCTCTAATGGAAAAGAGAAATTAGGTCATCTGGTCCATCCTCATTGCCAGGACATGACTGTTCCCTGCAGTGGATCACTTCCCACACAGTTATCTTTCCAGTCGTCTTTTGTAAGATGGAAATGCAATTCAGAGTTCCATTTGGCTAGGACTGCCAGAGCTTTTGAGGACTTTTTATTTGGCAAAAAATGCTTAATGAGATAATCAGAGCTAACAACTTTAAATAAATTTCAAAGACAAAAAAGCAAATCTCAAAATTTCGTTCTCAGTAAAAACTTTTTACTAGTAAAATTTTGCAATATTTGGGATAATTGGGGACACTGTTCATTAGACAGGAAATAGTTTCTATGACTCAAGTCCTGCTAAAAAAGATCAAACAACTAGTTCAGTAAGTAGTTTAGGAAGCATCCAGTACTTATGATGCCCTGAGCAGGCTGTCATCAGTCAGGAGACTGAGCACTAGTGCTAGCTGACTGTAGGTTATCCAGGTAGCAGAACATCTCAGTGAGCAGGCAATCAAACTGTACAGAGCAGGACTAGTTATTAAGGGAAAAAATTAACACACACAAGTGGAAAAACAGTGATACAACTTGCACATAAGTAAATGGCAAACTGCTTCCCTGTCAGCAGCTTTAGCATGACTAACTTCCATGCTGCCTGCAAATGCAAATAACCCCCATCTTTTACCACTGTGTCACTGTGCTCATTGAGTAAATCCAATAGTTTGGATTAGTAAGTGGGAGTCCAAATATTTCCCTAAGGTTGATCTCTTTTGCCAAAGGACCTGTTTGCTTTATTTTACCAGATGTGGCCACGTGGTTTGGTTTAAAGATTCACTTTCTGAACTTATGCAGGGATTCTCCGAATTCTGCTCAGCCTTGCTATAGCATTTCACATCCAAATTCTCTGGTTTCTCATGCTTATCTACATCAGTTCTTGGAATGACGTTTTTGGACCATCATCCTTCACTAGAGAATTTTGTTTGAACTTGACTCTGCAGCAACATTCTCACCAGGCAGGACCCAAGAGCATTTAAACGACTTCAGCAGAAACCCAACGGTTCAAAAACAAGCTCATGATGATAAAATGAGTAATGTCTTCTCTGGATCTTTTCAGAGATCACAAACACTGCAACCTCATGTATAAGTGCATGTGGATGCTTTGTATGTCTCATCAGATGAATCATAAGATTTTCTTGGTAAAAGATGCCTTTTTCCCTTCTCCAACAGAGGAAGAATGGTCTTGAGTGCTTGAGAGTTCAGGAACAAAACAGGTTACTCTTTACAGTTGTCTTATTAAATCTCCAAATTAATCCACACAGCTTTTCCTTTTGTCTCCAGCAAGACTACAAAGAGATAACAGGATTATTCCATCTCTACTCTAAAATGTGAAGTCATCATCAAATTCTTAGCGTCTTCCTTATATTTAAAGTATATGAGAACACATTGTGTTTTATTTCTTTACATAAATAATATTTGACCATGTGTTAAATTAAATGAGCTTTCCCTCATGGTTTTAGCTAGTCATTGAGTTACCAAGGTAAGGTAAGGAAAGGTTGCCAAAAAATCATCAGTGATAAAAGGATTAGCATGCCAGGCATGAGTTCCCAGGAACATGACTTTTCTGGATGCTTGTGTGTGTAATGTGCTCCAAGGCAGGATTGTGAAGCTTTACTGTAATAACAACAATGATTAGATTTGCTCTGGCATGACAATTTTCATTGGGTTTGTTGCAGTAACAGGTTTCTAGATTCCACTTAATGAGGAAAGATGTGGGTACTTACAGAAGAACACACTAAATTATAGAGTTTTTGTGGGTGTAGCAATTTCTTATGGTTATAGAAAAACAAAAAACATTCTAGTATTACAAATCCTCTGAACAGTAAATTTGTTTTCTTTGCTGTTACTTTCCTAGTGCACTGTTTAATTCTAGTGATTTATTAATTAGTAGCAGGGCTTGCCTAGTTGTCTCAACATGTGAAATTTAGAAAGTCAAAGAATAAAACATGAAGTTCCAGGATGCTGATACTGATTTCATATTTGTATCTGGTTTGAAAAAAAACTTTTGCTACATTGAAAATCTTGAGCACTTTTTAAAAACTGAAGCACCTTTGGCAAAAATGATGCACCCTTTCTTCTCTGGTTCTAATTGTACAGAAATAGTATTTGCAATTGACCCATCAATCAAGGCAGACAGATAAGCAAAATTTCCTTTTTATCTTTAAGACAGTGAACTAACAAGTGAGCCACCTTCATAAAGAGCAGTCATTTGGAAAAAACAAATATCATTTTATTTCTTTCAAATGTCAATGCCCATGCTGTTAAAGATCATTCTATCAGGCAACCATAACAAAACTTTAGCAATTCCTCCTTCCTCAGCTGTTTTGTCCCTTTGCAACATAGTCTTTGCAGACACACACCAAAACAAATTGCCCCTGCACACCCAAATTATCGTTGACAAAATACAAATCTAACTATAAACTCAATCCTCACTAAAACCATAAAAACCTCAAGCAAAAGGATGTGCAGCATTAGGACCTGCCTCTGAAAACTAATCACTGTTACAGATGTATTGAAGCCCTGCAATTCCTGCCACCCTTCCATACCATAAAAGGTTCCTGGAGCACTCAGATCTTGTAATCAAAGATTCCTCTCTGTGCAGAGCTGCAGACAGCAGAATGCTTTCTGAATTTTAGCCATCAGGCAGCACTGACACAAGAACAAGTGGATACAAACTAGTTAAGAGAAAGCTTATTTGGATTTCTAGCTGTCAGCAGGGCAAGGACCTAGAACAGGCTTCCAGTACCAAAGGAGGAAACGAATCTAAATACAAGCCTGGATAAACATACTGTGTAGTGTCTGTGATGGCAATGAGTGGGATGTGATGATCTAGGGGGTCTCCTCCAGATTTAAGTACATAAACCACAGCACAAGTTGTCCCACTTTGAAGCAAAAGTCTTCAAAAAGTCTTCTTCCAGTTAGGCTGGCACACTTAAGGCTTTATTCTCCATAGGAATAATATATATTATTTCTACAAATTATTATTTTTTTGTTATTTATCAAAGCGGCTGGTTTTAAACCACATTCCACAGCTCTACTAGAGGTGACCATGTGCCCTTTGTGCAGAACAGCACATAATTGTCTCACTGCTTGTAGAAGAATGGAGCAGCACTTACACAGAGCTCTAAATATCTTTTCAGCCCTGACCACAGAAGAGACTTCTGAGCATTCATGCATTGCTGTTTTAAGTGACAAGATAAAACTTTAAGATTCTTCCACTCTGGAGGTAATAACAGGAGACGGTAGAGTTTGCATTCAATTCTACTCTGATCTACAGACTCTTTTTCTTCTCCTGCCTTCAAATACCTTTTCAGTAGTGACCATCTCCTCCCCTCTGGGATCTGACACACCTTGCAGCTTGATGCATAGATCATTCTCTCCTGCAAGTATTTTCAAGGTGCAAGAGATGAAGAACCTTTTGCACCTTCAAGCACAGCATCTCTTTGCTGACCACCCAGCATTCCCAGACCTTGCTCCAGCTCCTTGGAAGGACAGCGTAGAAAGGAAGGGCAGAGCAAGGGCAGCTGGAGTAGAGCAGAGCAGAGCAGGAGAGTAACCAGAACACTGGAAACTTGTGTAGGAACTGAAGTTTCACAGCAATGCAGTTCTGAATTTGGTGGGTAAGTAATTTGAGTGGCCCTAGCAAAAGCCATCATTTTGTCTCCCCCTGGGCATTATTATTATAAGGGACAAAATGGAACAGCAAAAATATGGACTCAGTTAAATTGCCTCTACCTGCAGTTGAACTGTTCACAAACTTTTCCAGTGATGCTCAGGTACTCCTTGAGACCCTCCTCCTGTTTCTCCTACTGATAATAATGCCAACCACCTTTCAAGCACAAAACTTGACAGCAATAAACTGCCATGAGTTTCCACTTGACACAATACTTACTGAGCACTAACATTTATTTAAGCATTTTGGCATGGCTACATATTGATAAATACCTATACATTGAAGCCCCAGAATGAAAATATATTTCACATGGCTACCTATTCTGTTTGCACGAATCCCAGTGAAGATCTATGAAAAATTGATTTATATTCTCAAAGTCCTGCATTTGAACTGATTAATTCTAACACATTAGAGGTGAATTAAGTAATGAATTAAGTTCACCAACTACTGAAACCCTTTAAATCATATAGCAAGATCTTGTTCAGACCATTTATTCTGATCAAATTAGCTGTATAGAATTTAAATCACCTATAATTGAAACCAATGAAAATTACACTAGTAGAGCAAAACCAGCTTTTTGTGTCAGTCTGAATTTTTCAGAAGGGATGAAAGTGGCAAAACCTTAACTCTGCCATTTTATGAAACAGCCCCAAAGCATTCCGTTGCCTCCTAGTTCACATTGGCATAATTTGTTGTATGAATAGAAACATATTTTTTTAAACTTCACTGGGCTAATTCATTCAACTGTTACTAAAGGCTTCAGTATCTCTGACACACGCACAAAATCTCTCTGGAAGACTTGAGTTATGTGAAGAATGCTATAAACGTACAGTGTACTTATTGCTGTCACTGCTGAGACCAAACCGCACAGCTCCCTGGCCATAACACACCAGATTTCCTCGGGGAGCACAATTTAAGTAGTTCAGAGCATAGGAACAAACATCTCTTCTTCCTCTCCTTTTCCTCCTTCTTTCGGGGCTGTATCGAGCCCCTTTCGCTGTTTCCAACAGATTTACAATAGGAAATACCCAGCATCTGCTCAGCAATAACAAGATCAGCAGCAGTATATGATTTGAAGCCAAGGCCTAAAAAAGCCCCACCTTTCTCCCCCCAGGCAGATTTTACACACTGTCCTTTTGTTTCCAAAGTAGAGGGATTTTACAATGAGAATGACCATAACAGCAGGAATGAGGATTTAACTAAGCAAAGAGATTGGACAACTGCAAATATCATTTGCAATAAAAGAGCTTATGAGCCACTTCCAATGGCATTTACAGAATCTCCGCTCAGGGATTTTTACACTGATGTCAACTCACAGATCCTACACCAGAGACAAAACTGCCCTTAAAAAAAATGTGCATATACAGATGTTTTAAGATCCTTAACGACATAGTTTCAGGCTACACTTTATTACCAGATGTACCCGTGGCTGTTTATTAATGTAAGGATTCTGGCAGAAGATGACAAAGCATTCCTCGAGGAAGCTGGAGTCTTCACAACATAGTGGAAAATATCATGGCAGCAATCCAAAGCTGGTACTAACATTTCACCCTTCCCACACTGGCATTTTATTAATCTGAAAGCTCGCCAAGCTGTAATTGCTGGAGCTTTCAGCAGCTGGGTCATCTTGCCACACTCACACAGAAGAGGGCAGTTAGTTCTTGTTACACGAGTCTGGGATTTCATTTTACAATCAGGATCTCAAAGTTGTCTTCCAGTGATGTTAGGAATAAATTACCAAGTTCATTCTTTTCCTATATGAGATGATTTATTGCCATTTACCCTCGTGGGATGATACAAAAGAATTGCAGGTAGCACCAGACCAATTGACATATTTGGGCTATTACTTTGATAGCACACTAGCACTTAAACCAGTGTATTTCGTATGCTCGTATCAATTCTGGTTACCCAAATCAACATTTCTGCTGGGGTTTTGTTGATTTTTTTCCCTTCTTCAGTGCATCTAATGCAAAAGCCTTCAATCCCCAACCTCCATTAAAGCAAACAAAAAATCCTCTCCCCAATTAACCCCAAGCCAAACTTTCCCACAAACCCAGACCTACTGTGGTCTCCCCACTGCTCTGTACTGCACAAAACAAAGCTATGTGCAAAGTAGCAAGTGCTGTTTTAGATTCAGAAACGAATGTGTCCCCTGGTGTAACAAGTAGCCAGCCATCAGAGAGAATACTGCAACTAGACTTGGAACTCTGCTGACATTAATTTCAGCAAGGATCCTGAGAAATCAAGTACAAAGTTCCATGTTTTGCTGATGAGTTATAACAGAAATACCTCAAAGTGGCTCAGCATGAGCTACTGTCTTTACTGCCATCACCCATACGGAAGGAAAGGGAGAACTCATTTTTCCTTAATAGTCTGGAAATAACAATATGAGATGATGCTGCATTTGTTATTATTAAAATTCAAAAGCTGATGCTACAGTTTCAAGACTTTTTTTTTTTGTAAAAGGTAGATACAATTAACAAGAGGCAGCTAGAATTCACCCAGCTTCATAAACATCAGAAAGATCATCTAATAGATTAAGCTACAATCTAGATACAAGGCCCAGGTCTCGTTCCTGTAAGGAAAACTGACAACTCTCTCGACAAGGTGCAAAATAAAGGAGACAAGAGAACAGCGTTAGCTGACAGTGTAATGCAAACTAAGACAACATGCCAGGAAACAGCAAAGAAAGCAAACTCTTAAATGAGTAGAAATGGCTGACTGCTACACGTCAGTACCCAAACAGCTTTAGTACAGAATGGCAGCTCTTAAGAGCTAAAAACCTTCATGAAACAAATAAAGGATCACTAAGAAATGCCTGGGGGAGGGGAAGAAATCACAAAACCAAAACACTGATTAAGAAGCATATGAGTTTATGTAGAGTCCTGCCACACAATACTTTGACAGCAATTCAAAGTGACTGTATGAGGAAAATGGAATTGATACAATTTTTTTAAAGCAATGCATGTCAGTTGAAGCACAATCTGAACAGCTTTATTGTGGGAACACTCAAAAGAATGAACAAAAAAACATGGAAGGTGGAAGGCGTACCATCAGAGCAGCCTGCAAGGACTAGCAATATATCCTTTTTCATAATGCCATATCCTGTGCATTCAAGACACTAATAGGAGTTAAATATTTTGAAAAACCCACCAAAACGGGAAACTAAGAGGTAGAGGTTTAGGAAAAAACTCTTAAATGATCTAATGAATTAAAAAAAAAAAAAAGCAGAGCAACATATTACAAAAACATCCAAAACCGGAGGAAAACAGTACCACTAAAAGCAGTCTAAGAACAACAGAAAGCATATTATGATATAGCAGCACACAAACTACAATTCTAGAGCAGAAAATTCCTCTGCATTATTAAACATGTAGCTGGAATACTGTACTGATTTCCAGCAGTGAAAAAAACACAACAGAGAATTTCGACAGATTACAAAAAAAAACAACAAAGAAGTGTAATTTAGATGAGAATATTTGCAAGCCATGAAAACATACCAAGAAACTGGCTCTCTTTTCTTAGGTCCATTATAATGGTGAAGCCATTTCCTCTGGTAGATTTAGTTACTAAGATGTCCACATGTCAGGTTAACTAGGAAAAGTTACCTAGGACATTTTCATAAAATGAGTTAATTGTAGAACAGACTTTTTAAAAGTATGCAAAAAATTTGAGAAAGATATTTCCAGCACAAGATAAGTTTAGCCCTTAAGTTATTACATGGAATTGTTACAAGTCAACAGTAGGTGGTTTATAAAATGTAATTTTATTTAATGTTACTTTGCTGTTACAGAGGGCATAACATTTTCACAAGGCTTTTTTGGGACTACAATCAATGATTAGCAACACACAATAGTGGTCCAAACTCTCTAACAATCACTGGACGAACTTGACACCTTCTCACATGTGCACAAACCTGCATGGAAAAGTACTAAATTTTATACTTGGACATGTGAACTTCAATTGGTTTTCCCATTCCAGTGTATTAAGAAATGACATGCACTTCAGTCTGCCAAAAAGCACTGCCTGTACTCCAGCAGTAACATGCTGCTTCTAATACATAGTAAAGTGAATACCAGAACTACAGAGGCAGGAGTGTAAGTGAACTTTTATTGGGAAGGGATATCAACTTAAACAGCAGCAACTGAAGATGAAGAGAAGCCCCTGTTTTCGAACACACAAGTTTCAGTATTACATGATACGGGAAGCAAATCAATTTATGATTTTCCAAACTTTATATGCTCAACTGGATCTGGGCCAGTACTTCCATACTCCTACTGAAACGAGCACACGGTAGCATGTGAAAGTCAATTATGGAAAGGAAACCCTGCAGAATAAGAAGGGAATGTGGAGAATTAAATGCTATGTGGAACACTTTAGTTGCAATTAACTACATTTTCATATCTTACTGTAATACAAAACACAGTCAACTGGCAGGAACTGGTTCAAATTTGTTTTTAAATACCAGGTACGCTTTAGTCCGCTACATAAGTGTTTGGAAGTTACTTATGTTTATATGAAATGAAGCTATTAATACTTTTCTACAGCAGTAACCGCACACCAGGAAGGCCAGGACAAACACAAATCAAGGAATGGAGTTTTCCCAAAGCTGCAGTGTGAAAGGACTATAAATTGATTTCCATACACATGGATGGGTTTTCTTTGCTATAGGAAATCCAAGTGGAGCTATAAGGAATGGAGACGTGTAAAAAGGTTTCTTGAGAAGGAAAGGGAGAATGACGCCCCATGTGCAGTTTAGTTTTCTGCACCTTCTGCAGCATCACATTCTTCTCCTGCACTGTCTGATGTCCATAACTAGAAAGAGAAAAAAACCAAGGTCAGCTTTCAGAAGTGTAGCTTCAATTCCAAAAAGTGACAACTGGTGACTGTATGGAAACTGCGAGGAATTACACTTAAGGATCTCTGCAAAGTACCAGTGCACTGGCACTGCACAACCCTGGCTTCCAGTACTTGCTGGGAGAGGGGCAGCTGGGAAGAGCTCCCTGTGCACAGGGCACAACCAGCTTTGCCCTCAGGTACAGGGGCAGACCTGACAGCCTTCTAAATAGCTCCATTGTTTGTGCTTAGCAGTGAGCTGTGCCCTCAATCCCAGGACACTCGACGAGCCTGAACGGCACCTTCACAAACTTCCATTTCAAACACAGAGTTCTGAATCCTGCAAGTGTAAATTGCCATTTTGGTTATAAAAACTAATCACTTTATACTGCTAACAACAGACACTTCCGCTGATGGAGCACTGCAAAATAAATGTTGCCACAATTTTTTAAACAGTGAATATCCAGAGGTGATATTCCCTGAAAAATTGCCTTAGTTGAGTATTTTAATAGAATCTCGTAATTCCATTAGGCAATTTTCTTAAATGGTTAATTATTATAACAAACATCAACTGATTTTATTCTTACTAATCTGAAATTTCAGATCTTTTGAAAGAAAAACAGGACAACAAATAAAGCAAGCTGCACTGGCTGTACAACAAGACAAACTTTGCTTTGAGGTAGTCATCAAAAAAGTTTGGTGTGGTTTAACTCCTTGTCCCATCTTGTACATTAGATCAGCTGAACACCCCTTCTCCCCTCCACTGGGAAGGCCATGGACACAGCAAGAAGGCGAGCTATGCAAGCCCAGTTCCAGATGACACAGCATGAAGTTGCTGACATTCAAACCAAGTTATGAAAAGGTACCGCAGGTAGATAGCCCCAGTCAGTGCTATGCTTTGTGCTAGAGCAAGTGAGGGGTTTGTTTCTTCACAAATCCAGTCTAACTAAGCCAATACATGGTTACAGAACCAGATAGCACATAAAAAGGCAACTTACTGTTAGGTTGTCTCTAAGCAACTGCATGATGAGAGTACTGTCTTTGTATGAGTCTTCGTTCAGTGTATCAAGTTCTGCAATAGCCTCATCAAACGCCTGGAATAATGAAACCATCTTTAGCCTTTCTATTAACTACCATTAAGCAAGTAGAAGCTAAACCTGTCAGTAAAGGTAGCTTAAAAAAGGGCAACATTGCAAGTTCCTGAATTGCAGTATTTGAAACAAAACCATAACAAAGATGTAATAAAAGCTTGCCATGTTGCTGAGAATTTAAGTCACATTGTAATACAACCTGCTTGAACCCTTTCCATCCCACTAACAATGTGAGATTGGAAACCAGAAACTTTAGTAGGTTCATTTCCTCCATAAACTCTTGGAAATACTAATTCATATTGCTTTAAGCATAAACCCCCTTCTACTGTCCTTACAGTCATACAGAAAAAAAAAAGTAACTTACTGTCTTTGCCAGTGTGCAGGCAAGCTCAGGATTGTTGAGAATCTCATAATAAAATACAGAGAAGTTAAGAGCTAGACCCAAGCGAATTGGATGTGTTGGCTGCATCTCCTTCTTGCTGATATCAAATGCCTCTTGATAAGCTCCCTGTGAGTTTTCTATTGTTTCTGTAAAAGAATGAAAAACATTAAGTGTTTTGGGGGTTTGCTTCTGTTGAAATGATCATTTCTTTAAAAAAACTCAAGTATTCCATTAGTAGGAGACTGAACAGTGCCCAATTTTGCTCTTAGCAAAACACTGTACTTTAACCAAGGTAATGATTTTAAACCCATTTTAAGTACAGCTGCCAAAGTGATGAAGCACAGGGAGCAAATTAAGCTACTGCAGAGCCAAGGTATTCAGGGGGCAGATAAACACACAGAACCTGGTGAATACAAACATCCAGGAAGACTATTGCTTCAGTGGCCTTTGATACTTCAGGTGGGAAAAAGCATTTGTGCGTTACTTTTGCTACAGAACCACTTCATGCCTTGCACAGGGCGGACATGCTGACTTGAGTTGGTGTGCAGAGTAAAAAAGGCTATTGTGTGTGAAGCACAACTTCTGGAGGAAGTTTGGAAGGCATGTATGGCATGTTCCTGAAAAAAAGTCTTGCCTCCAAAAACTGGGTGTAGACAGGTCAAGATAAAAAAGCCCTGAGGATGTGCCTGAAATAACTGGGATGAATATCACACAGAAAAAAGGTTACCAGGCCAGAGAGTACTACGGGAGAGCTACCTACAGTCTATTCCAGATTCATTTCCCATAGCTAAAGGTCCAACAGGCACCCTAAACATGCTGCAGAACGGCAGGAGACTGCAGGATAACAAAGGCCATTGTCAGAGCTCAAAATAGAGCTCTTTGAAAGAGTTAATACTGCAACTGCTGTAGAAAATGCTGGTAAAAGTTTGGTAAGTAAAATCTAGTAAATACTCAAAAGAGTCCAGTATTTGCACTAGTGAGTGCTAATGGACTATTAATCTTTTGAGAACAGGTGAACAAAGGCAAACAACCCCCTAGCAAATCCAGGAAATAAATACCTTGTAAGTACATAAAATACATTTGAAACTGAGAAAATAAACAGAGGCTTAGAGGTGGAACATCAGTAAAGCTTAAAGTAAAATTTCTTGAAGTTTGTAAGAAGTCAAGGACAAAAAGCCTGCATGGTGATTGACACACAAGCTCTAACTTCCCAGCTAAACACCACCACGATCTGCCAATAAGGTTGTATCTATCAATCAATCAATCCCCCTCTCACTGTAAGCATCTGTACCAGCAAACATGCAGTCATTTAGCCAAGAAAAGCTGGTATGTATCTGCTTGGACAAGCCCAGATTTGTAACTGTTGCTTGAGACAAAATATAAATCAGGTGATCTTTGTGAAAGCCAGTAACAGGTTTTCTCTGCTACCCTTGAACCTGCTGTTGCCATTCAAATCAGGCTAAGGGCTAAGAATTTCTGAATGCAAAGACTTTTACTCCATTTTTTACATTTTCGTCTTCAACTTAAATGCTCCTACAACACAAGGAGACTAACTAAGCCTTTAACTGACAATCAGCCCTGTCCTCCCACTTCTCAATGCAATCAACACCCGGCCAACACTGTCAGATCCTGCCGTGCCCAACCCATGGGGGCAGTCCCTGCAGGGCTCCACCTGCTCCTTTGTGTCATAGCATTACTCCAGGACTAATTTTAGTTTGTTATGTGGAAATGTATCACTAGTTTATGCCATACCAAGAGTTTTTAACATCACAACAGTATCTGGGCGCCTTGCAAGACAGTTCTAATGCTTCATTCAAGACATCCTCTGAACAGAGTTAAAATCTCCCCCAGCAGAGATCCTGAGGTACTTGCAACCACCTCTGCGCGTGTTCTACATTCTGTTCTAATGTCCTACATTCTTAGGATGCCCAGTGTCAAGTGGCAGTTTCCAAGCCTTTTCTGCAGGATCCTAAAGGACATACTAAAATTATAGGCACAGTGTTATCCCCATGAAAATCAACCAGCTCATGCTTTTTGGCTAGGGTACTGACCTAATTTTGTTGCTTCTTTATATAAACTGAGGTGACTACAATGAAGCTGCTTCATGGTGACACAGTTAAAATTTACAGAACAGGACTCCATCATGGACAACATCCTAAAAAGATCTGTTTACTCTCCCCCCACCAGCTTTATTTTAGTACAGAATTACAAACAGCATTAAATATGTTAGCACACCTTCATGTACATTGTTTTCCAGAAGCTTTGAGTAAGCACTATGGAACAGCTACCCAGAAATATAGGGCAGATGACAGGAACACCAACTCCCTGGCATACTGCGCTTAAGGTCTGTTCAGTTTTACTCTCTGTGAGCATCAACACTGACGATCTCCAGCTGAAGCTCAGCTAACTCACGTGAATTTGGAGTCTGTGTATTCCATCTGCTGCTCCCCTGCCCACGGACCAGAGTCCATCAGCTGTGACAGCCCTGAGGCCGCAAGGCACTTACGTTTTCTGTCATCACCACAGGCAACTTCAGCAAGGTATCGGAAGTAGTCTCCCTTCATCTTCAGGTAGAACACCTTGCTCTCTGGATTGGTTGCATTGGCTATTAAGTATTTGTCCAACAGCTCCTGAAACAATAACAAAGCAGACATTGACACATTGCAATCAGCACTGCTGCCAAGTTCAATCTTCCTTGTCTCCGGGATGTCTGAATGGACTGAAGTGATTGTTACAAGGCAAAAAGGAGTTTTAAGGGCATTTAGACGGCAGCACGCTTATTTCACTGAACTGTGTAAAGGCACAAAACTAGAGACCACATTACGATAAACAGTCAACCACCTGATCACACTCCAAACAAAAGGTTTACCTGGAACCGAGTTTCAGGACCAAGTTTAGTTTCAGGGTATGCACTTCTCATTTCAAAAACATTGCAAATGAGTAAGCCTTTACTGGAAAAATGAAACACTATATAGAAAGTTTCAAAGCCACTTATAAGTAAGACTTTATTTTTACTTCACAGGAAAAAACCCCAACTATTTTTTGCATAAATCATGATTATGAGACTTGTGATAAGGAACCTCTGCCCAGCTATCCCAGAGTCCAGGATTCAAATCTATGCAGCAGGCAGCCACTCTCACCAAACCACACCAGCTCTTTGCAAAGCTCTAAAGGAACACCTGCTGCAGCACAGCACGGAGGCACATCCTTCGTACCCACCCTGCTGCTGCCCAGAATGGCAAGACACAAAGTGCTCTCCAGTGCACCCCGAGCTGCTGCCAACACCAACCCTCACGCTCGGCTCTCCTGCCCTACAGCCAGAAAGGTTCACAGGCTTCCAGTAGGAGAAGGGAAGTCTCTCTCCAGGGCTCCACCCCTTCCAAGACAGGGGTGAAGGCAAAGGAGAGAAGAGGAGCAGGATTTTCCTTTCCCCCAGCAAAGAGGGTAATTCCTGGGAACTGAGGAGGTGAGGAGAGCAGCTTCTGGTTAACCCTGACCATGACCCCCAGAGACTTTATCCAACTCCTTGCCACAACCACCCACATTCTCCAGAGTTGACAAAAGAGGCAAATAGGTTTGGTAGGCTCAAGGAAACCCTGCAACACTCAGAGCAACTTCACATGAGGAATTTATGTGATAAAGATCTGCATTCACTTATTTGGAAAGTAAACAGGTCATAAAAGGAGCAGAAAGTTTCCACAGCTTACAGCTGGCCAGTCAATTAAGATTTTTGCTACAGGAACATATACCCAAATGCATGAAGCACCTACAAAAGAAATGTTTAAGGAACTGTAAGCTTTCAGCACAGAAATCTTTAGTACTTTAATTGGCTACTATAGCACTATAATGAAAACAATCTAATTTCAGACACAACCCTACTCCCTAATGCACACCACAGTACCATTGTTACTTCCTTTAATAACCAATGGAAACAGTCCAGCTGAAAGGGTTTACTCATTCCAAGGTCATCTGAGGTGCTGGTGACTGTTTTCAACTGACACTTGTAGTAGGGTACTTCCAATTAGGTTGAAAATGCCTTTTTGCACCCCGACAGTGTGTGTCCCATGGATGTAACACAGACAAGCTCGCCCAGAGATCCCACCAAGGCATCAGGGAACAGTCCAGAGTTACAACTGCCCTTGATACCACCTTAGAGAAACCTGAGAGGGTAAGAGGGTACCAAGCCTGACACACACTTGCACCTACCAAAGCAAGGACAGACATTCTCAGGAGTTTCTGTAAGGCTGTAAAACCACTGCCAAAGCCTAGACACTGGCTAGTTTGGCAAAGGGGTAAGTGAGGAATTTGTGTAACAGTTTAACAAAATTGAGCATGCGAGGGCTTGAGCAAGCCTACAGAAACAGTACAGCTCACTGGTGTTATGTAAAAAAAGCAGAAAAACATTAGGTATGTTTCAAAATAAGAGTTAAGAGGTAGTAGGCAGATGGGTAATACAACCTCACATTAATACTGTTATTGTGCATGAGTCATTCTGTATTAAAATGGAGTTATTCCCACCCTACAGGTTTCTGCAGTGAAAAACCCTCCCATTTTGGCTCAGTGTTTTCCTGATGCCTTTCTCCTATGACAGTGTCCATATCAGCCATAAAAGCACAACACTACACAAACCTCGAGTCTTATATCCAAGTTTGATTTTACAAGACACTGCCCAGAATGATGAAATGTGACACATAATACAACCATGTTTAGAAAGGCTCCTTAAATGCCTCGTGTCTGAACAGTAACCCCCCCAGCCTCTGAGGCCATCCCACGGCAGGGACTGTGTTAAGCAGCAGAGACGTGATTTATCTGTGTGCTCAGATCAGATGTGAAAATCTATGCCACAGTCCAAGGGGCACTGACCACACAAGCAGGAAAGGTACTGTACACCATTTTAAACCAGTACTTCACAAAACCCTATCTTTGATTCATCTTTTAAATGCTGAAGTAAAACTTTTAAAGATACAACTACATCAACAAGGGAAAAAAGGCATTTCTCTTTTATGACTTCCAAAACATAAAAATTTACTGTAAATTTAGCACACAAAACATATTATTGATCTTATTAAAAAATCCTGTCTTTGGAGGTACCTCTGACATCAGAGTACTGATCTGGCTTGGTTATGACTTAAAAATACTAAAACCCTGTAATCTAGTGTACGATAAAGAATGTTTACAGCAAAGTTTCAGCGTGTCCAATTTAAGCTGAACCTGAAACCTACACTCTAGAGCATTAATCCCCACTTCTTTTTCTCCCCCAGGTGGGGCTGGCCACACAATTCTTCCAGGAATACAAAAGGATTTTGCCATGGTCCCAACACTCCCACAAACTACCAGCACTGCAGCCTGTGTGTCAGTGCACCCTGACAGTGCTGCCTTCGCTCTGCACATCTGAGGAACGGTGGTCCTGTGCAGAACTCTGAGAAGCTCAGACAAAACCTGGATGATAAGAGCAAACTATAATTTTTTCAGACAGCAAAGAGCAGCTATTTCCTGGGCACTCCTCAGGTGGGAGAGCTGAGCTGCCCAGCAGCCTCCTAATCCTGACACTACACATGGCAAACAAGACACCTGTGCCTCCATCAGCTGGGCTGGGACATCCTCATTCTGGACTTCACGTATCCCATTTGGGTTTTTTAGTAGCCTTAAACAGAGCAAAATTTCATTTGTGAATCACAAAGAAGAGAATCCAAACAGATTCTGAGTGAAGCTAATTATTTATCAGGCCAGACTTCATCTTTCAAATCAATAATGTATTTGGTAAACTTCATGAGCCAGTCATCTTGGGACCAACACCATTTCCTGGAAGGCACCTTTCTGTCCCTCTTGTCTGTTTAACAGACAAAATGTTGGTGGGGCAGTGACAGCAGACATTACAATGCATCAAATAATTTACTTTACAGGGTTCTGAGTCAGTAATACTCAGGAAAAGTCAACGTTTCCTACATCTGTTCCCTTATCTTTCTGTACTTGGGCTTTTCCTACCTTTCCATCAGACAGCAATCAGCCAGGAACCCTTAAACATCAACTGGTGTTAAGTAAAACAAATACAGGCAACCAGAGGAATGAAGGAGACACCTCAGTCAACCTTCAAGTTTTTGTGGTAACTTTAGCTAGGGAGACACAAGCACTGCCAGAGGTACAATTCTGGTATGCAGTGAATACAGCTGACTGCCATCCGTGTTCACACAGAGCAAACACACCCATCCCTTTTATGTATAAAAATACAACACCACTCAACTGCAACTGCTGCCATCACCTTCTAAACCAAGGCCTGAACAGCCAGCACTTGGTGCTGTACAACACCCAACACCCCTCAGACACTGCCCTGGCAGCCACACCACGCCCAAGCTGCTGGCCTGGCCTGCCGAGGGTGACTGTCGGGAGCAGGAACCAGTTCTGTCACTGCAGCTGCATGACAACAGGTTTGCCAGTGTGACAGTCTGTGGTTGATAGCAGCTGACACTATTCTCAGGTGGTGTGCTGGTCCTCCCGTAGCGTGATACGTTTCCCACCCTACTTCTCATTAGTGTTGCTCATTCATCTCCATTTATTTCTGCCTTCACAGTGTGCTCACACTATTGTCATCCTACCAGCACCACACTCTCATACATGATAGTGTTTTCCCCTCCTACAGAAGGCAGGCTTATTTATTTCTCTGTTATAGAGATGCCACCAACACAGGTCCCTGGAACAGACCCACAGCTGCCTGAAGAAGCCATGGGCAGCAGGGTTGGAGCCTGGCAGCAATCTACCTCTCCCTTCCCTTTAAAGGGGAGGTTTTGTTTCTTTTTCTCTCCACTAGCAATTTATTCCTCTACATATCCAATGAAAGTTACATTTCAACGGTCTTTTTGGATCCTTCTCCAGATCTACTCTTCTTCTTTCCCAATTAACTGTCCTCTCAGTCCCTTTCCCCCCTGTTTAGGCGGGGTCAAGGGTTGAACACGTGGTGCTCACTGACCACTGCAATTAACCCAAGCCAGAAATATTAATTCAATACATCTGCTCATCACCCCCCCCATTATTTCTGCTGCATGGGAAGGAAGCCCTGAAGCAATGTCAGCCCCTCCTTACCTGAAGTGTCTGACCCAGACAAAGCAGCTCCCTCATAATAATTTGTGGTGTCTGCATCCAGTCGGCCCCTCCTCACAACACTCCCTGCACACCTCCCCTGCAATGCACGACCCACTCCACACATGCCTTCTGATACCAAACACCCTCTTTAAAAAGCTGACATCAACACACAAAGTCCCATCTCCCTCTTCCCATCTAAGTGTATTCTAAAAGGCAAGGCTGATTGAGACATTAAATTCAACCACAGTGCATTAAGTATGTTCTGTACAATTTAACAATGGGGTAGATTCAGAAAAATACTGCTGCTGTCTGACGTGTGCTGTTGTCTCTTCCCACACATCCAGCTACAGCAAATCTCAACAGCAAAGATGAGTTTGGAAAAAACTCCTCTTGAACACCAGACTGACCTTTTAGCTGCCTTCTGCACTTGTGCCACTTAGAATTGAGACTTCATGAAGAAAAGCAAACACACGAGTACAAGTCTCCTCATATATTGCAGTACCACTCTCCAGCAGATCCATTGTTCACACTTAACCATTCACCCCCAGAGGATGAACATGAATGAGGTCAGCTCTGGGGATTATCTACTCGTCATAAGTAGTTTGAGGACAGTTTTCAAAGCAAGCTAAAGATACCATAAACCTACGTACTGACAGAAATGCTCAATGTGGAAAACTAAAGTAACCCAAAATATTTACAATGTCACCATCACTCACATGTCAACACCTACAACATGTTTAGGTCACATCACCAGCACCAAGTTATTTAATGTTATGCTATTAAAAGACTGATGTACATTGTCCTTTGCATTTCTCCGGCACAGTTTATCATTCCTTCTGCTTCACCAGAAAGACAAAAAAGGCAATGTAAAAGCGACCATCAGAAGCAGCAATGCTCTCCACAGGTTTGAACATGATAATGTTCAAAATGGTTGGCACAGAGTTTTCTCAATAAAGTCCATGCTATATGAAGTCTGATTTTCAAGTCAGACTGTTTCAGTAATATCCTTGAGCCTAACACCCAGGTATCTCACCTCAAGTGGTTTAAAACACCTCATTTCAACACCATCTTCATCCTTTGGGTATATAGTTTTAAATGCTATTTTTAAAAAGAGCAAATATTGTAACAGTTTGTGGGAAGTAAGTGGTATTCTCAGGTTCTAGTAATTTAAGACAATGTCCTTCACTGGACCTGAACTCATACGACACAAAAAGCATCGACAGAAAATATCATCCAATAGTAGCAATATTTTTTTTGCCAGAAGAACACAATAAATATCAATGCCTATAATGTTAACAAAATTATATTCCTCCTCAAGGAATAATGGAAGAAGTTCAATTATATGGAAAAAAAGAAACCAAGCTGAACTTCTGCTCAGCAGCTCTGCTGTGTCCAGGTGCTCTCAGACCTGCCAGCAGAGGAGGCATTGCCACTCCACAGGGTACTGATCACCACAGGTCTTACAGGAACCAGACTGTTCTATTGTTGTTTCCAAGAGGTTCCTCCCCTTCCTGAACCAACACTAAATGCTCCCTATTTTGAGCTCTTAAATGCTTTTGGTTTTTCAGCTTTTGATTTCTTTTTTGTTTTGTCTATTAAAGAGCACTGAAACTCATCCCCAGGACTGACCCCTCCTGGGTACACTCTACCACACACTCACTGGCCAAACCCTACAGAAGTAACAAGTCACATGCAAATGAAGAAACTTTAGAAATAAACCTTTTTTGAGACAAGGTTTGAGACAAGGTTCCTTAAAAATAACACACACACACAGAGTGCATGTCAACACCACTTCTTTTAGCAGGTTAAACTCACCACCCTGAACATGGGTTCAGCATCAGTCCCACCCAGGTGAGCACCCTGCATCCCACAGGCACAGTGTGAAGCTGTAAATTCAGCCAGGGCTGCCAATGCAAAATACTTGGAGAAATTACTCAGTCTCAAGTATTTAAGGGTCCATGCAGACCCAGTATGAGAACACCTACAAGCAGCATACAGAGAAATGGTTTCCACACTAACTGCAGCCAAAAAGCAAAGCTCAAAGTTGGTGAGGCAGCTCAGACCAACATGTTCCCTTAACATAATTTAAAAGTGAGTTTAAACATTTCCAATGTTCCAAGTGTCTGACAGCACAGATGAGCAGTGTGGGCTCAGACCTTTCAATAAGCCTTCTCCTCACAAATGAGTGCCTGTTTTAATCGTCTAGCAAATTGGTATGTAAACTATTTCAAGTATAATCAGTCATTCCATTCCAAAGTCCACAGTATGACTCACTGCTGCCTAGGTGTGTTTTAACATTCAGCAGTTGTTTCCTTGACAGGAAAGGGAGAGTCCCCTGCTGCAACAGTAAGATCACTTTACTTTCAACAGTGCAATTCAGCAGGAGCCAGTTCTTCAAGCTTCAGGATTCAAGATGTATGCATCAACTCCTTTTGGGAGAACATTCAGAAACTTTCATAGAGCTCTTATGACTAATAGTGCTTCAGTTTATGTATTGAGGAAAATATGTGTGCACCTTTCCAGTAATGACATGGCCTTGGCACGACCTGACAAAGCACAGCTGGAAGCAGAGAGACACACACACACCTGACATGGAAACAAGAGGGTGACACCTCATCCAGCTTTTCCACTTGGTCCCGTGTCTTTGTCCACAGAGTCTGAAAAACCGGCAGCCAGTACTTAGGCCCTGGCCCTGAATGAAGGGTCTGGAATCCCACTCAAATGCACTGAAAGCTGAGCTGTAGCACTTCTGCCCATACTATTCCCACCTGGGGCTGAGATTAATTTAATCTACAATTTACACCCACTGCTCACATGTCTCCTAAAACAAGAAATTAGAAAGTTCTGTGGTTCCCAGAGAACTATGAAAGCCAGAAACTAGAAGTGTGTAGAAATGTAAGTTCTCCTTTATGTAGATTTTCAGTCCAGTGAAAGTTGAAGAATTATTCCAGTTTTTATGGAAGAGTTTGAAGCTTTCCAGTTTCCTCCACACCAAATGTCAAAATGAATCCTCAAAAGAGTCATTCCCCTTTTCAGCAATTACAATTTTTTCATGAAGTAACAGCCATACAAAACTACCAGAAGCTTTCAGGAATTTTTTTGGTACCTGACAGATTTATCTCAAATTGATTGAAACATTCTTCCATGATTGCACTTCTCATATTTCTGATTCCTCAAAATATTTCAGGTGTTCTCCTCTTACAGACACTATAGATACCAAATTCTTCCCTCCAGAATCCTGACAATCTAAAAGCTTCTTCCAGCATCCTCCATTTTTGACCTCCCTTAATGTGACAGACTCCAAAGGAAAAAAATCTACATTTTAATTTAAAAATACTTCTGTGCTCTGCAGCTACAGAAGCTGCAGAAGGTGGTATGACTTAAATGAGTGACTGAGGCATAACCAGACCAGCAATACTTAAAGTGAACAACAGAATGCAGCAGTTACATGGGCTTAAGGTACACCAGCCTTATGCAAAGGACTGATTTTTAAAACTATTCCTTCATATAATAAACGATCTCTGGAGACCCTAAAATTTCCACTTGCTTCAGTTCTGCTCTGTTTTGGAGCCCTTGATCAGAGGCTTGGGATGTCTGAAATTCAAAATGATACTCAACAGATGCACTTTCTTCTCAGAGCAGCTGGAAGAGCCCTCTGCATTGCCCAGCATCATCTCAAGGGACATCCAGCAATGCATTATTTCATTCCTACTATTAGGAGTGTGCCAGTGATTTGTTATTCCCCAAAGGAGACAACCTACATCAATGAAGTCTAACCTTTTGGTCAGAAATACTAGAAGCCAACACTTCTGATAACCTAGTTATAACAATTTCTCACAGCAAGTGAGCCTTGACTCTTTGCCAAGGCCCTGCTATCTACTTTTATTAAAAACAATTTCTGCTTACGAGAACTTTGCAAAATGTATTCAACTTCAGAACAAAACTTCCTGAAGAAGTTTTATCCAGGAAATATGTATCTGTCAGTCAGGTAAGAGTGTACATAGTGTATTTAGAAACCTTACCACAGCAAACAGAAATTTTTCTGTTTTCAGAGCCTAACATGACTCCTATATCCAACTACTTCAGTGAATGGATCATATAAATTAAAGGACAGAATAAAGAGCAACAGAGCAAGAAACAAACTTTTAGCAAGGTTAAAAATTGTTAAACCAAACCCTTGATTCCTTTAACAAATTTAAAGAAAGGCACAAAAGCAAAACTGTGGCTAATTCAAGACTTGCAGTTCCTAGGTCTTTACATCTGATGTTTTGGTGGGTGCACATACCACAGGATGTGAAACTCTGCACTTAAATTATATTTACTGCTTCCTGTAAGTGCCCAGCTCACATGAACTGGGCACTGTTGCATATTGAGACACACAGCAGGATGCTCAGCTCAAATATTCTGGTGTTGGTTCCAGCTGCCTGGGAAGCAGAAAGGATGAGGAGGAGCTTGTAAACACACCTTCCATGAACGTGGTTGAGCTGCTCTGAGTAAGTGCCACAAATGCAGTGCTCAAGAAGAGTCTTACTTACCTCACCTGTCTGGGACAAAGCTCAAGTTTATTGGCAAGTATGAAAGGACAAACACAAGCAGCACATCAACAGGGAAAACAGGCCCTTCATTCTCAAAGGCCACGAGCATAAAACAAAATATGAAAGCACTGATTAATCCAGCACACCTTCACCTGCCACACTTACAAAGTACATCCAGGCTCTATCACCAGCCCTCTCACCATGTTCCTCTGAAAACCAGGCATCCCCCACTACTGAAACCAGAATATCAAGCTGCTGTGCCTGTTCAGAAATTGGTACAATCCACTGCTTTAATAAAGTGCTAAACAACCCCAGTTTCTGCCACCATAAAGAAATCAACTGCAAACAACCTGCAAGCTGGAGTGTGTTCTTTCCCCCATCGTGTTCCCTCTGATGTACAGCCTTCTATGTTTTACTTCAAAAAGGCACCTCCCAGGTAAGTATCTAAAGCAGCAGAAATGGCTGAGACAACTGTCCAGCAGGCAAGCGTGGCAGTGATTTACAACATCTGTTAAGCCTCAGTGCCTGAGCACACTAATTTGTGGCTTTGTTGTTTCACCAAGTGAGCATATCCTACTTTCTCAAGGCCACCAAATCAGCAAATGTCCTCCAAGAAACTTAATAATTCTAGATAGCTTCCAGCTGCAGGGGAAAGGGGCAGCAACCAGTGACTGCATGGGATGGGAGCATCAGGTACTATCAGAATTCCTTGAACTATTTTTAGCTGGACACTTCACAGCTTTTATTCTGTTTAAGAATCTCAGTGCATTCCAGGCTTGGTTTCTGTAAACACCAGCTCTTTCTTAGAAACAATTCAGCTTTCCTTGCACAGCAGTGAGTACTTCTGCAGCAGATTCTGCTGAAGGACAATGCAAGAGAAGGTACACCTGTGAATTGAATTGATCAAGTTCAGATCATGAATTTAAGTTTTAAGCAGAGGTTGTGCTGAGAACACAAATGAAAGTAACTCTCTCCTCACATATCAAATAGATGATTTATTCCAAATGAAACATTCACTTCACATTTACTCCACAGTTCTGGATTTGCCAAGAAGTAACACTCCCAACCTAAGGTCTGGCTCTCATGAAGGGGCCAGTCCTTTCAGTCAAGTCACTTAAAAAGGAGGAGTCACCCAGCAGTTACTTTTTTTTACCTTCTGTAAGTCAAAGCAATTCTTGAAACACTGTCCCAGCCATGACTGGGACAACTAAGTCCAAAAGTGATTACCATGGCTGACTTTGACAGTAAAACTGCACCTACACAGTTTCCTGTATCAAAAGACTGTATGTAATGTCCTTTTACTCAAGTTTCACCTCTAAACCACCATGAACATACCAACTTCATTTTCAATGGAGCTGTGAACTTGTGCTGCTGACAAACTGCTTTGAAAACTACCTTCTAGTGTGGAGGTTTTTGTTTCATGCGATTAAATTTAGAACTAGATCTACAAAATGGGTAATAATCAGAAGTGGACACAGATTTTTTTTAACTCATTTTTATTAGCTTTTATTGTTTCTTAATTAGGCAAAGCAGCAGTAAGAACAACACTGCAACCTTGGGAAGGAGGAAGGAAGGAAAGGGGAGCTGGCAAGAGCAACACACCACTACATGCTTTCAATAATTAACACTGCAATCTCACACAGGATCAGACATTTACGAGCATCCTCTCAGCCTTGACACAGTAAAACCAGAAATAATATACACCTCATGTCTTAAGACTATTTTGCTGCAGGCACTGCCACGGGTTGCCAAAAAGAATCAATAGTACAAATAATGTTACTGCTCCTTTATTTGTAAAAGTCCAGGATGCCCCTCCTCATTTCCAAAGAAACTGGCCAGCATGGGCCTGATATAGTGCAGTGGGAAAATGTTTAGAGGACACTGAAAACGGGTATCTGGAAACAACTGAAAAACCATCAGGTATGCAGCTTTTCTACACAAAAATTTACAGGAATCTTATAAAATACGATTTTAAGTTCCAGCTAGAGACACCAGAAGAAACCATCAAGATACAGTTGTTTCCAAACCCTCATGATTTTGGCCGTTGCATCTTCATCAAGTTTCAAACTGTGGGCAAGGAGTTTCCAAACCTCATCTCTACTGCTCTGTGAAGAGCTCTGACAGACCTGAGCACATGCAGAGCACCACCAAACATACCTGGAAAAACCCCCAAGCTGCAAGAGGGCAGCACTCCCAGCCAGGGCTGGTGCCCTCCCTTCCTTCCCATCCCACTCCTCCTCTCCGAAGAACACAGGCTTGAGTGCAGCTCGAGTTACCACCATGCAAAGGGACTGGTGCTCTCAAAAACCCCACCACTTCAATCTGCTTCCCCAGAAAGGTTACAACCCAAAAGTTGCCCTTTTTTTAACCCTAATGCCCCTAAACAGCCAGCAGTGTCCACACACCAAAGCAGGTCTGACACCGTACATTCTATCCCACAGTTTTCCACGTGATTTCACTAATTATGTGAAAGCTGCTGCTGCATCCACCCCTTCCACATCATCTGCAATCCCTGCCTTGAAACCACTCCACAGGAAAGAAACGTGAACTTTGTGCTCACAGAGTGTAAGAAACAACAGAGTTCAAACTTTACCTTGAAAAAAGAATTAATTTGCCAATCTGTTTCTTTATCCGAGAAGAGTTTCAAGAACGGTTTTAACTGTGAGTCATTAAGGGATGATTCAACATTAATTCTTTGTATTACCAAGTAATTAGTCAATCAATACAGAGACTTCAATAAAATCTCCTTGTGTACCTTTCAAATAAAACATGTGTGAGTTGTTTGACAGTCGTACCATTTCTCCATTAGAGAGCCACTCTCACTTGAAAGACCAGTCATAAAATTAGCAGTTAAAAAGCATTCAGATCACACCCACTTCTAAATGCAAGATAGGCAGTTAAAGAATCACAGTTAAATAACCAGTAAAAGTTTTATTTTTGTGCATTCATCTATCTACATATAGATATCTCAACATAATTGTGCATGTTCATATCCTAGTGCTGAATAAGTTTTTCATGAAACAATGCCTTCCCTAACTGGCTTGGGGCATTTTTTACAGGAAAACAGTAGTAATAGATGCACTATTGTTGCCTTTTTATTAAAAAAATTAGCAGCATTTTAATGCTAGCACAAGTATTTCTAAATGAAGACTGAGAAATATGCTACACCAGTAATAAAAAAAGGCTTTTGAACAAACTGTTAGTAGTATGACTAACAGCAGTCACACTCCACCCAACACACCCACCCTTGCTAAATCCAAATACTCCAGATGACAAGCAACCTTTCCATACTACTTGCCAGCAGTTGTTTCAGTTGAGCTGCCTTCCTAGAATTAGAAAAGCATCTCTGAGGTTCAACTCCAGATCTGAAAAAGCTACAAGCAGTTACCACAGTTTCAGTCCAGAAGACATGACCCTTCAAAGGAGGAGGAGCCCAAACCACTCTGTGTCTCAGCTTTGGGAAACTCGTCCTGCTCGTGAATTCCAACCTCCTGGATCACAGGAGTGGAAGATGGAGCAGGAAAGAGAGGGAATCAGAACAGAACCTAACTGCACATGGCCTCCCCAAGGAGAGTGGAAAAGGCAGGCTTGCAGCAGACAGCCAACATCTCTCTCTGCAGCAGGACAGGACGGGACAAGCTCAGCTGCAGGTTTCAGTCTTCACTCCTTCCTGCAGGGGAGAGCTGCCAACCCTGACACTGCTGACACCAGGAAAACCAACCTGCAGTGAGAAATCCCTCCAGCACAGGAAGAGCTGGCTGTTGCTACCTCAGAGGTTTGTGCCAGCGGGATACCTGCTGCCCACCACGGGATGTGGGGGAATGATTTGGGTACAGACACTGTGTGAAGGGGTTCACTGCCCTCCCTGGGGAAGCACGAGGTCCTTGTCAAGACACCACAGCAACCAGCATGAGATTTTATGCAGCACCTTCTCTTAGGGACTGGATTTGGCAGAAGGACATAAAGTCTGAGGAGTGAGGTTTATGTGGAGGTCCAAGAAGTCAGTTCTGAAGTGAAAGCAAGAAGAGTGACAACATCACAAGTGCTGGGACTGTATCACAGGTTGTAGCGAAACTCTTGTCACAGAAAAAAGAAACTCTACACAAATCACATCATTTTTCACAAAGGCAAAAGTTTTACAATTTAACTACACCTGTAACAGCAGAAAGAGTTCCTCTGGAAAGCCTGGACTCAAATATGTTAAGGAATCAACTGACTGATAAAGCTCATAAGTTCCAAGATTCTTTTCAAGAAAAGGTAACTCAGTTTGACTAGTTTAGAAAAAAAACCGAAAGAACCAGCCTAGGTGGCACCATATAAGGAAGCATATAGGTATTTTCAGCACAATCCAAAGAAGTACTGCCTTGTATGTAAGCCAGAGCATTAATGAAGAAGAAAATTCAGTTACTTCCAAACCAGTCACCTTTAAAATCATGTCTCCTAAACCAATCTAGGGTAAACTGACCTCAAAGCTGTTTATTTCCTTACAGACTTGCTTCTTCCTATTCTCACATCAGCCATATTAGACACCAAAACACAGTAACTAAGAGGAGCCACTAAACCACTGAGGGTGATCTGCCCCACAGTTACTACTGCACTACACACGTGCAGCTCCTGCAGCCACAGCTGCCTGGCCATGCAGGACAGGGTCCAGCAGCCTCCTCCCTGCTGACACCAGTCTCCTGAGCTCCCACAACAGTGCAGGACAGTTTTCCTGCCAACAGCACCTGAATTCTGCCTGCACAGAAAGGCATTTTGGGGGTTTGATGCACGTTCAGGGTGTCACGCCAGTCTTTATATCTTAAGATTTATATTATTTCAAAATTACTGCAAATTCATCTTAAA
Organism: Serilophus lunatus; assembly: GCA_013399895.1. NCBI lineage: Eukaryota > Metazoa > Chordata > Aves > Passeriformes > Eurylaimidae > Serilophus > Serilophus lunatus. Next base: position 582,314 of record VXBA01003175.1, read on the forward strand.
GGTAGCCCTGAGAAGTCAGCCTGAATCTAACACAGCCAGCTTCTTTCTTCCTGTCTCTCACATCTTGAATACAGATGTTTCACTTCATAAAATCACACTTTATGTTAAAAAATTCCTCAACGTGTTTCTGAAAAACCCTTTGAGAGTATTTTTCTTCATGAGAAGCAAACAGAACATATATACAGTTTAAATGCTTTTGCAATTTATTAGCTCTGATGCGAATAAAGGAGTTGTCACATTTTTTTTCAGCTTATCTTTTATGAATAGATAAGCTTACTAACCACAGCACAAGGCTAAATTCTCTGTACCTCCGCAACTATCTGGTGAGACACTGCATATGGATCACTCCACCCAAAAATACACCTCAGGGACACTCAAACACCTCTACACATACAGGGCCCAGGGCACAGTGCAGACGATCCCTCTCATCACAGTGACTCACATAACATTTGTAGAAGTTACTGCACTAACTACCCCTACCTCTACATAACGCTTTTCATGGCACGCCCCAGCCAAGTTCCCAGCCCTTTCCCCCGTACAGCAGCACACAAATATTGCACTCCTTCCCCTTAAACCACAGAGAATAAAAAATGAAAGTCCCCACTTACCAGCACCGTGGTGCAGATGGACCTGAGCTCAGACTCCACCTTCTCCCGGTAGTCCTTGATAAGCTGCATCTTCTTGTCGCTGGTGTCTGTCTTCTGCTCGATGCTGGAGATGACCCTCCAGGCCGAGCGCCGCCCCCCCACCACGTTCTTGTAGGCCACGGAGAGCAGGTTTCGCTCCTCGTTGGACAGCTCGGCCCCCTGCTCCGTGACCGCCTTCATGCAGGTGGCCATGTCATCGTAGCGCTCGGCTTGCTCGGCCAGCTTGGCTTTCTGGATCAGCTCGGTCTTATCCATGGTGGCTGGCGGTGGGACGGGAGCGGCGGCGCGGCAGAAGCTGCAGGAGCTGGGGATGTCACACTATCGACAAGACAACGCACCCCAAGACCTGGCGGAAAGAAGGCTTAGGTAACCACGAGGCCGGGACAGAACACGATCCTGCGGCGCCCCCCGCAACCCACCAAAAAACGAGGCCCACCTGCAGCCTTACCTCCCCCTCCCCATTTCCAGGTGCTTCTCCTCCTGGAGAGACGGACGGCAGCATCCCGCCCTCCCGCGCAGGGCTCGTCCCCAGGCTCCATCCGCCCCTCGGGAAACCACGACCCAGAAACCCCGCCGGGCAAGGCAGGCCCGCTCGGTGCCGGCAGCTCCCGGCCGAGCACTGGAAACAGCTCCTTTTCCATCACAAAGCCCTCACCCCGCTTCTCCTTCTCCCCTTGTGTGACCACGCTCATTACCCCGAGGCGGGTCCCCTGGTCACCGCCCGGCCCGGGGCCCTCGCCCAAACCCCCGCGCGGCGCGCGCCCGGCGCTGCGGGCACTCCCTGCCGGGACCGGCGGGAAAACACACACAATAAAACCAGCGAGGGCAGCGAGGCCCCGGGGGGAGGCACGGCAGGGGTTAAACCGCCCCGGGACCCGCCTCCCTGCGGGCGAACGAGGCCGGGCGGGGGCCCAGGGCGCTTCGCCTCCCCGCGGCGGGCCCGGGCCTCCCGCTTCCCCCGGGGCCGGCCCTGGGAGCGGCGGGAGCCCCGCACCGCCCGCGGGGAGCGCGGCTGCTCCCGCTGCGCGGCGG
>VXBA01003175.1:584736-629254 GCA_013399895.1 Serilophus lunatus
CGGGGACTCGGGCGGGGCGCGTCCGGGAGCGGCCCCGGGGCCGGGCAAAGTGCGGGTGCTGCCGCCGCCGGGAGCGGAGTGGTCTCGTACAGATACTCCGGGGCTTCGTGTTCCCCAGTTCATATTCCCGAGGCTCCGCGCAGAGGGTGGGAGCGTTTCCCAGAATCAGCTATCAATGGACTTGTTTTCCTCTTCTTGAAGTCGCCTCAATTCCCAAGCGGTCGGGGCGCCCCGCGGTGTGCGGTAGCAGCGCGTCCCCTCCCCGGGGACGGGCGAAGGGGCGGTGCCGTGGCCGCGGGTGCGCCCGCACTGCCCGGGGCGCGGGGAGCACGCGGAGGGCTTGTGCTCGTTGTCCCGACGTGCCAAATCCAGGCGTGGAGCAAATGCATCTGGTGTGTCACGGCTCTCGCGGGTTCGTGCTCACCGCTGTCTGTGGAGCGATGAGATTTCTCACCTTTGGTTTCAACATCACCAAATATAGTCACGCTGAGGAACTTCAGCATCCAGATGGGATGATGAATTCTCTGAATCAACCTCAGGATGTTACTGTCTCAACTCATAAAGCACTTGGGCTGTGTTTGGACTAGGGCTGGGACTATGCACGTGGAAATTTGGTCTAAGCTGTAAACAAGCCACTCTTTGTCATCTGAGTTTAGGAAGCGTTTATTCCTTTTTGTTACTCTTATTTTTTAAAGGACCTATTGATAATACCCTTTTCAAATTTAATGACACTCAGAAGCCACTGAGGAACTTTATTACTTTCCCCCAGAAGTTACTTTTTGGCAGCTTGCCACAGTTTTAGGTTGCCTGTTTATTCTTCTTATCCAGTAGGATAATCTCTCATTTCAAACCAGTTCCTAATAAATACCTTCACTTACGTGAAGACCAAAATTGACCAACTGTGGAACAATACCTTTTTTGATTAACATCATGTCTCCATCAGAGATAAAACTAACAATTCCTCCCACAAGGCATGGGTGACTGCTTTTTATTTGAGGAAGGACAGCTGGCCTAATTGAGGCTACTTCCTTCACTGATTTCCCTCAGAAAAGGGGAAGATCCTACGAATTAACTTCATACCATTTAGTTCCCGTCTCTCTCCCACCTACTGAGAGGTTCCATTAAGAAATGCAGAACGTTCTTAAAAGTTGGGAAGTGCTGAGCAGAGCAGTCTGTGTGCACAGAGCTGTGTGATGGATCCACTCTTAGCCTCATGCATGATGTAGAGCCTGATATGTGTGTGCAGAGCAGCTGTGTGGCCTCTCTGTGTCTGGCTGCAGAATCCCTGTGTGCTGCTTGATTTTCAGGCTTGGGTCCTGTGGGCTTTTGTGCTGTAACAGTGCTCTACAATATGGATTTTAATCACAGAGCAGCCATATGCTTGTTTTCCCAAAAGAACCCTATTGCTAAGTAGGAATGATGTTCTTTGGGGAGCTTTCATGTGAGGGGGCTTGAAGAATTTGTGTTTAGTTTAACAAAATGAATGTTAATGTTAAGAGGAGGTTTGATGTTGTCTCAAATGAAGAGTAAATGGCATGGATTTGGAATTGTTTAAATGGAAGGCAACTGTGTGTAAAATGGTCATTAATGAATTTAAACTGTGAATTAGAATACTTGGAATTTTTCAGAGCAATGACGTTGTGAGACAGTTTCCCTGTGCTGAGGGCAGGAAGCCCATCCACTTTGGAAGCTGAGCCTGATCAATTTATAAAAGTGCTTATAAGAGAGATTTTGTTGCCTGAGATAATAGAAGACAAAACTCCAGAAGCTTTCCAATTCTGTTTCTTTTACTGCTTATTCCACATATACTTTAATGTACAGTTTACTGCATCACATTATCCTCCATTGAATAAAAAAAATAAAAAATTTGCTTAGAGCATTTCAGAAGTGCTATCATCTTACTGACCATTAATATCTTTACCCTCGTCACCACTATGAAATGGTTGGCATTATCTTGTGTCCAGGAAAAGAAACATACCAAAACTTCTGGTTACCTTTGCGAAGAAATACAAGACCTTAATTTCCTTCGTTTCCAGGGTGGTAAGTGCTTTATGTTACTCTACATGTACTCAAAGTCCACCTCCCACTGACTTCAGATGCACCTACTCACATTCAGCATCTTAGCAGCTCACACCACAAATTACTCAATTGGGGTGTGGGAGAAAAATGAGGAATATATATAATGCAAATTCCTGAGACTTAAATGTGAACTTTATGACAGAGTTAGAATATAGTTTTCTAGAAGCTCTGTTATTTGCTGTTAGATTCTTCTTTCTTTTTCCCAGCAGAACCAGCCCCCTCCACCACGTGCTTTCCATCTCTCCTGCAAAGGGGGCCGACATGGTACGGACAGCAGCTTCCTTTCCTACAGTCCATACAACAGATGATGGTGCCACCTCACAAAGCAAACATATAGCACTGTGAATTAAGGTAAACACACAAATGAAGAACCCCCAAAAGCAGACTTCTGTCTTGAAATTTATCAAGACTACCACTGAACAACAGTATGAGTGAGCTCGTTGGACATGTGGCGTGCTCCTGTACTATCCAAAATAGCCCTGCCGTGGGTAGCAGCAGAAAAACTTACTCATTTTGTGTCCTGCCTTGAGTGGGATGGAGATTCTTTACAACTAGTCTCGTGTCTGTTCACTCAATGGTGAGAGAACATATTTCACGTTTATTAAGGCCCTGTATTTTGGGGGGCACAGAGAGGACTTTCCTCTTCAGCTCCCATGCTGGTTCCTGTCATCTTTTCCTTATAATCAGCCCCCTAATTTCCATTGCTATCCCATCTCCTCAGCTTCTGATCCCTGCCTTCTGCTCAGCTCCTGCTCTTGTCATGTTTTCCTGCTGTCACTCTTTCTGTATCTGGATCATCTGTATCTCTATATCCTCTGCCCTTCTTTCGTTTTTCCAACTTCTAGTAAAACTTCTGGGCAGAGAAGACAACTTTCTTAGGAGGACTGGACAGCAAGCAGTCTTATGTGAGAGCCAGAATCTTAAGGAGGTTCTGCAGGGAAATTTGAAGATGTCAGCTGAGGATATTAAATTGAGTTTTCTCATTATATTTTCCATAATTGGGTAGTTTTACATGAAACCAGCAAAACACTTAACTTCCAGCCGGCCAGCTGAGTTTAAAGGTGCCACACTGGTGGTTGTAGGTGTTGGAATTCTTTGATAAAATGGTAATAAAGTGTGTTAGCCTGGAGAAAACTGCAGTTGCTTCTGATTTTCTCTGTAAGAAACAGCTAAACCATTCTAGCTGAAACATGAAAAATATTCCGAGTGTGTTCATATAGGCTGATCTGTATTTAAGCGTTGGGAAAGGAACTAAACCAATGGTCACAATTTTGCTAGCTAGAACTTAAACATACTTAAATTTCTTTATCTCACACTTGGTCGGAGATCTTAGGAATGAAAGGATAAGATGATCTTTTGTTACTCTTGTATTTTATGCTTGTATTGCAAAGTTGCTAGAGGGTGGCATGCATGCTCTTACATTAAAAATAGAAGTTACCGATTTAAGAGGCTAAAGCATCGTCCGAGTCCAGTTAAGTGACAAATAAATGCAAATCAGTGGGATTAAGCTCTTAAATATTAGTCTGATTCCATATTATATCTGTACTATGCTGTGAGAAGGACATGGGACTTGTTATATTTTTGAAAATACTTGCATAGCTTGTTCATTACTGGGATAAACTAATTGCTTCAGGGAGGACAAGCCTCTGAAGATGGTCATGAGTGCGTAGCTAATAGTGGGTGCTGTTTTAAGCAAATAATTTTCTTCTGATGGGAGAAGAGAAATCAAGAAATACTTGGGTTAGGAAGGCAACTGTCAGCGTGGGAGGGTGGTACCAAAACTCAGCCTTGCTGCTGAGTGCCATTTGTCTGGTTTAACTGGCTGCAGAATAAGTGTATCTCTATGCTGGGAGTAGTTTGGTCTTTGCTGGTAAAGGATGATATTGATTAATATCGATATCTGCTGCAGGGTAAATGCTGCTGTAGTCTGATATGCTGAAGCAGCTACTGATGGTTAATAGTACAGTCTCAGCCTTTGTCTGATGCATTTTATTCTCTCCTACCATTACAGTAGTTGATGTTATAGTCCACTCCTCTTTCTGGAGGTGCAATATATATCACCTTATTGAATGTGACAGGATTTCTCTGAATCCCTTCCTTTGGTAGCATGTCGTACTGGAGAGTGGAATAGGCTCTGGGGAGTAGAGTCAAACCTGTGGTACCTGGGTGAGTTATCTCCCTGCCTACGTCAGAGGGCTGTCCTTTCCTCCCGATGGCCTGGGAGTGAGGGAGGATGCTGGCTAAACAGAACCATTACTTTTTTTCACACTGTTGGCATAAAAAATACAAGTTTGTCAGTTCTGGTCCTAAGCAAATCCAATGAATCTCTTGTGAAGTGGATCCAAATCCCCGGGGCCTCACTGTGTTGCAGCTGGCAAGAGACACTTGTGATGAAGTCCCATATGGGATTCCTCTCCAGGAATACCCTGCCACTGGTCTAGCTGGACACAAAGCTTTTAGAGATCTCTCTTGGTCCGCTCTCGTGTTTTCACTGGCTCTTTCTGTGACTTGCAAGTGGGAGGACAGAGAAGCCAGCTGGAGGTCGATGGTATCCCTTAAAGTGGAGGTGTGTCTTTTATTATGGAAATGATGCAAAAAGCCTTTTAATGGCTTTTATTCAGTTAAATGCAACTTGCTCTGCCAAAGCATGATAAAGGGCCCCTTTTGCTGAACAAACAGGAGTGGCAAAAGTCACTGAGATTGTCGAGTAAATTTTATCCTCCTATCGGGAGACAACAGTAGGGCCCCTAGAATTAAGACAAATACAGCTAATGTCCTTTTAATGGTGATTTGATTATTCTTTCATTACAAGTAACTAGTTCCCTTTTCTAATTATATGGTTTGCTTTCATCTAAGAAAAATTACTCGATTTATGGGAGTGGACTTGCTCATCCATGAACTTTATTGTGGTGCTATGAGCTTGCTGGTTTCAGAAAATGCCTGTTTTGCAACAGATATGTGCAGATTTTTGATTCTGCCAGTAGTCATGACAAATGAGAAAATAGGTAGTGAGAGCGGATGTACAAGGCAACAATGAAATGCAGAGGGCAGAGAGCACAAGCCCTGCACCTATTTAGTGTGTCCGTGAGTGGGTGAGAAGTATCGGAGGGGAAAGGAGTGCTAGGAAATAAGATGCACTGGTATTGGAAAGGCTTCATGTTTAGTAAGGGTTTAGCAAATTCCTGGAGAACTCTGTTCTGCGTTTGATCTCCGTACTTCTTAGTTTTTATCTCTATCTTCTTCTCCTTCGCCTGCAACTGCCATAGGAGCATGTTATTCAAATGGGAGAAGGTACATCAGTTAACCAAACGACACAATGGGGACGGGAGAGAGGACCACCCTGGAGGTGGAGTTAGAAGCATGATGTGAGTAAGCCTCAGGTCCTGCAGGCAGGTCGCTGCAGGCCATTCGCGTTAGTTTGGTGGGTAGCTGTGGTGGGCTAGGGATGCTGGCAGGCAGAGAGGTAATCAATTAATAGTTAGAAAAATAGACAAGCATTTGATCTAGAAGCACCCATGCAATTTCTCTGTATAATCCAAATGTACCTTTTTTCTTCTATGTCATACAATTACAAGACTGATGGGTATCTGAAGGTCAAGTGTTCATTTGTATGGGGAAACTGACTGGTAAAGGAATTGTGAGTAATTATACCTATACACTGAAGGTAAGCTGGGGTCATTCCTCACATGGAAACTGTTCTAGAGAGGAAGACACTTTTATTCTGAAATACAGTGCCTGCTAGAGGAGCAGTGACAACAAACTGCGATTATCAGACTATTTCCAGTGTAAACAGACCGTAAGAATAAAGTAAGGAAAGGGAGAGGACAAAAAAGATAGAGATGGAAAGAATACAGCCACGTGGTTAACCAGGGATACCTGTGGGAAGATGTGATATAACTATCCTTTCTCATGTGAACTTTAATCATGTAGTAACCCTCAGAAATCTGTTTAAAGGTGAGGTATTTTTTCAAATTCAGTTTTGAACAATTCATACTCTTCTATCAGCTCAACATGGCAATAGGATGTATGTGTATTGAATTTTTCCATACAGTTTCTAGCAATAAAGCAAATTTCTTGGTGATGAGCTTAATTAGGACTCAGTACTGTCTTTCATATACAAAGATCAGAAATCTGAGTACTATGAAAAATGGATGTTAAATGTCTAGCTGATTATGATTATGTACCAACTACACCACTAATAATGATTTATATATAGAAAAAATAATTCTTCTGTGGAAGAAGGGGATAGCATATGCATGTATATACACACATATTTTAGGCTGAGATGGCCTTTGACAAGCCAAGAACAGGGCACTATATGGGCATCTTCAGTAACTGAATTAATTTTGGTAGGTACCATACTGCATCTTTGCTTTACTGAAAAATGTTATCAACATTGTACTTTCTTGCCATCATTATAAGCAAGCTTCTTAATGATGGCTTGTGCTAATGCAAATTGTATCACTTAATTACTTGCACTAATGTTGTAGGAAGCCTCAGATACATAGGATGAGTGTCCATGGAGCTACAAGCAAGGAAAAAAGCTTCAGACTAGGGAAAGAGGTATCTGGGTGATGACTTGTTTCCTGTATTAGTGAGGTGAGCTTACCAATGGGAGATTTTGCCTTCTGGAGAAAGCTAAATGAGAGAGGCAACCTCCCTTTCCCCCCTCTTTTCATGCTGTCATGCTAATGAGAGTGTAGAGCTTTCTGTTGAGGTGAAGAGCTATGCTTACAACATATATCCCCAAAAAGCGCACAATGACACATTGGTGTTTGCTCTGTTGGTAGGTAACCCACATTTCTGCAGAGGGAGGTACACTTCTGAATAAGGAGGTTCACATGTGCTCCTAATCCATGGATGAGTACATGAAGAATTTAGTCTGAAGGTGTTAGTTGTTCACAATGTTAAACATTGATGCTGGGAGGAGTTTTCAGATTTAATTTCCGTGTGTTTGAAAACTGGAGACTTTCAAATAGAACACACAGAAAAGCTGTCATTAAACCTCAGTATTTATTTTGTTCTGCTTCCTTATGGGGTTCCTCCAGAGCAGCTGTGTGGTGCCCCTTCTTCTCAGATTATTCTTGTTTGTGTAACCTTAAGCAAAGTGAAAGGTTAGTTGTTATTCTTAAGTAGTTAGCATTTCTTTCCTTCTTACGAACAGCCATATTATGAATTGATCTAATTTCTGTAACTTTAAATACAATGTTTCTATACATCTTTGCCTATGCTTAAAACCTATGCATGGGCCATTACAATCATAAGATAATTAAGGGGAAAGTTTTAGTAAAAAATGTTATATTAAATGTATCAAGTATTTCATAAATAATATTTTTTTTGTTTTCACAGATCACCACCTTTCTTAGCTATTTCATTCAAAAGTTTTCCTGGAGACATGGTGTCTTACTTTCCTGAAAAATTTAGTTACATATTTAGTGAATTACATATTTAGTGAATATGTATTCTTATAGAATTGTACAATCATAGAATGTTTTTGGAAGGGACCTTGAAAACTCATGTAGTTCCACGCCCCTGCCATGATCAGGGACATCTTTCACTAGATCAGTTGCTTGAAGTCCCATCCAACCTGGTTTTGAACACTTCCAGGGATGAGGCATTCACAACTTCACTGGGCAATGTGCACTAGTGCTTCAATACCTTCATAATAAAAAAATGTCTTCCTTATGTCTGATCTAAATCTACCTTCTTTCATTTAAAAATCATTGCCCCTTTTCCTGTCACTCAGGTCCTGATAAGAAGTCCTTCCTCTTTCATACACCCCCTTTATATACTGAAAGGCCAAAATAAGGTCTCCCATCTTCATATATAGAAGGTTGTATCCTTAAAATGTCAAATTTTTTCCCCAAGATTTTGTTAGGACACTCCACAGAAAGACAGGCATGGATTTCTCTCTGGGAGGCATAGTTCCAAGTTACAGAATTTTCTAGTATAGTAGCCTATGTAGCCTGTTGATAACATTTCCAGAGAATGATCCTTCCCCTTTCACTGAGACCCTGGAGATGTTTCTTTCCAGATCCTTAAGAAACTAAGTAAAATGAAATAGGTTGACTATAAGCCAAAGGCTACAAATAGGAGAGAAATTTGTTGAATATTTATAATGGCTGAAGTTTACTCCTAATGGACCAATACAGAGACTATATATTAATTATGAGCAGGTTATGTTTGCTCAAGAGACACATAACCAGTCATCAGCTCTGTAGGAAGGGCTCAATTTCATACTGTTTAAAGTGGTATTTTTTTAGAGGACTGAATTTTCTAGATTTTCCTCTTTTATATTATCCTTATATACTTTCATTCAAAGTCACACATTTTTTTTTCAGGTGGAGAGGAATATTCCATATACCTGATGCAATTGGGTTTATTGTTACTCTTGGCACACAGACATTTAAATGGTTTGAAGGAACTGTAGTTGCAGGGCCTGATAAGTAGGATAATTGTCATCAAGAGCCATTTAATGCCTTGCTTTCACTGAGCAAAAACTCCTTTTGATTCACTTTAAAAGGATAAAGCCAGATTTTTGTCTAGTGTAAGTTAGAGAAAAATGCTCCCTGTTGTGCATGTGTGTCTTTGGTACTTAATTAATTGCTTGAAGATTTTTCTTGTAAGCCCATTGTAGGATTTGAACAATCTCATTTAGGCAATCCTTGCTGCTGAAATTCTTCTGCTGTACCTCTGTGTACACTTTCTGTTTCTCATAGATCTCTGTGATGGGATGCTTGGTACTGAACATTGCTTGCAAGGTGAGACTCTATTGATTTAGACAGTGGTTTAATGCTTTCAGGACTTTTCCCAGTCCAATGCTTCCTGATACTCTGTCAGCCTTATAAAATGACACTTAACATTGTGCAAATGTTTTTATTTTGCTGACTACATCGATACTTAAATGTTTTCTTCCAAGACTGTACTTGCTAACATGGTGTTTCCTCTGTTTTATGTTGTCCATTCAACCAGCATTTGATAGGTCTGTATGCAGTTTTTTTCACAACATTATCTTGGTGTTCTTTTTTTAACTGTCAAATAACATTCGGTCACTTGTGAACTTGCCCTGCTCACTCTTTTTTCCAGATCGTTAGTCAAGACGTTGAGCAGAAGGCTGCATCTTTAGGCACTGTGCAGTTAATCTTTGGCCTGAGTGAAAAGTAAAACCTGTATTCCTCTTTTTTTCGTTTACGTGCGTGACAATGGCAGAGCATCTGATTAGGCAGTTTAACAAATCTCATCCCTGTAGACTTTAGCACTGGTTGAAATTTGGACCAGTTTGGATAAAAAATAATGCTGTGAGCACCTTTAGTGGCATCATAATCTCAAGGGGGTTCCAAGGAACCTATAGGAGTTGAAGAAGTGAAGCCCACAGATGAGTGTTTCCTACAGTCTCAGAACCATGCACTTGTTATCTGGGGTCTGAACACCCCAGACTGCCCCTGGTGGGCAGCTGACCCCTTAGGTGGGAGGTGAAATGTAGCCTGAGGAACTGGGTGCATAAGCCGGGCTGGCGCACTGGACTGTACGCGGCAGACTCCAATGCAATGGGATTGATGTAAAGCACTTTGTACTTTCTTTCCTCTTTCTTCCATCAGTCTTTATAGTCATTACTGGAAAGGTATATTTCTGCACTTATCTTGTCAATCATTATCCAACATCCAGGAGGTGGTGCAGAAGTCCACAATCCCTGGAAACTCTGCTATTTTGCTATGTTATATTCCCAAAGCTTCAACATAGGACGACTGAGTCCTGGCATCTTTTACATTCCCAACTGATTGCCTGGCTCCTACTCAGCTATGGGCTTTCCACTTTTCTCATACTCTGAATTATTGATGCTGCTTCATTGCAAAAGAGCTCTTTAATGCCCATGTTTAAGTACAAGAGCCTAATGTGAAACATTCCCTTCTGTAGTCCATCTCCTTCCTCAGATGCACATGAGGAAGCTGCACATGCAACTTGCAGAGGGAATGGGCTGAGGTGCGGGAGGAAAGAATCTGTGAGTAGATGGGGAAAAATGGGATCAAATATCAAAACACCAGGATAGGAGCCCCAGCTGAGAAACCTGAACAGAAAGAAGTGTTCCATTAGTTGGAAGGAGATGGTTATGCCTAGTCCAGTTTGGCAAGGAAGATCCACTTATTTTTCAACATTTTGCTAAGGCAGCTTCTGAGGGCGTTGTTTCTGCAAGCCTGGCTCCCCTCTCAGGTTTGTCTTTAATGATGAACAGCACAAGTATGCTGGAGGTACCTTTGGGAAGGCACTACAAGGGATGCTGGAAGACTGTGCTTGTTCACTGAAGCACGAGAGCAAATTCTGTGCACGTTTAAAGGCAGGCTTATGTCTGATTGCCTGTGTCTGCCTCAAATCCTGCAATTTTACCTTACAATTCACTCCTGCTACCTGTGCAAGTGTAGCCTAAACCACCTATATCCATCCCCTTTGCATCTCCTTCCTTCCCTCCATCAAAACAACTTCAGGACATCTTTAGCCTGAATTTGTCTTTATTCAACACAAAAACTCCAGTTTTTTATTCAAGATCCCAGTAGGACTTTCAGTGCTAGCACATTCACTTTTTTACTAGTGCAACTAACTCTTATACCTCTCGGTATCACATTTTGGTTTCTCAGCTCTTCATGACATTAGCCAAAGGCTGTCAGATTGTGCTTAGGTAGAATCATAGAATATTCTGAATTGGAAGGGACCCATCATGGAGTCGAGTACTTAAATGAATGGCTCATATGGTGAGCAAACCCACAAACTGATTTTACTCTTAGCCTACCTGTACAGTACTATGATCTTCCTCTGCCATGACACAGCCTTTGAATCTTGTGGTATGCTCTTGTTTCATTAGCATGTTTTCATTTTCTTGTGCCAAGGTCGTTAATGAAAGTATTAAATAAGATCAGTTCCAAGGTCCCAAGCTTGAAGAAGCCTTAATTGGATGTGCAGGGTACATTTTATAGATAAACAAAGGACACAGTACGGATCCTCATGGGAGCAAATCAGATTAATCCTCGTGTCTTCTGTAGAGTTATTCTGTTTATTCAGAGGATACGGCTTCATTTCAATCTTTTGTCCTGCACACAGCAAAACGGTCCCTTGTCCTGTCACCTGGTAGCTTTATAAGGGCAATGAAATATGTTTTGGAAGAAGCATGATTGTATGGATAACACTGATGTTGAGGTGGAGGCAGGACAGAAATACTAGTGTGTTACTGCTGAGTATTTTGCAGCAACTTTGTAAGGGGAAAAATGAGCAAGAGAGTCTTGTACAGATGTGAGAAGGCGTAGAGGATACGTAACACAAATGCCCTGAATCGACACATAAGGAGCCTCACAGAAGTGCTGTATGTTCTTGGGGCCATAGAATCAGAAATGCATTGTGCTCATGGTGTGATTCAAACAGCCACTTGTGAACAATAGATATGTCTTTATAGAAAGCACTAGTCAAGCTTATTGTATGTCTTCTTACGTACCGGATGCTATTGTCACGATCCACGGGTACCTTTTACCCTTATGTTCAGAATTAATTGCACTTTCTGTGGAAAGGAAAGATGTTTTCAACTATTTTCTAAAATTAAATAGCAAGGAGTACATGGAGCTAAACACTAAGAAAAACACATTATTAAGCATCTGGACAGCAGTTAGGAATATTAAAGCCCATGGGCTCCCAGAGGGTTATTTGGCCCTTTGTGATCCCTGAGAGCTGTTATGCTGTACTGTATCAGCCCTTTTCCTGCCCCCTTCTGTCTCCCCTCTCTTTATTCTGTTGATGCTCTGGGGAAACACAAAGGAGGAAAACAAGAAATTACTTTCCAATTTACAGACATTAACCCAGTGCAGATATCCTTTTGCCTTTTCCTCAGGTTTGGGTCTTCAGTCTCACAGACTCTTTCCAGACCTAAATAAATCTGAAATTACAAGGATTTCATCTTTCCCAGTTTTTCCTGGTCCCTTGGGTCTGTTGTCTAAAAAGGCAGTGCTTTTCTGGTAACTCAGGAAGAAATTTATTAAACATGGCATGGATTCTTAGATATCCAGGGAAGGAGCAGGAGCGTAGAAAACTATTAACTACAGAGAGGTTTCAGGGTTTGTGCATGTCTCCCTTAGGAGGGTCAATGGCTGCTTTTGATATGGGATAGCAAAGTGCATGAGAAGCAAATTAGTAAGTGGGCATGTTTAGGATTGTCCTCACTTTGAAGGATGTTATTGTGAAACTTGTTGTCAGCAGGGAAAATCAGATTTTTTTTAAATGAGTATAAGGACAGAGAAGGAAAAATACATTCCATTCCTCCAGAACACTGGCCCCAGACTAGACACAAGCACACTCCCTCCCAGTACAAGCATCACCAGAGAGCTGTGTCAATGCACAGTTGTCATGTTAAGGTGAGTGCACTACTTTTGGCATAAGTTCATTTAATTCCAGCAAGTCAGTGTGAAGTACACTGCAAAATACTAGGAAAGCTTCAGAAAATTCCCTATAGAAACTGTAAGAATTGCTCTGCTTTAGCAAGTGTCTGCATAGCCTGACCTCAGTGATTCCCCTCATAGTAATAATGTTATGCTGGCTCAAAGCTGAGGGCACCAACTAAACTGTAAGCCAGCAACATGTCTCTAGAAGTTTTTTCCCCCTGTGCTCAGTAAGCACTGTTTCCTTCCAAATGATGTCGTTTTCCTTTAGCTGTGAAATTTTTTGACTGATGTAATACCCCATCATCAGTCAGCTCAGTGAAGGAGGAGGCAACAGGCTTTATCAATGATCTGGACAAAAGGAACAAGGGCCCCCTCTGTCAATTGAAAGATGACACCAAATTGCATGGGAATGTTGATCTGCTGGAGGGTAGGAAGGCCCTGCAGAACAATCTAGACAGGCTGGATCAATGGACTGAGGCAAATTCTATGAGGTTCAATGAGGCCAAGTGCCAGCTCCTGCCCTTGGACCACAACAACCCCTGCAGTGCTACAGGCTGGGGGAAGAGTGGCTGGAAAGCTGCCTGGCAGAAAAGGGCCTTGGAGTGGTGGTTGACAGCTGCTGAACATGAGCCAGCAGTGTGCCCAGGTGGCCAAGAGGGCCAAGGGCATCCTGGCCTGTATCAGCAATAGTGCCATGACACACCTTCCATTAGGCCAGGTTGCTCAAAGCCTTATCCAACCTGGTCTTGAACACTTTCAGGAATGAGGCATCCACGACATCTCTGGGCAACCTGTTCCAGTGCCCCATTCTTGGGAATGGTACCTTCTCAAGTCTGCAGAGAGAACCAGAGTACTTAGGTCTTCAGTAATACTGTGCAGTAGTAGGGCATGTTCTCTTTTCTTCAAGCTCTGAGATAATTCCTGAAGCCTTGTTCTATTTATTTATTTTTATCACAGTGAGGGTCCTAACTATTCCTCTGTATCCCTCATCTAGTTTTTTTCCTGTCCTAAGCACTTGCTAAGGATGTGGCTGAGAGGCAGTCTTCTCAGAAGGTCATCAGTGCCAGACTTAAGTATGGGATTGTGATAGTAAATCAGTTTGCCACCAGCTAGAATACTGAAGACCAGTATTTTGCTGTTTGCCGAAGTGCAAGAAGGCAGGTAATGACTGCAGCAAAAAAATGTGTATCTGGCAAAATATGTTGGGATGTGTAGCAGAAGAATATGGAATATTTTCATAAGTATCCACCTACTATTTTTCTGAAAATGTTAGACTCCTCCAACAGGTTACTGAATCTGCCCCCAAACTGGGTTTAAACATTTTCCAGTTCAGACAAAATAATATGAGCTGCAGGAGCTGTCCTACAAGGATCCATGGTGAAGGTAAAGATGGTGTTCTCCTTTCAATGGCATTGGTCTCTCTCTTGTTTCAGAAAGCTAAAAGGGAAGTGGAAAATCTTGTGACTACTTGACTTGAGACACATCTGATTGTGCAGTGTTGCCCTTTCCATTCCTGTGTTAGTGTTTAAGCTGTAGTTCCACTGTACCACTCTTTAGGCTTGAGCAGCTTTCTAAGTGCACTGGAGTGAATTCCCAGTTGTACATGATTATTATTTTTTATTGTGTACTGAGTGTTCATCTCGATGCTGTTAAACTCAGAGCAAGTTTGTGAAATGTACTATACATAACTCGTATCCCTCTCACACCCATCCAGCTGGAGTTAAGCATGGAAAGGAAAAGGCAAAAATCCCTTTCCTGGCTCATTCCTTACAGTAAGAGATCACTTTTGTTCCATTTCCCTACATTCTTTGCATTCTTTCAAAATTGTGGTGGGTTGACCTTGGCTGGATGCCAGGTGCCCACCAAGCTGCCCTATCAATCCCTTTCCCAGCCAGATAGGGGAGAGAAAATAAGATGGAAGGCAGCTTGTTGGCTGAGATACAGCAGTTTACTATGTGAAAGTGAAAGTGCACACGGACAATTGAAGCAGAAAATAGCAAGATTTAGTCTCTACTTCCCATCAGCAGCAATGTCCGGCCGCTTCCCGGGAAGCAGAGCTTCATCTCATGTTATGGTTTCTCAGCAGGCAACCATTGTAGACAATGAATGCCCCCCTTCTTCCTTCCCTTAGCTTTTATATCTGAGCTGATGTCATATGGTATGGAATATTCCTTTGGTTTGTTTGGGTCAGCTGGCCTACTTCTGTCCCCTTCCAGGATCTTGCCCTAAACTGGGGAAGGAATGTTACACTGCTAGTGCTGTGTTCAGCAGTAGCCAAAACACTGGTGTTGTTATCAGCACCTTTCTACCTACCAGTGCCAAGCAAAGCACTGTGAGGGCTGGTATGGGGAAATGAACTCCATCTCAGCCAGACCCAGTACATCAGTCAGGGCTGAGTCTGGAGGACAACAGCCAGACCACAAGTCTCCTGCAAAGCCACCGGCTTGAGGCACAGAGATGAAGGTTAGTGTGTGTTAACCCGCAGTGGAAGGAGTGTGCCCCGTGAGCATCTCACTCTTTCCACTGAAGGATTAGGAATCTGTTTCTGCAAAGGAAAGGGAACACTGGGGACAAATACCCTGTTTTCAACACCACTCCCTTTCAGCGATGGAGAGAAGACAGGCTCCCTCTCCTCAATGAAAAAGTCAAGACCAGCAGTAGATTTGGCCCCTGAACTTAGGACACCATATTGTCTACCTTCCTATGTGAATTTTACCATTTGTGTTTCCCCAAATCTGGACAGAAACTTCCTGGCACACTTCCAGAAGGATGTGACACATATATTAAGGTACACTACAGGCAATGTGCCTTGTGTGTACAGTGATTAGTTCATTCCCATTTTGGTTGCAGGCTTTCTCTTCCAAATGTTTAGGAGAAGCTTAGTTCCTATGATATTGCAGGTATACATTTGCCAGGATGGATCTACTCTGAATGATGTTTGCTTTCTCCAAGCATTTGTCCTTTGAAGCATTGTCCAAAGGAGACACTTCCTTTGCAATTCCCAGCAAAGGATAGCTTGAAAAACCACATCAACCTGCTCCAAACCAACTAGCGAGCTGAAAGGAGGAATATGGCCACAGCAGCACATCCTACCACTAAGGAAAATAAAGCTGGATCTGTTGCTTTTTTCCTGCTCAAGGAAAGTGAAGTGAAACAGGAGCCTTGCAGCTCTCAGTATCAATCTAATTGAATAGAAAAATTAAGGCCATCAAGTAATCTGGACTTTATAGCTGGAATCTAATCTCTCTCAAAACATATCAAGGATGTGCATCATGACTGCAAAAGGCATTATAATCATGGCAACAGAACTTGCACGCTAATTTGTGCTCCCTTGCCACAAAGTATCCTGGTGATTTTCCTTCTGTTGTCATTCTGCATCCTGAGAGATGCTGAGCTCCCGTTACAGCTCGCAGTCTGGTGGTAAAGTGTGTCTGTCTAATCCAGGTGTGTCAGTGAGTTGTTAAGAGGTTGTAAAAAATTTAAAGGCAGTAAGATGAGGTGGAGTCTTGTATGTTTTCAAGCAATACCTGGGCAACAGTAATTAATGCCCTGCCTACAATATCTTTGGGAAGTTCCTATCAATTCATGACTGTACTTGATGCATCAGGGGCAGTACCCCTGTAGGTATGAGGTTACTGCTGTGTTGAGTCCCTTCTGTGCCTCCATCTCAGCCCTTTCCAAAGTTAGAGAAGCTGGGGAGAACATTAGGATCTTTCTAACAAAGAAGTGTTTGGAGCATAATACAGCACTTCATTTGTGCAGACAGGAAAGTTTTGCTCACCCTCAGTAGCTGCAGATACAGGAGGCAGTTGAACACAGCCCCTGCTCTCATCATCTGCCACTGCCTGGATGTCACTTTATGTGCTGCTAAAACTCTCCAGCCCAAAGAAGTATTACGTTTCTCTCATGGAGTTTTTCGGGTTTTGTCTGATTCATGTATTAGAACTAATCCCCGATAATCTAATCGAATCAAGCACTGCTCAAAAGCTTGTTAAAACTGAACATTAACATCTAAGTAATATTCCAATGCTTCATTTAATTTCATTCCTTTTTCTCTTAATGCGACATCTTGCTTTTGTTTAATTCCACTTCCTCGCCTATTTTTTTGGTGTATGCCCACACAATATTTAAATGATTGAGATTGCTGTGTGACAGATATTTAAAATATTTGCTGTGTGACAGATATTTAAAATATTTAAATTGCAAGCCAAGGACTGGTTTATAACTCATCATTTTAGCTGAAATCATTAAGAACCCTGAAGCATACATTGAGCCTTAGCACTGAAACACTGCTCAGCTCCTTTTCAAGTTTAGAAGTTCAACTTTCACCCACAGATCTATAGTTCCTAAATGTTACAACCACATCAGTTATGAAAAAAAAAATGGATATCGTGTTAACAGATTTCATGTGGTTAAAGTCTTAATTCCCTGTCAAATACCTCAAAAGCATTATTAAAAGCTGTGAGAGCTTAGCACTTAGGCGCTCTGATGCAGACTGATGCAGAGAGGCAAAGCCAGGTTGAGCCAAGCCAAGCCAAGCGACAAGCAAAGCACATTTTAGCCCCAAGATCCTTTTAGCAGGTCCTTTCCTTGGGCACAGCATGTTGTTTACAACAAAGGAAATATTACAACTAAAACACGGTCCCCAGGGGGCACTTCCCTGCCTCTGTTAACCAGAGGAAACAAGACACACCTTCCATGTGACCCGAGAAACTGCTTTCTGTCGTGCCACGTGGACCTGGGGGAGGCAGAGATTCCAAAAGCCTCCCTAGGCTGCTGCTCTATCTTATAAAACTCTGCAGCATTTGTTAATGCATGTGAGCTCTGGACATGGACATGTAAAATGCAGTGCAATGCTTTTGAAGATCCCACCAGAACCCTTGCCTAATCCAAAGGTCATGTATTGCTATGATGTGTCTTGAAACAAGAAAAGCAATCCTTCTTGATGAATTGAATCAGCACAGCATGCTGATGGGGGTATGCTGCCCTATTTATATTGTGGATTGTTTCCCACCACTTGCAAACTAGAGCTCTGCTTCGTGGACTTGCTGCACAAGCCCTTAAAAGACTTTGATTTCAGTGGCAGCTGGGGCTGATATCATCATCTCAGAAGTTTGCAGGAGCAGGGTTCAATGGGTCAGCAGGTCCCTCGGTTCCTTAGGTTGCTCTTGGTTTTCAGAGTTGTGTTACTGTAAAAGTCAACATTTTATCAGCGTAGCTGTCTGCGCCTCAGTTTTGAGGACAGCTAATGTCCTCAGAAGTACTGAGAATTCATGATTCCTAGGCTTCTGGCAGCTCAGTTCTGAGTTTCAATTTATGTATTTAACTGTAATATTCATCCTGCATTTGTTATGCAAGACATGAAATATTTTTAAATAATATTCTTTTGTTAACAATATGTCAAGTTAAGTTGCAGTACTTTCTACAACAAATATTTTATTAAGGACTTTTGATAAATGCTAAACAATGGGTAGGATGGAAACATCCTTCATCTCTTCCATGATCATCACCATGCTTTATGAGTTTTGGGCAGGTTTATGAGCAGACTACAGGGGAAGTCTACATCTTGACTTGTGAAGGCTACTGAATCCCACTGCTTGCAATGAGGCTCTGAGCAAGATGCTCAGGCCAGGCCAAGCCAGGCCACAGAACTGTGGCCTAAAGAATATATTAAAAATGTATCAGTTAAAATTACTCTTGAAGAATGATGCCCAGCTCTAATCAGCAGAGGTGAGGGAACCAACAAGAAAAACTGAGGAAAGCCTGAGGATTCTCTAAAGGTGGTGGCTTGAAATCTGCCCTTGTATAACTTGTTGAAGTCAGCAAATATGAACTAAGGCCAGCAAACTCATTCATTTTTTAGCTCTATAAATAGTTTCCTCTCTCCAGTGGCATGAGTTTAAGGTTTAATAGTGGTTTGGCAGTTTGCAGAGAAAACCTGAGCAGTCTGCCAGCTTTCTGTGAGGGAGGAGCAGAGGGATGGTGAAACACCCTGCGACTCATTCCCACAGGAGCCTCCTGACTTAAGGTTTGAAATTAACCTCTTTGGGGGATTCAACATTGAATGTGTCCGATATGGGAATACCCAGACCTGCAGTGAGGCTGCTTTCCCCAGTGCTCTGCCTGCCTGCCTGAGCGCCAGGATCCAGCACCTCAGCAGGAGATCACTGTGTTTTCATGCACACCAATTTCTGCATAGTTTTTCACATGGGGGAAAAGTGCCCCAAAATATTTGTGTTGGTTTGGTTCTTCTTATTATGATTATCTCTTACAAATTGCTTTCCTAGCCCAATTCTGTGTTGCTAAATGGAAATGCAGAGTTAAAGGAGGCAGTATTAGATCTAAAGAAACCAGGCAGGAAAGAGAAAACAATGGCTTGGATAAAAACCATTCCCCTGGACAGAAATGGATAACCAGGCTGAGAGGAATGAGGAGGGATCCTTCAGCTGCAGCCCCTGTCTGTGGGAGGATACTCTGGGGAGGCTGGGGGAAGGGGGCAAGCTAAACTGTGAGCATAGGAGCCCTGTAGGAGGGGAGGGAGCTGCGGGCTGCAAGGGTGTGTCAGCGGGAAGCTGGAGACAGAGACAGGGAGCAATGACTGACTGCAACGACTGCTGTTCTATGACCCCTGAGGATGAGTAACTGGGACTTGCCTGGGCTGGGAACAGAGAGAATATGTGTAGGTACGGGAATACGCTGGGAGAAGTGTGTGTGTGTCTGGGGCATTGTACCTTGGTCACGCATCACTTCAATTTTTGCTGGGGATGAATAAAAAATATTTCTTGAGGGGAAATTGCAGATTCATAGCAACTGACTAGTCGAAAGCAAACATTTTTCTGGGAGAACCGAAGTAGCTGTAGTTGGTCACAGCATAGTGTGAGCCTTGGCAAACCACCCAGGAGAGGAAGGACACAAGTCCCTCACTGAGCATTCTTGCTGAGGCTCGGGGTGGGGGGTGGGGGCAGTGACTATGTCACAGCAGTCGTGACAGGGCAAAAATCTCCTTTATTGTTAATTGTTGTTAATCTTCAGTTCAGAAATCATACAGACATATCAAGAGCCATTCTTACCTCTGCTGTGGATCCTCTACTTGGAGGAGGTCCCAGAGGGAAGTTCCTGGGGAGCAGCTCAAGCTGCAGACCCACTTCTTGTCACTGACAGAACTGTGCATGCAAAACAAGTAACCAAGAGGTCTGTGCCCTAGCCTGACCCCAAAGCTGTGCACAGCATGTGTTCTTCTATGAAATAGCCTACAGGACTGATGCTTCTTCCCACTGCCATGCCAGGTACAGCCCTTTTCTTTCAGGAATCCATCCCCCTCAAACAAGAAAGGGAGGGATAACCTGTTCGGGAGACATCCAAGAGGATCAAATGAGGAGGAAGAAACCTGTCAAGATCCTCCTGTGCTTTTGGCCTAAGATGTCACCTCCCCTTAGTAGTGGTTTCTACTTCCAGGCAAGGCTTCATCATGGTCATCTAGTGCTCAGGTCTCTACCCGTGTTATGGGGCACCTGTACAATACCCATGGCATCTCAGTTGGCCCAGATCCTCTGTGTGCCCCAAATACTACATAGGGCTGGGCAGGGAGAAAAGATCTAAAGGCAGCATCTTGAAATGACAGGGTGCAGTTCTTGGCCAGGCATTTCCAACTTACACAGGAAGTGAGAGCCTTGTTCTTAAGTACCTTGAGTGAGGTGTTTTCAATTCACAAAACTTCTTGAGGCTCTTCACCATTAGCCTTCTCACATTTTTATTCATTCTGCAGAGGAGAACGTTTATTTTTTAAGAAGATAAGTATGTATGTTGTTAATTAACAAATGTATTAAATATTTCATCAAGGAAAGTGTTTGAACAGGTACTTTGGGTTTCATATGCTGTTTACTGTTAAAAGCTTAGGTGAAAAGTGTTGCTTGAGGGAAAATGTGATCTTCTTATGCCAAGATAAGATGTTTCTCAGCCCGAGTCATTACGTCTATTTGGCTGTGACCCTGATCAGAAGAGTAGTGAAACTAGTTCATAAATTGACATTTATATCAGTGGCCTGATGAAAGACAGCATGACACTATTTTGCAGAAGGTGTGCTATTAATATTAATATCCTGGTCAAATTTGTATGCACATAACTAAAAGTTGTCATATGGACTGTTCCCTCTGTGTGGAATGACACCGAACAAAGGCACTGCTGAACTTCACAAGCATTTGGAGTTAGATCCTCATTTGGAGTAAATTGTGTCTGATACACTGACTTCATTGTGCCTGTGTTGGATAGGTCTTTATGGAAGTTAATTGTGGCTCGGGCTGTGTTTAGACGTTTACATATGACTTAACATTATGCTATTTACATATAGCATATACACAGGAAGAGTCTGGTCTTTGTAGTCTGGTAAAATGCCAGGAAGCTTGTAGGTGTGATGCAATGTACCTGTGATCAGGGACAGCTGAATCAGGGATTGAAAATGAGCTGCCAGAGAAGATGCCATGAAAGCAGGCTCATCCTACAGTGCCAGCTCATCTAACCTTTGGCTGTAGGGGGGAAAAGCAGGGACATGTTCTTTCTTCTCTCATGGTTTATTATCTAAAATGACTACATTAGTGCCTGAAAAAATAAGAAATAAAAAGCAATCTGTTTCCATATTCCTTTTCCTCCATAAATCAAATGGTATTTTGGGAGGATTACAGTCCTACAGATTAAGTGGTTTGACATCAAATAGTTTTGTTGGAAGCTGTGAAGTAAAAGGAGGAGAAAAGAAATTTCTATTCTTTTTTTCTTTACCAAAAATTGTTGTCCTCCTTCTTGGCTGTACAGAGCAGATAATTCAGACACAATGGGCTTGTTTTCCTCTCAAACCCAGCAGCACAAATCAATAACTATACCAAAGTCAGGACCCATCTGCATGAGAATCAGACTGCTGTAATTATAGCTGTATTGCTGCAGTTATGCCGTATAATCTCTCATGAGGATCCTCTTATTACAGGATAAAGAGTGACTTTTTTCAGCTTAGTTTAAACTACCTCTTAAGAAACATCAACTGTGCTGAAAATGGCCATGGTTCATATTGGAAGAGAAATGCTCACATGGGGAATTATATTGCCAGCATGATTAATTAAATTCACACCTTCCTTACTGATGTAATTCCCCTTAACCCTGGCTAGTGTCAGGTTCAAGGCAGTATAAATCCTTCTTGCCGCCTTTTTAAACATCTGTTTAGAGCTCCTGCTAAAAAGCTGCCCAAACAGAGAACCTAGTTTTTGATATTTTAACAGAAAGGTGCTTTCTGCTGCTGCACAAGGGCTGGGCAAAGCCAGAAGTCAGTGGTGTAATCCTGTCCATGAGACCTCAAGGCAGTGGATAGTGCCCAGTAAACATCGGTGTTCCCAGTGTTACATACTTGTTTATTTGTAATTGGTTAAAAAAATGAGATCTTGGCCCCACTGATGCCAATGGGAGAAGCTGGAGAGGATCAGAGCAAGGCACATTTTTGCCCAGAGAGCACAGAGAATTTCTCCAGGAGCTGTCTTTATCTGGTTCCTAGCCCTGGGTTCATGCCATCAAGCAATGGTTTTCTTCTAAAAGAATCAGGAAAGTCTGTAAATCTTTTCCCATGAGACAGGTTAGTTTTATCAGCTTCAACAGGATGTATCCATACTCACAGGAACTTGCTCAAGTCTCTGCATGAAGGTTGAGCTTGGGCTGGTAATAAGGATTGATTTTAACCTCAGGGTCATTTCTCCTGGTTGTTTGTCATGACCTGCTACACCTTAGAAACCAGAATGATCCCCCCTTCTATTTCTCAATCTGACTGTCAAAAAAAAGATGCAGTATTGTCAAATATTATAGTCAGCAGTTTGGGTGCCAGAAGGGCTGTTCCTCAGCAGATTCCCCTTGGCTGGCAGGATGTGGTGCACTGTGCCATTGGCAGTGACCTGCCCTGGGGACAGAGCCCACTGTTGGCTGTTGGCAATGTCTACATTTCGGGTGAGTGGGCGCCTTTTTATTCTGTTTAAAGGCAAACTGAAATAAAATGGTACTCCTGATGTGATTATCAAATATACATGTTCCTGGCTTTATTCCATCAAGAAAATGAAATCCCGTGATTTTGCTTTAGTGTATGCAAACCTTTGAAAACCTAGGTTAGAAAGAAATACAAATTTCTTCTTAAGACCACTGAAAACACTCTGAGTAAAGATGGACCAAGAAATAATTTCTGCCTCACAACATGATTACATGAGGGTTGCACAGATGAAAACTGCATCCTGCAGTTCTGGTAGGTTTAAATTAGAGATAAGATGGTGCCCATCACTGATAAGAAGACCTGTATTTTTTAGCTGTTCATTTGTTTGTTTTCGGGGGATATGGGGTTGTTTTGGGGTTTGGTTGTTTCTGTTTTGTTTGTTTATTTGGTTTTTTAAAGGAAAACTGTGTCTAATTATCTTAAATTATCCTGTCACTGAGCCAGTTTTGATCAGTGCCTTACTATTTGTAAAAAGTGTTGAAACCTGACTCCTGCTTTCTCTGTAAGAAAGTACAGCAAAATCCCCTTCGGCTTGCTTTGGTGGAAGACAACACACAGTACCTGCACAGGGGTGATCACAGCTTTGAAATAGGGCCATACACGTGGGTCTCAGCTTGGTGGGGTGCTGACGTTCAAAGTCAGGGTGGGATCAGGCTTGGGCTTTGTCTCTCTCCTGCCACAGCTTCTCTCACCTGAAGATGTAGAAGGTGAAGCAAAGCTGAAACATATTCCTTACATCACTCCCAAAGAACAGCTCCACATTTCTATGTGATAGCTACAGAGCCATTTCCAGTGCAAGAAGATATCATTCCAGCTTGCATCCATCCAAACCAGACTACTGTGATCAGACTTACTCCTCTTAGCTTCCAGCAAGCTTAAAACCTCATAACTCTGCAAATACAGCCCAAAGTTATTGTTGCATGACAGCTGATCTGTAAACTCAATAACGAATATGGTGCAATACAGGCTCTTTCTTTAGCTGCCGTTTTTCAGGGTCTAGCTCAACATTGTGCAACCAGCTGTACCAGTTCTTAGGAATATGTACCTTTGTGCTCCAAATCCAGGTCAACTTCTTTGGCCCTGCCTCCGCTGATAACAGCACACAGCAGGGATGTGGAAGATGCACACCTGAAGCATGACTATGCTGCACTCTTCCTGGAAAGAAGGAAGAGCATCACGGCTGATGGAAATCAATTGGCTCTGTGTGTTGCTACATGGATGGATGATGTACAGGAATGTAAAATAATGTGCCTTTCCCTACAGTTTGTGTCCATTCCTTTTCCCTTACATACCAGACCTGCTTTCTCAGTACTTTGAAATAATTTTATTGACCCGATACGCTTGGCATGCAGAGGTGATACTGCTGCTCTGAGTCACTCCCGTGGGATGAGGTAATGCTGCTAATGGCTCCCCCACGCACTGGGGCGGCGGCTGCTCTCCCCTGTGGGAGTGGTGAACCAGAGACAGCGCAGCTGAGCACGGGGGCTGTTCCTGCACCCAGACCTTACACCTGCAGGAGGCTAGTCTTCATTATAAATTGATTAGCCCAATTTCTTCAAGCTTTCCTTATGCTTTCCTTCCTGTACATCCTGCAGGCAAATGCCCAGCCTGGCTCTGCTGGTTAATGGGGGCATGGAGGTTTCCTTCTTACACTACACGTGAGCGTCTTCCTGGCACAACAGGTCCTCCCCGCTCTCTCCGCAGGGTGCAAGCTTCCACCATGCATCAAATGCAAGATTTGTCCAGTGACAGCTCCACATATCACACTGCACTGTGCCAGCAAGATGTCCCTTTTCCCTTGGGGGTGCCCATGCTGCCTCTGCTTCCTGTAAGCACTTGCCTCTTTCTGCCTGTGACTGCATTCCTCTGCATCACTCCAGATTGCTTTGCATCTTTCTGTATCTCTGTGTTCCCTGCATATCTGGGTGGTAAGAGCAAGGTGTCAGGCTAGAGACCAGCCTCTTACTCCTCCTGCTCCTCCTATTGGGAAGCAGTCAAATCAAGCTGAAGGTTGTGCCTGCTCTGTTTGCTCAGAGGCCATGCACACTCTCCCCTAGATGTATTTTTTAATTATGTCGCCCCTGGCTCAAGTGCCATTCACCTGGAACAGGTAGGCTTTCCTCCAGTGCAGCAGTGTCCTTACAGCCCTGCTAGTGCTGGCACAGGATGCATCTAGAAGCATGCCCAGGCACTCAGACAGACCATCAAAATATAATTTATATTTCAAATGTACATTTTATATCATAGCATATAATATCATATCTTCTATAAAATGTATGAATATTTTATATTAATCCCAGCCCTCCTCCCCTCTTGCTGGGAGCAATCCTCCCTGTCAGGCTGCAGTCCCAGCAACAGGGTGTGTGGTAAGGGGTGTGCCCCTAACGGGGACCACAGAGCACACCAGGGACATCATGGCTAATTAGTTCTTATCTACTCTCCTAAAGCTGATAAAAGCTATAACAGCATAAACTTGGCATTGCCAGGTCCTATTAATTCTATAGAAGTAATTACATGCTGGTACCAGATCTAGATTGTATACATACTAGCAGTTTATATCTTATGGCACAAATCTGACGCTGATGACTGCAGAACCACAGCTACAAGTTCTTGCACAGAAATGATCTTCCCCAGCCCTGAAGGGTACAGGAGATGGTGCTCGTGCTGTTCTGCGATATGAAGGTAAATCAAAAGAAGGATGTCACATTTGTCACCCCAGGGAACCCAATAAGTTTTTTACAAACATAGAATCATTTAGGCTGGAAAAGACCTTCAAGATCATTCAGTCCAAACATCAGCCCAGCACTGTGAAGTCCAGCTCTTAATCGTGTCCTCAGGTATCACATCTACATGTCTTTTAAATCCCTCAGCGAAGGGTGACTCAAACACTTCCCTGGGCAATCTATTCCGATGCTTGACCACTCTTTCCACAAAGAATTTTTTCCTATTATCCAATCTAACCCTCCCCTGGCACAAATTGAGGCCATTTCCTCTTTAAAATGTTTCTCATCACTGTGAACAGTAATTATCTCTGTGAGCACTGCCAATATTGCATCCCTCGTGTTCAACTGCTCTGTGCCACCACTACTTTTGAAAGAGACCAATATGACACAAATCTGCGAGGGTGCATGTTCCCATAAACCTAAGTCTTCCAGCATATGAACAAAGCCAGAGCTTTTTGAAGATGATGAGTCTTTGAATGAAGCAGGAAGTGTCATGGGCTCATGGAAGACATGGTCATGAGTTGTGAATGGTCTACAAAATACCTGCATCCTTCCAACTCTATTCAGAAAACATCTGCTAGATTTTATCAGGTGACTAAAGAAGCTGAGGCAACACTAACCAGCCTTTAAATCTTTAAGTGGACAAATGTACTAGAAAGGCTTTGATATTCTACATCTAGCTGTATAATAGAAACACCCACATTCATTCGAGAGCAGTGGTACTTGCTTGTGTGAAGTCTTCAGATTTCTTACGCATGCTGTGACATTTCCCTTCAATTTAATAACATTAATTCCATGCTGGGATTGCCTTGTTTTGTTGCCGGGACATTCTCCTGCCCAACCTTTTGCTACAGTTGAGCAAATGAAGACTTTTTGGTGTGCAGAACTTGCCATTTGTGTAATTTTTTTGATACATGTTTTTTACTTAAATCCCAACACTTTTCTCTCTCTCTCTCCCTCTCTTTTGTATGTTACTTTCTGTGTAGTGCAAGCCCATCTGCATTTAGTCGAATGAGTGGGAACTGTGGGCACGCAACAGTACATGATCCCCTCCATTACATAATTAAATTGCCATAATGTATATGACTGAGGAATACGTCTGAACAGGTTGCTATGAATCATACATTTTTCAGCCTGAAACTGCCCTATTTAGCTTTTGTTAATCATTTCACTGCTCCTACATTTTGAAGTACAGCTCCCTTCTGCTTCAACTCCAAGGGCAGAAAGATGGAAAGGGTGAAACACATTTCCATCTCAGTTATTCTGGTGAAAAATGAACATAAGGTAAACTACACCATGTGCAGAGATCAGAATCTGGCCCAGAGTCTCTATGCCCCATGATAAGAAGTTTCTGCAGTCCCAACAGAGTGAACTATCAGTATCAGGAGGCAAGTAGAGGGATAATTGTTGTAGTTCAATATCTCACATATTTTTTGCCACAGATCTGCAAGGCAACTTTTTAAAAAGTTGAAAAATTATTGAATTTTACATTTGTTGTTTCCTTTCTCTACCAATTCCTACTTGATCAAAATAAAAAACAAACAAAACAAAAAAACCCCAAATATCTCCTCGTCTTTAG
Organism: Serilophus lunatus; assembly: GCA_013399895.1. Classification (NCBI taxonomy): domain Eukaryota; kingdom Metazoa; phylum Chordata; class Aves; order Passeriformes; family Eurylaimidae; genus Serilophus; species Serilophus lunatus. The sequence goes on from VXBA01003175.1 coordinate 611,545, forward strand.
CATTTTGCTGTAAGCAAAATCCATCTTATCAGGAGCTCTGTTCAATTAGAAAGAGGATCTCCCAAAAACAAGGGAGAGATTTAGCTGGAATGTAAAAATTCAGTGGTGAAGGGAAAAAAGGCCAATATCTGCTTATTTACTCCATGTAAAACTTTGTCTTTGCTGGAGTTACTTTAGCTTCCAGCACACAGCTCAGAGCAGAGCTTGGCACTGGAGTGCTGAGGTTTTCCAGTCTGGTTCGAGTATACAGTAAGTAGACAGGATAGCTGAGTCAGTGTGTCTGGGGAGTAGAAGAAGCACGTGTGAGTCAAAAGTGCCACATCCCACTCGATTTAAGAAATCCACTTGGTTAAGAGAGCCTCTGACCCATGGCCGGCACCCTGTGGGGAGGCAGCGGGTCCGGGGGACCTGTGTCTTGCCCAGTGGGAGCTGGGGAGCTGCCCTGGCCGGGCCCCAGCACCATCCATCCCCGGGCGGGGCATGCGGTGTGTGCAGGCTGGCAGTGCCAGCGCAGCGCTCGGTGGGATCGCCTCCCATGGGCACCTCACTGGGGTCTTCCTGTTTCTCCCTGCACAAAGCAGTATCAACAGGCGACCCTTTTTTCAGACTGGAGACTCGCTTTACTGTGGATTTTGGTGATTCACACGCCTTCCTTTGTTTCTGCCTTATTTCTGCTGTGTCAACCACAGCACAGCGATTGCATCTCGGGGGCATCTTATTACCGTGCAGAATGTTGTACTGAATGAGTAATTCAACCTCTGCAATGTGTTTTAGAGTCAGGCTTGCAAAATATCTGTTGAAGGGAAGGGACTGACTGCCGTGCGAAGCAAACACTGGGTGCAGTTCTGCCCTGTATGGAGGAAGGTAGTGAATGCACGTATTCCGGTGAGGATTTAACATTCTGTGTTTTCCAAGATGTATTCACGGCACTACTTGCACCGGTCCAGCCTCTTTTTACACACCCTAGCGTGGAGACTGCATGGAATGAATAGCGAATGCCACGCTGTGGCAGGTCGGAAGGGGAGCGGGGCCCTTTGTCATGCAGATTAGAGCGCCTGTATTCATGCAGGCAGGGACTTTCTTGGCGCAGTCTGGGATTTTTCTGCAGCTTTTCTTCTTTTGATTAGAAGATTCACCAATGTTATTCCTATTCCTTTTTAGTATAGGTGTCTGGCATGAGCTTACGTTTCATCCAGGGACTGTATTAAATTCACAATGGTTCCATTTATAAAGATTTACTAGAGAGCACAATTAGAAAAAATGTAGATGGGGTGACACCCTTTGCTCTCAGTGGTTATGATCATATTTTCCTTTTTCACAGCACAGGAATACCAGGGTTATAGGGCACTTTGTTAATGCTAAATATTCCTGACTTTCAGACTGTCTTTAGAGGGTAATGAAAATAGAAAATGTTTTTATCTGGTGTAGCAAACTTGAGCTGTCTGTAAAATACTACTGGTAATAAGGCAGGATTGTGCCCATGTTGAAATAGCTAATAAAAGGAAATCCCTGCTGGAAGCTGGTGATACTAATGGCCTTCTCCAAGTACACAGAGGTAAGGGTGACCTGCACCTTGGCTCCCAGAGATTTTCCATTTAAATATAGCTGGACTTAGTTGCTGCAAAATGCTCTTTCATACGTTGAATTTAGCACAGGCTGAGTGTGTTCATCACTTCTGAGCCCATGAAGCTCTGAGAAGCAAAATTTCGGAGGTGAACAAGAATCCTAAAGGTGTCCTTGAGGACACTAAGAACTAGGGAAAATTTGTCAGAATATGACATTTTAGGTAGTGGCACAAGGAGGATGACAAACCTGGAGGTTAGTCTTTCTTTCCTGTCCCATGCTCAGCCCACACACCGACTCTGCTGCTCGCTCTCCTGCGGCAGCAATGATTGCTTAGACATTTACTCTATATGTCCTTTGAAAATTGTAACACTGTAAAAATAACGGGGGGTTGTCCAAATTGTTTCTCCAGTGCAGTTTTTTCAAGATATTTGAAAAAGTCCTTGAGGTAATTCCAATGTACACAAAATCACACAGACCACTATAATAAAGTAATGAAATGGCCTCTATATGAATGATGTTCATATGCATCAGCAAAGCCCACTACACCCTCTTATTTGAACATAAGACTTTGTTATGGGGTTTTCACTGTGTGTGTAAAATTAAAGAAAATTACTAATGCCTATTCTTGGAAAATATTAATGAATTATTTTATTAATATTTTCTGATAACTTCCCCACTGGAAATGATGCAAATGTCTGTCAAGTACTCCATGTGTCCAAGTTCATGAAATTAAAAAAAACAAAAGCACCTTTGGTTTGATTCCTGATGCAGACTTTTTACCCTGATAGGCCATAGACCAGCTTTATAAAAATTGCCAAAACTTCTTTTTCTTAGGAAATTCATTAATTTCCATCTCATACTAATCACTCCAAGCTACGTCTCAGTTTAGACCAAGTATTGAGCAATGAAGTCATGGTTTACTTTTTGTAGAGATGAAGAACAACTCAACAATGTCACATTTTTCTTTATTATGGTGCAAAACACTGTGTAACTTTCTTTAGAGGAGGATACTTCAGGATTTATCAAGATCCTTACAGTTTCTGAGCAGTTCAGGAAAGGAATAAATGAGAAACAACTTCAGAAACTAAGCTGTGATTTTCTCCTAGAATGTATTTTTCAATTTTTTAGAGCATTTAATTTCCTACTGAAAAAAGATTGGAACAAAATGTGCAAGTCAGGGCATTAAAAAAATGTGATACCAGTTTAAGTCCCACATCCCAAAGTCAAATGATTACTCTCACATGTAGCACCTGGCTTCTGTAGTCTGTAACAGGGGTGCAACCAACCGACCAGCCGAGGACCCCAGTCAGCTTCAAATCTCTTCTCAGAAAACTGAAGTGAAAGTTATTTAGAAGGCATTTGTTGTCAACATTTTATTCCAGTCAAATGTTTTTTTTTAATTATTTCAAAGCATGTCTTTCTATTTTTATCACTGCTGATCAGCCAAAACAAATCCATTTTTGAGTTAAAGAACTTCTCATTGAATTGAATTAGTTTTTATCCAGACTCTCATTTCTAACTCCCAGTACAACTAAAACACCTGCCTTGTATCAGATAATAGTTTCTTTTGCTTAATATGCGCAGATGTCCTGGAATACAAGAGAATAAGGATTTGGAGTGACTTATCTAGTAGATTCAAGTAACAGCTCTTTTACTGTGTGTCTTTGTGGGTTTTGTTAGGGTTTTTTTAAATAATGGAAAGAAAAGTAAGCCAAGGGAACATTATTTTGTATTAAAGATGAGAGTTATAATCCAAATGTCATGAAATGCAGAGCTTTTTTTCTCTGCGTTTGGTAAGCTTTGGACCAAACGCCAGGCTATTCACTGCAAAGTACAGCAGTTTGTGATGGCAGCCTTGTCCTCACCACCTGATTCGATGCTGGAGTTGCTGGCCAGATCAATAACTCAGACTGTCCTGCCTGCAATCCCTCTCTGTGGATGGGACCATGATCTTGTTGCCATTTGCATTTCCAGGCTATAGGTGAGAACTGATGGGTTGAGTTTCAAGACCTCTGATAACAGTGGGCATCTTTCCCTGGAGGGATGGGTACCTGCAGTGTGATGGTGCAGAGAGCTGGGGCAGGCAGTGGAGCCTGCTGGTGCTCCAGGGATGCCACTCTAAGGACATGGGCATCCTTGGCAGGCATCACCACACAGCAAATCTGAGAACAAAAACAAATCTGCCATCTCATATGGTTTCAAGGCATGTTCTTTCATGTAATTTTTTTAATAATGTAATTTACTTACTTGCAACTGACTTGCTAAGAGCCAGAAACATGAGTTCTGTGCTGCTGAAAGACAGCCCTGTTGACTGAAGTTATTACTCCTGCTTCAGGGAATGATCAGCGAAACCCTTCCTCATGCAGTGCTGGCATCCTGCCTCCTCTCTGGCCAGCAGGATCACTGTCTTTGAAGTATGAGACTGAGTTATTTGGAAAGAGTGTGGGACTACTCAGAGTCTCATCTCATCTCAGCTTTATTGCACAGGCAGTGATCTGGAAAGATTGTTAACACCAGCTGAATGTGCTGGATTGGTGTAGTTGATCTGCAGGCTCTGAGGCTTGTCTGCACCATGCTGGGGTGTTCAGGTCCTTGCTATGCACACTGCTGCCCTTTCTAAAGTGAACCTTGTTACCTAGAAAAGGAAATTTATTAAACCTAAACTCAGTTGTGGTTTAGACTGAAGAAAGGCTTTCACTGTCCAGACTGTGAAGATCTCTCCTATGGCACATTGGTCTATGATGTATTGTCTCCTGCTGACTGCACACTTAAAAGCCAGCAATAGACCTATAGCTTTCACCCAGCTCTGAAGAGCAGATCCTAAAATAGACTTATGAGTAGCCGTGAACCAGCACAGGAATGCCAGGCATGGTATGGCTGGGTCTTGCCTCAGATAACTGGGGCTTCTAGTGAAATGCATACAAGAGAAAAGGTGGGTCACCTGCAGGCTGCAAGTCTGGGAGTTTCTTGAGGGTGAATGATGGAGTAATTCCCCAGAGAGACCCTTACATGTGGTTTGACGTCTAGACAGGACTCATAAAACATTCATAGGTTTCCTGTGAAGGGCCATGGTTTCTTCTACAGCAGTACAAAGCCCTTCCATCTGTATCTTCCCCTGTTGGTTCCCATGCTCCAGCTGGGGCTGTGGGCTGATCCTCTCATGACTCTCTCTGAGCATTTCAGTTATTTCATCTGCTCAATGAGCAAGTGATGCCTCTCCTTTCTTATCAGAGACCACAAAATGTGTATAAGTATGGAGAGCTGGACTCAGAAGCTGGACAGATGGTCTTTTAGCAGGGAACCCTCCTATAGCTGTCCCAGAGGAGATGGCTCTGCCCCTACAGCTCAGGAGGGCAGGACACATGCAAGTCTGCATGGTGATGCTCAAAGGGCTGAATTGTCCCACTGTTTGTGATTTAGGATGACTGACAGAAGTATCTAAGGAAATGCAAGCTGTGATTAAATCTTGTGTCCAACACATACAAAAACTGAAAGCAAAGACAATCTTTGCTTAGACTCTCTAATTGTAATTATCTTTGGAACAATAGAAAGGGAAGAAAAATCATGTTGTTGTGTTTCCTTTAATGGATATCTTCCATTGAAAGATGTTACCACAGCAGTGATTTGGGAGTGAGGTGAGCTGAAGCTGAAAGACCAGATGCTTAGGTGGTGTAAAATGGTTTTAATTTAGCGGGAATCAGTGGATCTTCATTGCTTTACCCTTTATGATCTGATTCATAAGCTCCAACACCTTATCTCCTATTTCTGCCTGCTAAAATCACTTTTTCTCTTAAATAACACTTCCAGGGCATTGCGAAAGAAACAGAAAATTAAAATGCTCTGGCTTATTCTAATTCAGTTCTTGGGCAGTTTGCTTTGAGAAAATGTTATGACAGAAGTCTGGGGGAGAGGATTTTAAATACAAACCCATCTGGATCACATAACCAGACCTTTCTTACTTGAAAAAAACCCCATCACTTTTGTTTTTAAAAGTAATTATGTAATACAAACTCTTCTCATCTGCCAGTATCTCAAAGCCAGCCATGAGATAAAAGCTTACCTAATGCATTGGGTTTTTTCCCAGACCATGTCTGTCACATCCCATGAACACCTTGAGGAGCTTCCCATTCCCTTCCCTGCCTCATTCAGCCGTGGTCAGTGGCTGAAGGTGGTGGAGCTGGAAGCTCTCCAAACCTGGCAGTGCAGTGCTTCACTTGCTGTTGGCCCCTTGCCCAACAATCATGACATTTTATCCTTTGGTCTTTTCATGACAGCATTTGAGTTGCTGTAGTTTATTCTCCTCTGCCTTATATTTGCTTAGTATCACCTGTTTTTTTCCTCAGTATCTCAGGTGGGGTTAGTCTGGCTGTGACAGTCCTCAGGGCAGCCTATATGGCAGGTGAGAGATCCCATCACACAGACCAGGCCAGTCTCTCTCACATTCTGTGTTACAGACCCACAACTCTGCTGTCAGCTTACTTGTCTTGCCACCTTATCCTCACCTTCAGAAAACTTGTCTCAGTATGATGCTATACCAGACCATCTTCTTCAAAAGGCACATGGCGGGACATTGAAAAAATGTAGCAGAAAGAGATTAATAGGTTTCAGCCCATTTTTTCCTAAGAATGTATTAAGAGAAACTAGACTTGTGGGTCTCAGCATACCTCGCACAGTTTGGAGAGAATGTAATAACACAAAAAATAGTTGCACAAGTGCAGACTTCCCCTTTTGGACAGAGGACTCTCAGAAGTCCCTTCCTACCTCAATCCTTCTTCAAACCTGTGCCGGGAGTCTGGTGCCAAGCAGTTGCAGTGATGGAATCGTAACCTCCAGGTAGCATGTGCTCACAGAGGGCTTGACCTTCCATCAGGGTAAACAATGTGGCTGTGCTGAGGAGGAGCACAGCCTCTGCAACAGGCCCTGCACAGAAACTCTGGTTTCTCTTTCCTTGTCCCTATTTTGGTCTGTGTGGGACTGCTTTTTCTCTCCCCGTGTGCAGATGATGTCATTGCAATCACCATGACATCGTTTTCCAGAAGGTGAAAGAGGAGAAAGGCTTGAATGTGCCATACCTGCCCAAGGAGGTTTGCTGGCAAGTCTTGGGAGCACTGACGCAGAGTGAAACTGCCAACAGCCCTCATAAAAATTCTATATAGCAGTTTTTACTATCTTTCACTATCCTAAAAGGAAAGATGAAAAAGGAATTGAATCCATTAGTTAATGAAATGGTAAGGTTGGAGTAAACTGAATTCAAACAATGTCAGATTTAGTCCTAAGGTATTTTTAATTGAAGACTAAGTAAATAAATAAAGTATCAGGATTTCATGTAATTGCTGGGCAATAATAAAAAAAAACTTGGATCTTGGCCCTGTAAAACCATCTGTCTTACACCTAGCAGGGATTTGCACCTAAATAATATTTTTCCTTTTTTTTTCTCTCATATTATCTTTTTTCTCTGCTTGTAATATGAGTTGTTCCTTACCCTGGATTTCTTCTCTCTCTGCCTCCTGCAAGGCTGAGCCAGTCACATATGTCAGGTTACAGCAGGCAGCAGGCTGCCTGCCCAGGTACCAGATTTAATGAAAATTCTGTCTTTTCCCATCCAAACAAATCAGTTACCATCCCCTGTTTGTGCAGGAAAGGCAGGATAGTCTCCCAGGCCAACAGCTGTCTCATCATTGACAGACCCCTGGCAAAAGGCTGTTAGGGACAGCAGTGTGTTTGAGCGTCCTGCCCTGCCTGGACCCTGAGGAGTTACTGTGCTTTCTGACATCTTCATGAATGTCTCCTTCATTTCTGTTTCCTACCTCAATACAGTGTCCTTGTTATCATACAACTCTCAAATCTATTTTTTTTTTCTTTTTTTTCTCTTCTCTAGTCCTTAAAGAAAGAATTTCTTCTTCAGGAATCTAAGACGTGAGGCTCAAAATGCATAGGATTGAATTGATTGGTTTGCACATTATTTCATCTTCCTTTGGCTTTTAAGATAGAAGACCAAAGGATTGCTTTAATAATGGAGATATCCTTGCCACTGGGATAGCTCTTACCACAACAAGGTGTTCCCTGTTGGAATAGAAGTAATTATCTTCCCCATTCCTCATGCTAGGTGCTCTGGGACAGGGAGAGAGCTGGAACAACTGGGCTGAAAGTCACAAGGCAATAGCGATAAAAAAAGGAGGACATGAGATTTTGTTTCTTTTTCATGTCATTAGTTGTGAAGATAAATGGTTAGCAATACCAGAGGCTCAGGCACACTCACTTTTCAGGCACATGGCAGTAGGAGACTGTTCAGGAGGGCAGTCCTGCTGGGAGATGGGATGGTGACCCAAGTCTTTGTGCTCAGCCTCACAGATCCCGCAGGTGTTCACAGCTCTGCAGTCTGGCCCTGCTCTGTCCATGGCAGAAGCTTTCAAGTATCATGGAGCACGTGATGCTACAAGAGAGAGACAGCAAAGTCATGAGCTTACCAACTGGATTGTGTAGATTCCACAAGATACTGCACCAATAGTGTAAGGATCTCTACTTTTACTGCAGTTACAACAGCTACCGTAAAGTAAGATTAACTAAAGCCATGTCTCCGTGATTGAGTTTAAATTTGGATTATTCTTGATGAAGTGATTATTGCCAAGGTGGTGCCATTCCCTGTGGAAGGCTGACACACAGTGCCTCTTGCCTGGCTTAGTCCTGTTAAAATGTTTCTAATTATTTTGGCCCAACTGAAAATATTAGGTACTGAAAACACAGTCCGGCCATAATCCTGCCCAGTCATAATCCAGTCCAGCCACAGCAAAAGTCAGCCAGCTGGCTCATAAAATTGCAGTTCAGAGGTCAGAAAGACTCACCAGAAATACATTAAGGATATGAGAAGAGCAGAAGGAAACTAAGGAATAAAATTTTGCAAAGTGATACTTGAACGTGTCCAGAGAAGGGCAATGAGGATGGTGCACAAGCCCTGTAAGGAGCGGCTGAGGGAGCTGGGATTGTTCAGCCTGGAGAAGAGGAGGCTCAGGGGTGACCTTATCGCTGTCTATAACTACCTGAAAGGAGGCTGTAGTCAGGGAGGGGTCGGTCTCTTCTCTCAGGCTCCCAGTGACAGGACGAGAGGACACAGTCTTAGGCTGCGAGGTTTAGACTGGATATTAGGAAAAACTTCACCAAAAGAGTGATTTCCCATTGGAATGGGCTGCCCTGGGAGGTGGTTGAGTCACCATCCCTGGATGTGTTTAAGAAGAGATTGGATGAGGTACTTAGTGCCATGATATATGATGGGATGGTGTTAGGGAATGGGTTGGACGGGATGATCTCAATGGTCTTTTCCAATCTTGTTAATTCTGTGATTCTGTGAGTGTTTTCTACCAGGCCTTTAGGTGAGGCAAGGATGCTGTGGTACCAGCAGGAGGGACCTCTGGAGAGCAATTAGTCTAAGCCCTGCTTGGTCAGGGTCATGGTCACCCACAGCAGGTCACCCAGAACTGAGTCCAGTTCCATTCTGAGTATCTTCAAGGGTGGAGACACAATCTGTTCCAGTGTTCAACCGTCCTTTCAGTAGGAAGAGTCTTTTCTTTATGTTTAAACATCATTTCCTGTGTTTCAGTTTGTGTCTGCTGTCTCTGGTCCTGTCACTGTCTGTGGAGACGAGCCTGGCTCCATCCTCTTTAATCCCTCCTTGTCAAGTAGTTAAACACATTAGTAAGTGTACACTGAGCCCTCTATTTTCCAGTCTGAACAGTCCCACCTCTCAGCCTCTCCTGATGAGATGGATGCTCCGGTCCCTTTGTCACCCTTGTGGCCCTCGCTGGATTTGCTGCAGTATGTCCACATCTTCCTTGAACTGGGGAGATTCTCAGCTTTCAGATTCTTTAGCAGCGGCAAGATTTTTGCCTATAATTCCTCTGCGTGCTGTCCAATAATAAAACAGCCAGTGCTCGACAAAGTAATTTCTGAAAGAAATCATTTCACAGGCAAGACCATTTAGGCTTAAATTTAACTTTTGCATGGAAATGGAAAGGTGTAATGACTGCACTGGGATACACAGGTTCACATAGATACTTCATGGTTTTGTTGAATGCACATCTGTACACAAATAGCAAAGGCTATAATAATGTGTGCAAGAGAATGGAAGCCATTTGGAAACCTATATAATTTTGATGGAGCATAGAACAGAGAACACTTTTTTCTCTGGCCATATTCTTCAGCACACTGGCCCATTTTAACTACACTCAAATAGATTTTGATCTTTTACAAATGTACTTGATATACAAATTAATTTGCCAGTGCTTAAGTAAATACATTTCCACTTAGAATTTGCTTACGTTCCCCAAGATAATCCATTGCTCATGCTGCAGGAAAAGTCACTCAGCTCATACAATGTGATTTTTTGCTTTCTGAGCATCCGACTGCTAATTCATTCATGCATTTCAGTTTGGCCAAGCAGACATTTCCTGATAGCCATATGATCGATGTCTGCCTCCAGAAGCATTTATAATGCTTTTCTGATGGATGCATTAGCAAAATGTAAGTAGAAACATTAGCTGAGCATGAACAAAGTGTTTAGTGTGTCATCTAAGCATCAAAAGGTGGAAATGGGATATGATCTAAGAATTATATACCTGTCAAAGTTGTAAGAGCTCTCTTTTATTGCAAAAAAAAAAAAAGCATCAGTGACTTTGTGGTGACTCTGAGCTCCGACATACCAGAGCAATCCCCGATCTCTTGCACAGCTGCATTGTCTGTTGAACAGCACCACAGGTCTTTCATCTGGCTCACCAACCTGGTCAAAATCAGTCTTTTCCGTGGCCACTTATAACAACCCAAATATAACGATGTCTGTATTTATTCCAAATTTATTTTTGCAGTTCAGAAGATACATATGTCTGTACCTAGTAAGATTTATAAAGATTTAAAGACTAGTCTCAAGACATTTGTGAACATACATGTACAAAGGAGAAAGCTTATTCCTGAAAAAGATCACTGTTACAATACAGAAGAGTAGCACTAAAATGTAGTCATTTCCAAAATGAAAAGGATAGTGCTTCTCCATGGTCAGAGTAAGGAAGGCAGAAAGGACTAGGTTCCACCCACTTCATTATATGACGTGGAATCAGCAATCCAGTATCTTTGTGGGCAAATGTGTCCTGTCAAGTGTCTTCTGTGGATGTCTGTAATTGTCTCCATTTTCACCTTTGTGACAGAAAGAATTGAATTGACTTCAGTTTTCCTCTTCTTTAACATGAGGATATGGTTGCTCTACATTAATTAAAGATTCAATCTTTTCCAAATGTATTTGGGATATTAAAAGCCTAGCACTAAAATCCTGGCTTCAGGTTTGCATGTTCCTCACAGAGTGATGTGAGTGTGTTTCTTGGAGCCTGAGGTGCCACACCACAGAAATAACGATCAGTTATTTGAGTGCTGCTAATGTTGCTTTGCACATTTTAAATAAACTGCATTGAATTAACAGCTCTTTAGTAGAACCACTCATTTTAGGGGTTGTTCTTTTTTCTATCGCAATTATATCACCATAATTTAAATAACTAAACACTTTGAAATGTAGGCCAGGCTTCAGAGGTGTTGCAAATTGAACTGAAGTATGATGGATACTTTGATGAAGTCAAGCGATAAGCAGTTACTACTATGAACAAAACAACAATAATTGCTCATATTTTGCATTGTATAGTATCTAAACAAAGGTTCATGAATGTTTTGGGGACCAAATCCTTCTGGAAGGAGCCAATGAGGTTTCTTTCTTATTTTCCACTCTGTCACACTTCCACTGAGCTGGATGAGGAACCTACCAATGCCCTTGTGTCATTTTGAACTTTGCAGCTCCCACTGGCACAACTTTACATAGCACAAAGCAATTTGTTTTCATTAAAAAGAACATTAAGGTGATGTAGCTGAAATAGTTCTTGCTCTAAATCTATATAATTTGTTGCTCTTGAGCAATTCAGCTCAGCTTCCATTAGCACAGTCTGACATCAACAAACCATTTCATCTTCCAGGCCTGTCACATCAAGTATTTTTTACAGCATTGTTATAACTTCATTTCAGAAAGTGACTGTGACAAAGAAGGGGCTGCATTAGATTCAGTGTCAATAGCAATCTAATTTGCTTCTCAGAAACTTCATTAGCCAAAAATAAATTAGAAAGTGACATGTGTACAGCACAAGCAGTTCAAAACCATTGAGAAATGAAGTCCTTTGACAAAGCAGTGCTTGCCCCAGTAGAAGTACCCTTGGCCACTAGCAAATCCTTAGCGGTGGCATGATTACTGTTCATTCCATTCTCTTTCTGCTCTTATCAGCTGCCAGGAAAATATTTGTTTCCAGACTGATGTTCTACAGTGTTGCATGTATTCCTGTCAAGGTGCCTGCTTTTCAAGTGATTGGGCAAACTTAGGTTTCAAATAATAGGAGGTTAAAATCCAAGGATTCAAATAATAGGAGGTTAAAATCCAAGGAAAGCAGCATCGTGGAGTAAGAGGGCTGCAGTTTTGCTGGGAAGAGTGTGGGTAAGAGCCTCAGCACCCATCACAGTGCAAGGGGTGCTGGTGGTTTCTGTGGGTCTGGAGGCATTGGGAAGGGCCAAGACAAATATATTCAGCTTCTATATGTTTTCCTTAACATAGTGCATTGCTTCTGTTGCCTCTTTGTCCACTAGACAAATCCTTCACATTTTCTAAACCCATTGAATGCTTGTGCTGCATTGAACTGGTTACTCCAGAGTCACTTCTAAGATGCAGCTGGTCTGCCTTGCTTGCATCAGACCGACTTCGAATTTCACTTTGTTTAAATGCCTTGAATTTAAAAAGTCTCGGTTTGCTACGTGTTCTACGTGTTTTACATTTCTGTCCTCCCCAACAGTTGCTACACTTGAATTTTTTACCAACAGTGATTTTGTGTCTTACGGGTAATGGATAAAAATTTTGGAGAGGTACCAAGCTCCTGCTGGTCTTCACAAGATCCCGTAGATAAATATATGTTTGAGGAAAATACTTTTTTTAGCTGTTTATTAGTCACTTCTTTATCCACATAATGCTTTATTAATATTGTATATTGACAATTTCTAATCAGAATGCCAATATCGTGCTCATAAAGAACTTCACAAAAATCTATTATGTTTCTGCAGTTATAAAGCAAACACATAATCTCCTCAAATAATTAAATACTCTCTTTCACAGGTCTCATCCATAATGATATTTTTACTCTTGTCCTTCTATTTTACTTTTTTGTCTAATATCCCAACTCAGTGTCCTTAAGTTGTTAGGCAGTACTAACTAGCTAGTTTTGAATTTGCTACTACAACAGCCCTCTCCTAGGCTTCACAACGTGCTCAGGAAGATGAGGTTTGTCCAACAGTTAACACCAGCAAAGTGGATATCCTATCTTTTTATTGTCGCCTGTCCTGCCAGCTATGACTTTTGCTTCTAGGTACTTAGTTTTCTTTATAAACTGCTTTCATTTTTATAATAGTTGATTTTGATGCCAGGGAAGGCCTAAGATAGGGCAGTGTAAACATCTAATTGATGTCTTCCTTTCATTGTTCACTGACATTTAAAGGGCATTTCAGCTGTGTTCATGTAGTGACGCAGTGTCGGCACTAGTACTCATGGGGTGGTATCCCCGGGGGCCCTGCATAGCCCCACACCACCACAGCAGACCAGACCCTGTTCACACTGGTTTTACCATCAGTGAAGTCCATCCAAATCAATATTTCTCAGGCTTGTTGGAAGTACATCCTTATTTTAGCTCCTTCATCTATCTAGGACTCCTTTGAGCACAGTAGCCCCCTAGATTAACAGCCAAACTCAACAAGTTTCTGTTCAGAGCTGTACTTAGCCGATCGATCTAAAACCTTACTGAATGCATAGCCTGGATTCACACACCGCAGATGCTCCAAACTCACCTCTCACAGCTGCTCACCCATTCTCAGATGAAACAGCAGTAGCTCAGAATAAGAAATGTCTCTCATTTCTGTGTTCAGTGTCCATACTGCCAGTTACCTTCATCTGCCAGCAGATGCTGATTACATCCACAGTGAGGATGACATGGTTGTACCTGCAGAATATAAAAGCAACCTGTCTTTTTCTAGGCTCTGAGAGGTCCAAGCAACTGCCTTTTTCTCTGTAGAGATTTGTGTTGTGCACCCTGCAGAGAAACCCTGGCAAGTGGAAAGGTTGGCTGAGAACCATTCTGGCAAATGTGGCTCACTTTTGCACCAAACTGGGCATGATGGCATAAAGGAAGCCTCTAAAAAGGTCCTGCACAGCAACCCTCAGTAGAGATTTTGCTGGTTATCCCTAAGCACATTGCATGTGGCAATTTGGCCGAGAGGAGAAGGAATACACAGGAGAAAGCTCCAGAGCTCTTTACAAGTTCAGGTATAAGCTCAAATACAAAAAAAAAGAACATTTCCCCCCCCCAGCACATAACAAACAGATCTTATTATCGTCACAATTAATAATTTATATTGTTCTTTTTTTTTATTATTTTGTTCACTTAATCCTCCACTGCATTAAGCACACTACAAATACTACGTACTACCAACATTTTTGTTAAGATCCTCGCCATCCGGAAAGCATTAGGACCAAATCTGCACTGCTAAGAGTGGATGGTTGGATGGTCAGCAGGTTGTTTCTGCCAGTGTTCAGAAAGACTGAAAAATACTGTGCAAGCCAGAGGCTGCTGCAGATCAAAATATGTCAAGACAAGAATATTATAATTTTTCACAGTTCCTTAGTAATCCTCTGTTTGAAGAACCACCTGTTCTTTCTGTGACCTGGTTTAGCATACCCTGGTGTCATTTAGTCCCCTGTGAGCTTGACTTACATTTCTGCTAGGTTTCACTGCCACATCCTCACACCTTTGATGAGACTGTAGAATGATATTTAGAACTATGAGGAAGTTGAAGCACAAAAAAAAATAAGGTGGCTGATAGCGGATGCTTAGAAACGGCACATAAGTGTGAAAGCTGTAGGAGAACTTCCCCAGGAGGCTTTGCCAAAGAACTCCTAAGTCAAGTAGATATGCTTGTGCTTAATAATACTTGATATATTCTCTCTTCCATCAACTGTTTCCATTCACTGTTTGAACACAAACAGTTGTGACATCCACAACGATCATGTCTCAGTGAGTTCCCCAGTTTAACAACAGATTGCGGTTTTGAACACCTCTTGCTTTTGAATCTGACACTAGAAAATTTTAGGAAGTCTCCTAGATTTTTTTTCTTAATTATGAGAAGATAAATCATTATTCCCTGCCAACCTTCCTTATGTGCCTCACAGTTTTATAAACCCTAACATATATTCCTCATGGTCCTCTGTTCCTTAGGCTGAAGATTCCTTGTCTCTGTAAAGGAAGTCACGCTTGCTTCCCGTCTTTATGCTTTTTCTGCCACTACTAGGTTGCTTTGGGAAGAGATGCCAATGCAATACACTGTAGAGATGTATGGTAAGATGCAAGCGTACAATCATTGCAATGTTTTCTTGGTTTTTTATCCAATTCTTTTCTCTAATTTCCTAATATTGATATTAAAATTAGCCTTTTCAAACTGCTTCTGAGCTTTGAATAAACAGTTTAAGAAACCTTTCTAAGATCTCTCTGCAACCTGATCAAAGCCCTTCACTGCATGGATGGAGTTAAAGTTGTCTTTCCAGTATGAATTATTTCACATTTATCAGTGTCACATTTCACCTGGCTTTTTATCATCCATTCACTTATTGCAAGATTGTACTACAACTCTGTACAGTCAGCTTTCAGTTTTATTGCTCTGAATCAGTTTGTGTCATCAGCAGTCTCTGTTCCTCATTCTTTCAAACTGTTTATGAAGGTGTTGTCATGTGACCCTTATGATTCATATGATCTACATGCTGAATGTCCTGCGGGACTTCTCTGGTAATGATCCATGGCCAAGAACAGTGCCTGCCTATTCTTACCTTCTTTTTTCTGTCTTTTAATGTTGATTTGCTCATACAAGGCCCTTCCTTCTCAGGAGGTTTATGAGGAGAAAAGCTTGCAGTCTTCTCAGAATTAGCGAGCATGAGACAAAATGCACTTTGTCTGTTCTCCACAGGCTGCGTCAGGGGAGATTTAGGTTGGATATTAGGAGAAACTTTTTCACAGAGAGAGTTATTTCCCATTGGAATGGGCTTCCCAGGGAGGTGGTGGAATCACCATCCCTGGATGTGTTTAAGGATAGTTTGGATGATGAACTTAGTGACATGATTTAGATGAGATGGTCTAGATGGTTTAGATGGTCTAGATGGTTTAGATGATGGATTGGCGTTGGTTTGGTTGTTAAGTTAGGTAAAAGGTTGGACTTGATGACCTCTACGGTCTTTTCCAACCTTGTTAATTCTGTGTGTGTAATTCTGTGTGTGTAAATAGGTCAACTACATGCCATGATACTCATGCCTTACACTGGCCATGCTTCCTGTAGCAGAACATCACCATGGGATGAAATAGGAAAGTGTTCAAAAAGAGATGACCATGAGTTGTTTACACTTCCTTGCTTGGGATCTTCTGGCCCCAATCTTGAAGACCTGTCCTAATCTAAGGGCATCTGGCAGAAGAAGAGTACAGTAAACTCTTGCAGGCTGGTTCCTGAGTATGTGTTCAACCAACAAAGGGCCAGATGTCTGAGAAATCGATGGGACGGTGCAGTTCCCAGTGCTGGCAGTACTGCACAGCACACACCTTTTGCATTAAGAAGTGAAAAATTTCATCAGGAGAGTTTGACCATGTTCCTGGTTTATGAGTCTGCTGTGGGGAGCTTGGAGATGCTTCCAAAAGAGCAAAGGAAGGAGGCAATGCCCCCTGCACACATGCCTTGAAGACATGAGCCAGCAATGATGTAAGGCAACGCAAACTCACAGTTGCAGAAGTACTTATGACCAGGGCTCCTGTTTTTTGGTCTCCATGGCTGCCTGGGCCTGAGTGAAGAGCATCCATCTGCCCGAGACCACTCCCATCTCCAGAGCCTGAATGTTGGCGCATGCCCCCTCAGGACATTCTAGTGGCAGTAGGGCGAAAAACAGGTTTTCACTGTGTTTCCTTTTGGATCAAAAATTGGAGAGGTTAAGTCTTTTAATTTTTTTCTTGATGTGTCTAATTTTCTTTACACACGCTGATGCACACTGTAGTGCCTTTATGCCCTCTTGAGAATGTGGAAAATCTGTCTCGTGCAAATACCTCTTGTTAATAAATATAATATCTCACCTGCAGTGAATACTGAATAGGTCAGAGGTCTTTGAATAGGTGATTCTGTTATCTGGTTAAGGTAATGAATCATACTTGCTTGTGAAATCCTATTTGTCTATACTTTAAACTCCAGCCAGCATCCCATTCTGATATAAGAAATTTGCTAATGAGCACTAATTCAGAAATAAAGCAATCATTGCTAAGAATAAATGGTTTTTATATTCTTCCTGTAAATACAATAATATTGTTTTAAAGAATATAATGATGCAATGAATAACAAATATTGCATTTAGTGATAATCTGTAGAACTTTTGTTCCTACAGTGAGTATTGGATTATTGCTTAGGTACCCTGAGTCTGAAGTGCAACAGATAACATAATTCCTCTGCTCTGAGAGTCTTGAGCTGGTGGCCTGTGCAGCTGTGCATCTCTCTCTGCTCCAGAGCTGGTCTGTGGATGCACAACTGGAGCCAAAGATCCAAATCTACAAGAGATGCTACAGAAAACAGAATCACAATCATTTTCCTTCTGTAGGCCTGCTCAAAGAAGTTTGCAATTGATTACAAACTCCTAACGAGCAAGTCTCACAAGAAGCTCATCAAAAAGAGAAGGGTTTCACTTTTGATTATAGTCTGGTGAAATGAGAACTTGAGGCAATGTCGTTCAGTGATACCCAGTCCCATTTGGAAAATTCTGCTGCAAACCTGGGGAATAGACAACTCACTTATTAAAAAACCAGAAAAATGTAAACCATAAATGCTGCCCAACCTGAACAGAACACAAGGGAGCTGTGCAGGCACTATGGATCCACACCACACTGTTCAGTGAGTCTGGCATTTACAAATGCAAAGAGTGAAGGTGCTCCTTGAGGTGAAGCTAGTTTCCTGAAGCCTGGTGAGACAACTCAGCACAGCCCTGATGGGCATAGGACATAGCTCCCAGGAGCAC
>VXBA01003176.1:286-16532 GCA_013399895.1 Serilophus lunatus
ATCTATCTATCTATCTATCTATCTATCTATCTATCTGTATCTATCACAGTATCACAGTATCAACAAGGTTGGAAGAGACCTTAAAGATCATCACGTCCAACTCATAATCTAACAGCCCATCAACTAAATCCCTGTCTCTATTCTATCAGCTCTATCTCTATCCCACTTTTCATGAGCTGCACTCAGAGGATTTCTGAATGAATCCGCCCACTGATCCTTCAGGTATTTTCAGCATCCAGAAACTGTCTCCTCCAGCTGTCTTGCAGCTTGCTCTGTGTGCACACTCTGATTTCTTCCGAGCTACACGTTCGTTCCTTCCCAGGGGAGTTTGGGGGGCAGGACAGCGAGGGTGAAGCTCTGGGCTGGGGGGAGGTCTCCTGGAGAAACAGCCCCCTCCCAAACTGTCTGTGGAGTCCTGGGGTGAGCAGCCCATGGGGAGAGACTGGAGCATCAGGTGTGGGGATGGGAGGGAACAGGGGAGGTGTGGGGTGTGTGAGGGGGCGGGATGTGGTGGGATTGGGATGGGAATTGGGATGGGGATTGGGATAGGGATTGGGATGGGGGGTGTGGGATGTGGTGGGGCTGATGGGAGGGTGAGGGGTGTCATTTATGAGGGTCAGTTTTGCTTCTGGGAACACATGCCATGTTTGTGTCCCCTCCCTCCCCACACATCCCTGGCCAGCAGCAGGAGCCAGGGGAAGCCGGCGAGCTCGGGGATCACGATGCTGTTCATTGGTATCAGACCACAGTGGGATGCAGGAACCAGGTCCCAGGGGGATTTTTGGGGTGACAGCCCTATGGGGCATGATGCCCTTAGAGGAATAGTGTTCTGTGTCTTGGAAGGGAGGACAAAAGCCCTTCTCCAATGTGCTCCCCACAGAGCATCCCTCCCACATTGGCCTGGCAATGCCCCTGCTCCCCTCTCCCACAAGATTACACCACGAGATGGTGACACTGGGGGAAATGCTGAGGATATTTATTAATCTGGTGACTCAAGGAAACCCTCAGCCACTGTCACTCCCCCCCACCGGGGTCATTCAGCAGCGCAGCGGGAGGAGCCACCATTTCCATGGGGGCATCATTTCCCCTGGCATTGTTCTCTTCCTCAAAGACCCTCTGGAAGGAGACTCGGAGGGACACCAAGGAGCAGTGCCCCCAGCAGCTCCCCACTGAGAAGTAGATGAAGGGTTTGATGCTGCTGTGGATGCAGGTGAGCAGGTAAACAACCTGGGTGGACACGATGGTGGAGCCGAACTGCTGCAGGAAATTCTGGAGGCTGAGGGGAAGCCCAAAGAAGAGGAAGGAGAGAACAGTGAGGAAGACAACGATGTGGAGCCGCCTGAGTTGCTGGGAGCCACATTTGATCTTGATGAATAGTATCACGTTGGAGATGACCATGAGTGGGACAAAGATGAAGAGGTTGAGGGCGTACAGGGAGATCAGAGACACCCGGCAGGGCTTGTGCTCCCCTGACAGGCACAGGAAAACCCTTGTGAGAAAGACAGGGATGGCGAGAGCACAGAGCAGGACACAAACAATGACTGACAGGCGCTGGGGGTGGTGGTTGTGGCACCAGAGTGGGAAGAGGACGGACCCACACATCTCGATGCTGATGACCATCAGCAGGTACAGCCCCAGTTTGCAGAGGTACAGCAGCAACTGGGATACCAGGATCTGAAAAGTCAGGGAGAGAACAGCAGAGCAGGAGACATTTTCTACCACGTAAAGTAGGGATGAGATGACCATGAAGAAGAGGAAAATGAAGTCGATGACAGCCAGGAGGGAGATGTAGGTGGTGACAAGTTTCCATCTCCTGCGGAAGCAGCGGAGCCAGATGACAGCCCCGTTCCCCACCAGCCCACAGAGGCAGATGAGCAGCGTGATGGTGTCTATGGCCATGCTGCTGGCATCAGTCCAACACTGATCCTCTCCATCGGGAGATGAGGTGGGAGCGGGGGACGTGTGGCTCATCATGGATGGACACTGGGCGGGCGGTGGGACGTGGTCCTCAGCTGTGGATGGGGAGTTAAAGGTTGGAGAATCCAGGGATGAACCCTCTGGCCCCTCCCTCTCTGCACTGGGCAGGATTCAGTGCAGAGAAGTGGGATGTGCTGGGGAGGGGCCGGTGGACATTGTGTGGTGAGAGAGGGAGGTGGGAGGGTTGGGATGTTCCCAGGAGATGCAGAAGGCAAGTGCAGGGCAGCGGGGGAAGGACCTGGGCAGGGCACTGCGGCCACAGAGAGAGGGTGGGAGGAAGAGAGGTGCAGACAGTGGATGCTGGAGGAGAGGAAGGTGGAGTAGGGAGGACTGAAACCATTCCACTTAACTGGTTGCTGGCAAGGCAAGGGCTGTCTGTGCAGATCAGCGTCGGTTCTCAGCACCTCATGCTCCTTTTGCATCCATATTCTAAAGCAGATCCTCCCAGGACAGTTCCATGAAGATGAAAGTCCCCAGATCACCAGGAAGTCCTCTCTGGCTTCTCTCCGTGCTCTGTTCTTGTGTTGTTCAGTCAGGAGCAGAGAGGTCATGAGGAAGACGGAAATGGTTTTGTCACTTCGCCTGCGTCAGAGCTCCACGTCCTTGGGGTTATTCTTCTTGTTTAGTGTTTTTGGGGCGGTCTTTTGCCTATTACTCATTTCTCCACAAATTTCACCATCCTTGGTAGGCTACTACCCCTCTGGCAGCAGCTGGAGATGCTGGTGTGCTGGAAGGTTGGCAGCACTGGCAGTGCTGGTAGCACTGGCGAGGCAGCTGATGCTTCTCAGAAGGCAAGTCCCATTCCCAGAAGAGCAGCAACACCGCTGCCAAAACAGGAAATCATCTGCAAATGTGAGCCAAGAACTGCCAGTTTTGTGTTTCTAACACAGGCTCCAACAGCCCATATGAATGACAGCAAGCAGTTGTTTGCAGCCAGGTCCCTAAAGAGGTGGTTGTGTGTTGACATCAGGTACTTTTTAAGGATTTTTGTCTGTTTGTTTTATTTTAAGGCAAAATGAATCACCCTGAGTCATTCCAAGTTGCACTGGCATGGCCTCTGTTCTAAGGTGACCTCAACTCCTCTTGCAGCTCAGCAGTTCTTCTACCCATCTCCCTCCAGCCACTCAGCTGGAAAATTAGAGAAATACATCACAACTGGATGGAGATTGGGAATTCCCTGCTGTACATGTGGACAGTAGCTGGAAACATCCCTGTCTTTTCCAATCAGAATATGGAGTTCAGAAAAGGTGGCCAAGTTTTACCAGGGAGGTCTGGTGAAGCAGATGATGTTAGTGGATGATGTTAGCAGGAGATGTTAGTCTGGGGATAGCAGGAATCTCTTCTCTGCCTTTTGTTATTGCTGAGTCTCTGTGTTACCTGTTGAAGTGCATAGGAAGTGGGAATCCATCCTGGCTGGATCTTTGATGCACTGGGATTGTAGAGTCATTTTCCATAGAATCATAGAATCCTGGATTAGTTTGTGTTGGACTGCACCTTAAAGCTCATCCAGTTCCAATCCCGTGCCATGGGCAGGGACACCTTCCACTAGAACAGGCTGCTCCAAGCCCTGTCCAGTCCTGGACATTTTCAGGGATGGGGCAGCCACAGCTTCTCTGGGCAACCTGTACCAGGGCCTCACTACCCTCCCAGGAAAGAATTTCTTCCCAATATCCAATCTAAAACAACCACCCTCTGTCAGTGTGAAGCCTGGAAAGGGATGGAACGAGATGTTCTTGAAGCCCCCTTCTAACCCAAACCATCCCAGGAACCCAGGGACCTCAGGGTCCACCACAGAAGAGAATCCAATTCTCTTCTGAGGCCACCAGCCACAGAAGAGAATCCAGTGTGGAGGAAAGCAGTAGTTTCATGCTCAATGTGATGGCAGGTTTGCAAAGAGGAAGCTTTTGAAGCAATTAGCAAATGGGGCTGCAACACCCATCCCGGGGGGGTTGGCACTTGGGCAAGACACTTCCACTAGTCTCAGACGTGATGACCCAGCCCTGAGACATCCACCCCGGAGCTCACACTCAGGACAGGGGCCCCAGGGGCCACTCCCAGTGCTGAGGGAGAGGCAGGGAGCCAGAGACAGAGGCAGAACTAGCACTCACTGCTGGTGGGATCTCAGCATGGATTCACCTTGGTGCTCGTGGCCAGGCCTCACCTGGGATGCAGCTTTGTGAAGTTTCACCTGCAACTCTGACAGAGGGGACTGGAATTTGCAGTTCTGGGACTCCAAGGCTGTGCAAGGATTCTGCTCTCGCTTGATCCCCTCCGTGCCTGGTGAGAGGGGTCTGGGCTCATCTCCACTCCTGTTGCTGGGGCACATTGCTCTTCTCTTCTTCTCTCTTTCCATTCTTCCCATTCTCTACCTCAGCCCTTTTCCACCCATAAAGGGCAAATGGCCCTACATGCCTTTCCTTTCTTCTTCTAATCCTCTTTCAGCTCTCTGTCTGTCTCCTGCCACCCTGGGCCCAGGATATTCCCTCCATTTCTCTTAATTTCCTTGACTCCTTCTATTTCTCTCAATCCTTTCCCTTCCCTTCCCTGCCCTTGCCAGCCCTGCCCCTGGCCGGCCCTGCCCTGCCACCTCCCTTCACCCTGGACTCAGGATTTTCCCTCCGATCCCTTTGCTTGCCTTCCTTTTTCCACTCTTCCCAGTTCTGTGTCCTCTGGGTTGAAGGTGTCGAAGCCCTTGGAGAAGGGGGAACGCTGACTGACCAGAGCACAGGTACTGGACACCCAAAAGTCACTAATTTTACCTTCATCTCTTGCGAGCGCGAAGAAGGAGGAAGATGGACCGACACCCCAACCACACGACCCACGACTGGCTCACAGCGTCCCCAGCTCCCACGGAGAGCATGGAATATGGGGATGGACACAACGGCACCGGGTGCTTTGCACAGCACATCCCAGAGCTCGTCACTGGCAGCATCACGCTGCTCACTTGCCTGTGTGGGCTGGTGGGGAACGGGGCCCTCCTCTGGCTCCTGGGCTTCCGCATCCACAGGACCCCCTTCAGTGCCTACCTGCTGAACCTGGCCCTGGCTGACACCTGCTTCCTCCTCTGCACCTCCGTGTTCCTCGTCATGTACCACGTGCCCGTGCTCAGCTGCTTCCAGACGGAGATTCCACGGGCACTGCCGCTGTTCCACTCCATGGTTCTGCTCACCTACAGCACCAGCCTCTACCTCCTCACAGCCATCAGCGTGGAGAGGTGTGTGGGCGTCCTCTGCCCCTTCTGGAGCCGAAGCCACCGGCCCAGGCTCCTGTCCCCCCTGGTGTGCAGCCTGCTCTGGGCTCTTGCCTGCGTGCTGGCTGGGCTGGTGTACTTTGTGTGTGACCTGGGGCACTCTGAGAACTGCTGGCTGGTCCTGGGAACCTTGTGCTTCCTCAATTTCTGCGTTTTCACTCCCCTTGTGGTTGTTTCCAATGTGATCGTCTTCATCAAGCTCAGGAGGAGCTCGTGGCAGCAACACTCAGTGAGGCTCTACGCCATCATCATCCTCACTGTGTTCTTCTTCCTGCTCTTTGGTGTCCCGCTCAGCGTCCAGATCTTCCTCAACTTCTTTGTCTACATTAATTTAGTCTTCGAGATCTGCCTGTCACTGGCTTCTGTCAACAGCAGCATCAACCCCGTTATTTACATCCTGGTTGGGAGCTACGGGAATCCCAGTCTCAGGAGATCCATCAACGTGGCCCTGCAGAGGGTGTTTGAGGACAGGGCGGATTCCCAAGAGGTGGGTGAGTCCCCTGTGGTGGGAATTGCTGCCTAATTGGCACTGGGAGAGAGGCAGCTCTGCCTCTCCACACCAGGAGCAGAGCCCTTACCTGTCTGGATGAGTTGTGCACCCTCAGGACACAGGGATACTTGAGATTTCCAGGGGAAGAGCTGGCTCCCACCTCAAACTTTCATTTAAATTATTACAATAAACTTGGTTTTTATGTAATTCTCTGGAGATTTCAGTTCCTTCCCTCACTAACTCTTGGGCTGCCTCTGCTTGTTCCCAAAGTCACACTTGTGACAGTCCCCTCATGCTGCCAACTATTTCATCATGCTGAAATGACATGGCCCAGAAAATCCTGCCTTGTCTGCTCTCCTGTTGTTCACCCAGCTCTTCCCACCTGTGCTCTCTTCTGAGACCTTGGTTCCTGGTAGCAGAGCACCAACCACTCACCACTTTGGTCTTCAAAATCCCCCAGACCAGAGGAGATGGTGGTGAGGGACAGAAATGATGTTTTCAGCTCCTTCTGGCTCAGTGTCCTCCTGTGCCACAGGGGTGGAGAGAAAATCCATCTCCATCTGGCTGCTGGAGCTGGCAGCCCTATCCAGCAGCTAAACCTTCATCCTCCAAGGGACCAAACTCCAACCTCCAAGGGGATTTGACTGGGGAGATAGGAAGAGATGGGCAAAGAGCGAAGTGCTGTGGTGATCAGCACTGTGCCAGGTCAGACAGATGGGCAGAGAGGGGTTAATGGCTGTGTGAGAGAGGAATTCTGTGCCATTGGTGGAAAAGCCCATGGCACAAATGGCCAGAACCAGAAAAGTCCGAAACAGAGGCTGGGAAGTGCAGGAGGAAAAACCAGGGGGCTAAGCTCTGCCCACCAGATAGGATATCAGCTTTCCCACGCTTCTACCAGAGACATAATATTTGCACATTGTGGTTCCCTTTGTACAGACACAAACCTGACCTTTATATAAGCAAAAAACTGATGTTTGTAAATTGTGCACTGGAAATCCAGATTTCCAGAGAACTTGCTCAGGATGTTGCCCAGGAAGCAGAAGATGAGAGATCCTGGTAATTCTCTTCTTTTATCAGTCATGTGGGGCAGTGAGTGCTGGGATTCCTGGGATTACACTGGTGTACCTGGATGCTTTGCTTATAGAGGCAGAGAGTGGTTTGAGTTGGAAAGGACCTTAAAAAACATGCTCCCCCATGGCAGCAGGGCAGGAACACCTTCCACTGTCCCAGATTGCTCTAAGGCCAGTTGACCCCAAGATGGGGCAGCAACTTCTCTGGGCAACCAGTGCCAGGGCCTCACCACCCTCACAGGGAAGATCTTTTTTCCTAATATTTAATTTCAACCTTCCCTCTGGCAGTGGGAAGCCATTCCCTCTTTGTCCTGTCACTCCAGGCCTTTGTCCAGACCTCTCTTGGAGCCCCTTTAGGTACTGCATCATGTTTGCATTTTAAAGGGTTGGCTTGGTGAGAAGATGGGAGATTCCATAGGTAGGGACACAGATACAACATCAGCAATGAAGAGAGGAGGCAGTTCTGGTCCCAGGGTTCCCACACATGCCAGTTCCCAGCAGGAGCATCCCTTCTTCTGGATGCATGGCAGGGTGGATAGGAATCATTTCACCTCACTTCAGTTTTCCAGAAATTCCATGGAATTAATTTTGGCTGCTGATTGACTTCCGAGGGAGTTTCAAAGACAACTCAGACGAAATCTGCAATTTCTCAACTGCTAAAGCCAAGCAATGATTCACCTCTCCTCAGAAAAAAAATTATATTCCTGAAATCCTAAATCATCCCTCCTCCATCTGCCTGTGCTCCAGTTCATGCCCAGATTTTATTATTCCATGAGCTCCTAGAGGCACTAAGTAGAATCCTCTTGGAAATTGTCCAGTGAAGGTCAAGTATGATTTTGTGTTAAAACTAGATTCGAACCAGAAAAGAAAGTTTGCAGTGACTTTGTAGCCCGGGGTTCTAAAGATCCACCCCTGGAGTGGGAGGAGAGAAATTCAGCCAGTTCAAAGACAATATTCTGGGATTGGTGTTGCTTTAAAAGGAAAGAGGAACCTGACACGGAGACAAACTGCTTTTCCCATAGGTCTCATTTCTGAGGCTCTCTTTTGTTAGTCATTTCCTGTACAAAGCCAAGAGTAGATTAGAACCAGAGCCCTGATACTGTCAAAGGCAGTGAAACAGTTCCCCCTTTGCAAGAGCCCTTGAGACCATGAGTCAACAGCGAGACAAGGGGGCTGGGAAAGGACCTGGGAGAGACCCCATGCTGAACAGTGCTCAGGCTCACCAGGAAGGCTTCACTCCCGTTTTCCGAGTGATAATCCCAGGAAATGTCCTGAAAATCCCGTCCCAAGGACAGCAGCTGGCGAATGTGAGGTGATGTGAATCCACAGCACGTCTGCTCCAGTGAATTTCTCAAGGCTGCAAGAGAAAGAAGGTCAGACTTTTCTGGGTGGGGATTTTTTCAGCTTAGTCAGTACCCCCTCCTTACCAGTGGGGAATCTGGTCACCAATTTTCACCAAATCTCATCAGGGAATAGTGGCTTGTAGGGTATTAAGGCATATAAATAATATGGAAAAAAGGTGGGGAGGGGAATACTGAAATAAGTGTCTGCTGAAGGAGCACAGCATCTTAGTGATATCAACTACAATATTAGACACCTGAGAACCCAGATCAGACCCACCCCAGAGCCACCTGCTCTTTGATATCTCCAAAGATGTCCTTCTCCAATTATTTTCCTCCTCTGGACTTGTCCTGTCCAAAGTCAGGAAGGCGCTATCTTCCCTGGCTTCTGTGCCAGGCATGGTCATATCCACACCCCACTTCCTATTTTCCATTTGTCCCATCCCTCCCATCCCTCCCCTCTCTCTCTGTGCTCCTCCATGTGGAAGTTAGGGCATGGGACAAGATGGGAAAAGCCATGTGTGGGGGCAGAGTGTTGCTAACATGTCTCTGTTTCTCACGCCTCCAGTTCTGCGAGGGGAGGGAGAAGCACCAGAGGTGTCACAGCGAAAATGTCCCCTGCCATGGAAAGAGCCAGCCCTGCTTACTGGAGCCAGTCCAGTGGGATGGCATCTAACAGGAGCTGGAATGATGACAAGCCCTACAACTGGACTGACTGTGAAAGCAGCCCCTTGAGCGAAGTCCCTGTCACGCTGCTCATCTGCCTCTGTGGAACGGTTGGGAACGGGGCTCTCCTTTGGCTCCTGGGCTTCCGCATCCGCAGGAACCCCATCACCACCATCGTCCTCAACCTGGCCGTGGCCGACTTCACCTTCCTCCTCTCTGTCACCATCGCCCTGGGGGTATTTGGTGTCCTGGAGAGCCTCTGCCACGAGTTGGGCTCACAGGGCGTGACAACCATGCTGAATGTCACCATCCTCTTCGCGTTCACTGCTGGTGTCTACCTGCTGGCAGCCCTCAGTGCTGTGACAGCTCTGTCTGTCCTCCCTATGTCCTGCTGTCCCTGCCACCACTCCCAGCACTTCCCGGTGCTCCTGTGTGCCCTGCTTTGGGTCCTGTCTTTCCTGTTCACGGTGACCCTCTACTTCCACCCTTCAGCACTTGTTGCCTTCGTCCTGAGCTACCTCTTGTCGGTGCTCACCTTGATCTGTTCTGCTCTAACCCTGCTTGCTCTGGTCCTGCGCTGCTCATGGAAACACCCCCCAAGGAAGCTCTGTGCTGTGGTCCTGCTGGTTATCATCTTCCCCTTCTTCACTGCTGATTTTGGGTACTGGCTCTTGCTGAGGGTGTTTGATTTTTCTGTCTTTGTCCTGAACATCTCCCTCCCGCTTGCCTGTGCCAACAGCAGCATTCACCCTCTTATTTACTTTTTGGCTGGGAGCTGTGCAAAGAAGTTCACACTCTCTGCTAGTGTTGCCTTACAGAGAGTTTTTGATGATGTAAAAGAGCCCCAGAGTAGAGACAACATGGTGGAATCATCATAAAATTGAATCATCATAAAATTAAATTGTCGTAAAATATCCTGAGTTGCAAGGGACCCACAAGGATCATTAAGTACAACTCCTGGCTCTGAACAAGACAGCCCCAAAAATTCGACCATGTGTTTAAGATCATTGTCCAAATACTCCTGGAATTCTGCCAGGCTCCCTGGGGACCCTGTTCCAGTGCCTGACCACCCTCTTGGGGAAGAATCTTTTCCTAATATCCACCCTAAACCAGCTGTTTAAACCCCTGCGCCCAAATTTTATTATTCTGAGATGCTCTAGGGATGGAGGTGTCCTGGGGCAAGACTTTGATGTGGGTCTGGCTGTAGCTGAATGGAAAATGAACTGAAGCACAAGAAAACGTGTTGGGTGGAAGGAGAACTCCTCGCTGGGGTGGGTGCTGGATGATGTGATGAATAATCATAGAATCATCATAGCATGGTTTAGATTGGTAGGAATCATAGAGATCCTTTAGTTCCAAACTCCTCACCATGGGCAGGGGCACTCATGAAACCTTTAGCTTTGAAATCTTTGCTTTGACTCTCTTTTCTATTCAGTCAGTCAGAGCTTTCTCTGGCTCAAAACTGAGCTTTTCTACACTGTGGAATATTAAAACTGAGCCACCAAGGCTCAGAGATCCTGGCAGTGAGGGTTTTTTGGAAGGCTTTCCCCAAAATTCATTGCTCCTGCTGCACACTGCGTTTGGTCTGCACATTATTTGGGCTGTCAGCACACAAGGGTTTGGGGCTGGAACTGCCTCTTGTGGATCCTCCCACTTTTCTCTGAGCTGTCTGGATGGTTTTAACTTGAGCAAACATGTCACAACCAGGGCTGGCTCCTCTTCTGGAGAGTCTGTTCCTCAGCTGGGAAAAATAACAGGAGGGTTAAAATGAAAGAACCCCTGGCTGAAGACTTGGCAAGAGTGGGATTTTCTCTGTGAAAGAACGTATGAGAAGAAGGAAGAAAAACTGGTCTTTTCATGGAAAAGAGCCTGTTGAGGGCTTGAGGACTCAATCTCTGTAGCCTGGCTCAAGAATTCCCTGCATAGAGGGGTATTGAGAGTGTTTTTCCTGCTTCTCTCTCCCCTCCCTGTCTGTCAGCCCTTGCTATCAAAGATCTGGGGGATAGGTTGGGAATAAGAGGGTGATAAAACACTGGCACAGGTTGCCCAGAGCAGCTACAGCTGCCCCATTCCTGGGAATGTTCAAGACAAGGTTAGACAGGGCTTGGAGCAACCTGGGATAATGGAAGGTGATCCTGTCCATGGCAGGATGTGGAACTGGATGAGCTTTAAGGTCCCTTCCAACCCAAACCATTCTGTGATTCTATGGAAAACAAGAAGCTTAGGCAGGCAGTGGACTAGGTGACACTAGAGATGATGGAGATGCTTGGAAGCAGGGAAAGAGCATGGGAGGATCATGGTCTTTCTGCACTTGCCTTGGGAGTCATTTTCTGGACAACATGTTGTAACTCAGAAAGTTTCAACTTTCCAATGGACAGGAAAACGGGGGGGGGGGGGGGGAAGCCCCCTCAGCTATGGAGACTGCTCTGTTCTGTAAAACAATTCTGTTAATAAATGTTTCTTGGATTCTAACCTCACCATGTGCCTCCGAAGCATTAGTCACCACCCAGGGGTTATATTCTCACTGCTGTGTCTGCTGCTCAGATCCTTTCCCAAAGGCATAAGGAGCTCTTGGCACTGTCAGCAGATGGCTCATCCCAAACAGTGCAGGCACCTACCTTAGGATGAGATGTACCAAAGACAGGTACCTTCCCTCCTCATGGACAAGACAGAGGCTTCAGAATGAGAGGAAATAAAGGAAATGAGACATTTTCTGACACTGAGTCAGCCTTGCTGTGTTCACCAGTGACAAGCTCTGCAGCAAAGCCCAGATGATGTTTAGTCAACAATTTTTGGGGCAGTTACCATGTTGGAAACAAACGAAAGAAGGAATGAAAGGGTAGCAACAAAAAGTGAAAAAGATTTTGGTTAGTCATGGAAGTTGCAGTGCAGAATTGCTGTCCAGATCTTCTTGAGGATGATCCAGGTTCAGGATGGAGGTGGTGAAAGGCCTCCTCTTGACAGTGATGCTGGGGAACAAAAAGATGACCCTGTTCTGCAGAAGAGCAGCGTAAGCCTCTTAATTTCTGTATAATTGAGTGGTCCCAGCATCTGGTTATGTGAATTCCCATATTCCAAGCACTTTCTGGTCACAGGAACAATGGTGTGTTCAGTGGAGGTGCTATGAGCACAGAGAACACGGGCATGAGTGTCTATGGGTTCCCAAGGCCCATCTGATCCGGTGATCCCCTGCCTTGCCCCACGGCATGGATGGAAGCCAAGACTGGGGAGGACTTGGTGAGCTATGCCAGAGCTGGCATTTGCCACCTGCGCTGCTCTCTGGCATTAAGAGAGGTGACATTTGGCATCAAACCTCCTCAGCTGTGCTGTGTTATCTCACAGAATCCCAGAATGGTCTGGGTTGGAAGGGATCTTAAAGCTCATCTTGTTCCTTGGGCAGGGACACCTTCCTCTAGCCCAGGTTTCTCCAGCCTGGCCTTGGACACTTCCAGGGATGGGGCATCCACAAATTCCATGCAGCAACATTTTACTGGCATGAACATGAATATCAGGAACACACCACTTATAATCCCCCAGCACTATGAAACCTGCCCTTTAGCGAGAAAGATTTAATTCTGGAATTAAAAGATGCAACAAATTCTTGCTTAAAGAATAAGGGAATATTGCAGTTCCATCCCCAGCTTTGCAGCACTACCTGGAGTCGGCATGTTTCTCCTCCCAACAGCTGGGAATGCACATCCAGCTGTGACGAGCGGGTCTCCAGACAGAAGGGAAGGGACCCTCCGTGCCACCCCAATCCCTCTGCTGCCATTTACAGGAATCGGCCCCTGTAGCCGTTTGAAAAGGGCTTTGGAGGGGGCGTCTCAGCTCAGGTGGCGGCGGGCAGTGCCCAGAGCCGATTCCCTGGGCCCGGGGGGGGGACAGCAGCGGGCTGCTCCCCCCACCTCCACCGCTCCCGGGGGAAGCCCCGGAGCGGCGGCGGGACGGCGCAATGGGTACGGTCCCAGCAGCTGTCGGGTTGCACACAAAGAGATGCTGCGAGTGCTGCGGATGGGGCAGCTCAGCGCCGGCCCCGGCCGGGAACCTGAGCGCGGCCACCGCCTTTGGACAGCAACGGGGCGCCAGGCCTGGCACCGTGTTGGCGCTGGGGCGTCTCTAAGATGCCGCGGCTGTGAGAACAAAGATGGCGGGCGGGACCGAAACTCGGGATTCTCTTGATGGGAAAACACCAGAACCAAGGAGGGGCCCGGCCCCGCTGGACCAATGGCGTGGCCAGGAAGAAGGCAACGAGACCCACGCGAGAACAAGAAGGCTTAAAAGCTGAGGACAACAGCGGCCCTTCGGGTAAGGGTCAGTGCTGCTCTCCTCCTCAGTCACAGGCCTCACGGCACGAGTTCCACCCATTTCTCTCGGCAAGCAAGTAACCCCTTCGGGGAGGTGGTGGGAGGGAGTCCTTTTCACTTCTTTTTGTGTTTTTCAGAGAGCTTGAAGGGCCAGGGAGTGATTCCAGCAGACAAGGAGGGAAAGAGAAGCTTCTTTATCACTCCTCCTGGTCTTCTCAGAGAGACATCTAACTGAGAAAGAGCAGTTCCCTTTCTTTTTTTTTGTTTTTGGTTTTTTTTTTTCCTTTTTGTGTTTTTTTCTCCTGTGTGTTAAGTGTCTCACTATGTGATTTTGGAGTCCCTTTGGGTTATCCCCTCTTCCCTAATCTAAACCCCCTGCAACAAACAGTTCACTTGCTGCTTATTTTGTTCAGTTTTCTGTCACCTTTCTTGAACCTGCCCCCTGAACGGTAAAAAGTGGATTAAACCACCACAGCCCCACAGAGATTTGTGAAATCACCACCGCCCCAGACTTGATTTGTCCCCAGGGTTTAATGCATCACACCCTCTCCAGTCAAGAGGTCCCTCAAAACACCATGAAACTCATCTGAGGAGCCAAAGGAGACGGAGTTTATTCCCCAGAGCAAAGGCAAGGAGGGTGGTTCCACGCGGAATACAGCCAGGGAACCCGACCGAGCCCCGCTGCCCTGGCTCACAGCCGTGCGCCCCCACGCCCCCATCCTTCTGCCTGTCTGTCAGGTGCCACATCTCCAGGTCACCTCACCCCCAGTGCCTTACAGAGAGGTC
Source organism: Serilophus lunatus (assembly GCA_013399895.1). Lineage (NCBI taxonomy): Eukaryota > Metazoa > Chordata > Aves > Passeriformes > Eurylaimidae > Serilophus > Serilophus lunatus. Next base: position 14,170 of record VXBA01003176.1, read on the forward strand.
ACCTCCACCACGGTGTCCCCAGGCACGTGGCTCCCCTCCTCACTCCCAGNCACGTGGCCCCCCTCCTCCCTCCCAGCTTTCTCCTCAAACACACGGCGGAGAGCAACTTGGACAGAGTGCTGGAAGTGGTGGCGCCGGCAGCCCCCAACCAGGACATAAATCACGGGGTTCAGGCTGCTGTCCAGGAACGCCAGCAGCCCAGGTGATTCCAACGTAAAAGTATAAATAGTTGAAATTGAGAATGTGGAAGAAAACATACAGGTTGAAAGGAATACCGAGGGCAAAGAACACAATGACGTTGAGCAGGATGACAAGGAAGAGCTTCCCCGAGTGCCTTCTCTGGGAGCCACAGCGGAGCTTGAGGAAGAGCAACAGGTTGGAAATCAACATCAGGAGTGAACAAGTCATGACAAACGCCAGGGCGTGACCTGCAAGCGCTTTCAACGTGCTCAAATCTGGGATGTAGGTGAAGAACAGCAAGAAGAAAAAAAACCTGGCGTGAGCCCAGAGCGCCGCACTCACGATGCCCGACAAGTGCTTGGGGCGGTGGCAGCGGTACCAGATTGGGAAGAGGACGGAGACACAGCGCTCCAGGCTGAGGGCTGTCAGCAGCCCCAGGCTGCTCAGGTTAAGTGAGAGGCACAGAAATGGCAGAACAAGAAAAAATTTTGCCAAGGAAAAAAAAAATAAGAAAGAGTACAAAATGTTGCTGATATCAAAAGTGCCACTAGAATCAGGAAAAAGGAGGCTCAGAGAGAAGTCGGCAATGGGCAGGTTTAGGATGTAGACAGTGAAAGCGTTCTGCTTCATCTGGAAGCCCAGGAACCACAGGACCATCCCATTCCCCACAAGCCCACAGACAGAAACCCCCAAGCAAACACCTGAAAAGACAATCTGTGTGTAAAAAAAGCTCCAGCAGCTATAGTCATCAATGTCCATAGATCCATAAGTGGTGTAAGTTCAGAGTGAGGTTTGATGTGTCATTCTCCTCCATGGCGAATGATCCTACTCCAGGTGGCTGCTTTCTGCCTTTCCCAACACCTCCTAGGAGAGACAGGGAAGCAGAAGGCAATGAGGGGCATCAGCATTCCCAGCACTCATCATCTGTCCTCTACAGCCCCAGGAAGAACCTCATCCCCTGCTGTGCCCAGGACAGGCTCCCATCCCTCCAGCCCTGTTCCTGCACACGAGGCCTCTCCCACCTCTCCATCCCTGCACTCCTACCTCCTGCTGCTCCTGGGAACAGCGCTGTCACAGCAGCCCTGGCACACGGGACCTCCAGGCTTGTCAGGAGAAGGGCTCTGCTGATGTTTGCTGTCACCACCTGCTGTGATTCAGCCTCGTCCCTCGTGCCAGGGGTGTGGACTTTCAGCCAGAGATCACATGCCATGGTCGGGAGCCTCCCCTCACAATCTCAGCACAATCTCACCACAGTGATGACAGTTTCTCCTCACATGTCCCCGGGATAGAGATCTTGTCAGTAGGAGCTGGACACGTCAACTTCTTCTTCTCTCTCTGCCATTCTCCACCACATGATGGATTTCCGGCTTTCCTGCATGTAGCTGGTTGTCCATCTGTAAAGGGAAGGGGAACTAAATCATTCCAAGGCATGGGGAATGGCAGGAGGATGAGAGAGATAATCCAGAGATATTCAAAAGGGAGATACCATTGATGTGCAGACATGTAACAGCACCAGGGCTTTGCTCAGTGCCTCTAACAACATGAAAATGGTGCTGGAACGCTCCCCCAACATTCTTCTGGGAGACATTTCCAGGACCTGCACCTGCCTGTACACCTGTCTCCATCCCCCTCTCATGGAGGGACCTTCAGCCTGTGCTCTAACCTTGTTTCATGTCCACCTCAGGGCCTCAGTCCTGCAACTCCATGCAGTGCACCCTGGAGAGACTGGGTACCTTCTTCATTCCCATTCATTCCCCACATGAAATCCAACAATATCGTTGGAGGATGCCATTCTTGGATGTGAAAAGTACAGCCAAGAACTCCCAAGATAAGGGAGTTATTTCATCAGTAGATGGAAAACACATGAAAGAAGGAGACAAAAGATGCAATCAAACAGCAGTCGCTGTGTTGTCAAAGGTTGAGATTGTGCAGCAGGAACAGAAGAGAGGAGATATGGAGATAAGAGCATGTTGGCAGCACCATGTACCCCACAAAAGATTATCTACAAGGAGACACATGTCTGACAGGGGTGTGATTACAGGCAGTGGGCAAAGCCCTCGTGTTGTTCTGTATCTGAGTACTACTGATTTCTCATAGCAAATGGAGACAAGGCCAGTTCTTGATCCCACAATCTCATTTGAGAAGTGNTCTTGATCCCACAATCTCATTTGAGAAGTGTATGG
>VXBA01003178.1:0-91430 GCA_013399895.1 Serilophus lunatus
GTGTTTTGTTGGAGAATCTTTTTATCTCTATCCTGGTGACAAAAATATTGCATTAACAAGCAGATGTAGCCTGGGAAATTTTATCTTAATAGTACTTAGACACTCGTATACATCCCACAGAAATGATGATTAACTGACTGCTTGATAAAAAGTTGGGAGTCCTGCATTGGGAGGAGCTAAGATTGAATGATGTAAATGGATGGTTTGAACTTTGATTTGGGTCACCTTTCAAAGTCTTGAACAGTCCAATAAAACCAATTTTTGTCAAATGTTTATTTCATCTGTAACATGAATATTTTCACCTTTATCTCTTCTTCTAGTTGCCGCTTCAGTTCTTCAATTTGCTGAGTGAAAGCCTGTTTTCCTCTAGACAGCTGAGAAATTAAAGCATCTTTTTCCTCCACCTGGCGTCCATATTCACCTGGAAAAGTTTGTGATTGAGAAAATATTTAAATAGCAAAGAGAGTAATTAATGGTTTTTTCCTATTCTCAAGTTAGAAATGGAAGTGCTGTACCAGATTCTGTCTGCAGACGAGCTCTTTGAGCACTAAGATCACTGATCATGCGCTGATTCTGCTCCTCCTTTGTTTTATATTCACTCAGCTGGTCTTCCAGAGTGCGGCACATCTTCTCCAGGTTTGCCTAGAATTCAATCACAGAAAAGAAAATAGAGTAAATACCTTGATCTTGCCTTCTTTACAGCAAGAAAACATGTTCAGAAGATGCAGTTTAAATATCTGAGACTATGTATATGTGCCCACAGTTTTACACATTAGATTTGGAAAAAATCACTTACATTATAACCTAATACTAGTTAAATAATGTAAGACTAAACAAAGATATCACATTGCTCCCAAATTCCTAATAAAAATAATAGTATACCTTGGCTTTCGAGACAGACTCTATGTTACTGGCCAAGTCGTCAATCTCCATCTTCATCTCACTCTTCTCCTTCTCCAGCTTCTGCTTCACACGTTGCAGGTTGTCGATCTGCTCCCCGAGCTCAGCCGTGCTGTCCGCGTGCTTCTTGCGCAGGGCGGCAGCCGTGGCTTCGTGCTGCAGCGTGGCCTCTTCGAGATCACGGCGCATCTTCTGGAATTCGGCCTCACGCTTCTTGTTCATCTCCACCTGAGCTGCCGTCGCCCCTCCTGCTTCTTCCAGGCGCTCGCTGATCTCCTCGAGCTCCCTCGACAGGTCAGCCCGATGCTTCTCTGCTTTAGCGCGAGAGGTTCGCTCTGCCTCGATTTCCTCCTCCAGTTCCTCAATACGAGCCTGGAGAACACGAGGCACCCTTCACACCCCTGACCTTCCCCTACCTGAGCCGAGCCTGAGGAAGGGAGGGCAAGGAACACAGACTTGCCTGCAGCTCCTTGATCTTCTTCTGTAGTTGCATGCCCAGGGCTTGTTCATCCTCGATTTTGCTCTGGATCTGGCTGATTTCAAAGTCTTTCCTTTGGGCAGAGCAAACTGTGTCAGAGCTCAAAGAAAGAAGACAAGTGCTCCAGCCCAGCACTGAGGTACCCCAGAGCCACACTTACTTCTTCAGTTTCTCATCCAGCTGCTGCTTATCGTTCTCCAAATCCATGATGCTGTCCTGGGCCAGCTTCAGGTCTCCCTCGAGCTTCCTCTTGGCTCTCTCCAGGTCCATGCGCAGTTTCTTCTCTTGCTCCAGGGACCCTTCCAGCTACACAGAACAAGACCATCAGTGCTCCACCAGCCAGGTCTATCTCCATACCTGTCCTGTTCCTGCTCTACGTCTGTGGGCTTACATCATCCACTTGCTGCTCCAGCTTGGTCTTGGCTTTGGTCAGTGTATTGACTTTGTCCTCTTCTGCCTGCAGGTCATCCAGGGTTTGCTGATGGGCCTCTTGGAGGGCTTTCTTCTCTTTTGTCAGCTTGGCGATGGTCTCGTCCAGGGCTGCCATCTCCTCTGTGAGGTTTTTCACCTTTGAGAAGAAAGGAGCAAGTGCAGATAAAAAATGGTACTTAAAACTTTATAACAAAACAAGTCTTTTCTGGAGTGCAAGTTACATCATACCTTGTTTTCAGTGGCATGCTTTTCCTTCTCCACCTTGGCCAGTGTTAGCTCAAGGTCATCAATATCTTTCTTCAGCTCTGAACATTCATCCTCCAGTTTCCTCTTCTTGGCTGTCAGCTCAGCATTAATTTCCTCTTCATCCTCAGCCCTTTCAGTCACTTCTTTAACTTTGGCTTCCAGCTGGATTTTGGTTTTGATGAGCTGATCACACCTTTCCTCAGCATCAGCCAAAGCATCTGCTTCCTGGTGGAAAAATGCCATTTCTACAGATGTGCTTTTTGAGAGAATATTGGGATACTTACCAGCATAGTTCAGAGTCCTGGATATTAGTTCTGTAGTTGAAAATTTGATACATGTTCTAACAGAATGTCATATAAGATAGAATTGATTTTATATTTTTAATTTTGAAACAGAGGGGTTTTAGAGCTAAAACAAAGTAAAATCTTTCTTGATCTACCTGAAGGCCTGAGTATTTATGTATTTGTGCAGGATATAGAATCCAGTATTATACCACAATGTCAAACATTAGAACAAAGTGCATAAATTCATGTTTAAACATAGGAATATCTCTCATGTTGATGAAGTTGCAAGATGCCAAGATGCGTGTAAATACTGAAGACACACTTATGCTCACTTCATTCCTGTATTTCTCTTTTTTCACTTTATTGTCTTTCTGGAGCAACTGTTTCTGATTTAGATTTTCATCACCATTGGCTCCCAAATGCTCAGTATCTATCAGCCTTGTCTTTTCCTTCTGAGACCATCATCAGCTAAGAAAAAGAACTGCTGGAAAATTTGAACATCTATCAGGGGACAGGGCATTTGTCCTGTGGTATTTGTTATATTTTCTCTCAGGTTTCAGTCTAACAGAAATAGTATGAAAGGAAAAGAATGATTTTAGCAGTATGTGGATTCTTCATCTTTTTATAGTTCAAGGCTCTTGAAAAAAGGAGGCATGTGGCTTTTTCTATATGTTACATACTCTGTATGTATACTCAAGTACCACTTAGATGACACAGTCTTTTCTATTCTGTAAATTACTTAATTTAGAAAGCACAGCATTATAACCCTACATATATGCCACAGGATTTCGTGTAATGATTCTTAGTGATGTGGGAGGGTGAGTGACAATATTAAATTCTCTTTCCTCTTAGCTCAGTAATTACAAAAGTAAAGTCTGTTACATACAAGCCACCACCTAAAGCAGAAAGAAACAAAACATCTTGTTTTACTGAAGAGTAAAGAGAGGAGAGTAGTGTCCTCTTAACTTGTCTCAAGAATGCCCCGTGTGTGTGTGTATGTGTAAGGAGAGGCGCACTCAGTTTTGGAGGGGTAGGGGAAAAGTGCTAGAAAAACAAATTATTATACAAATAAAAGTAAAGTTTCTTGATTGTTCTGATATAAGCAGAAGAGCAACCAAGCTTGTGGAGGGTTTATAGAACGTGTCCTATGAGGAGTAGCTGCGGGAGCTGGGGTTATTATTAGTCTGGAGGAGGCTCAGGGGGAACTTCATTGCTCTCTACAAGTGCCTGAAAGGAGGGTGCAGTGAGGTAGAGCTCTTGTCTCTTCTGCCATGTCTCAAGCAAAATGAGGAGAGGAAATTCCCCTGAAGTTTTGTCAGATGAAGTTCAGGTTTCACTGCAACAGTGGCCAGGCATTGGAACAAGTTTCTCAGGGAGGTAATTGAGTCACTATCTCTGATGGTGTTCAAGGAGAGTCTGGATGTGGCACTTGGAGACATGGTTCAGGGTTGGTTATGATGATGCTGGGTTGCTGGTTGGATGGGATGATCTTGAAGGTCTCTTCCAACCATGATGAGCCTGTGATTCTGTGAAATGCTAAAGAACTCAGCATACATTGTAGAAAAGTCTCATGCAGGTGATACCTTGACTACAGATTCCTGACAGTCCTTATTAAAGCTAATTATACTTATAAGAGCACAGTTTAAAGAATTACAATTGAACTGAACTAAGTTGTAGTTTCTATGTGCCTTTTGAAGGTGTAGTTGTAAATATCAAGCTGATAGTCACAGCAGAGTAAGGATAAAGCACACTGATGTTACTCACAGCCTGCACTTGGAGCTGCAGGTCATTTTTCTCCTGCATCAGTTTCACCATTTTCTCCTCCAGCTCCTTCCTCTTTGCCTCAGACTTCGCAAGCTCTTCTTTGGTTTTTTCAAACTCTTGTTTCATGTTGGCCATTTCCTTCTCAGACTCTGCACTCTTCAGCAAAGGTTTGATCTTGAAGAACAACTTCATCCAGGGCCAGTGCTTGACATTCATGAATGCACGAATGTTGTACTGGATGCAGAAGATGGACTCTCTGAAAGGTAAGTCGAATTAGTACTCCGTATTTATACCATGATGACACAATAAGCCAAGTACAGTGGACCTATTTTGAAGAAAAACCTACCTCCTCTCCACCATTCTCTGGTACTCCACTCTCATCAGGTAACCCCTGCACCTGGCCTGGGTGCGGGTGATGAGCTGTGCCAGTTTCTCATCCCTCATCTCCTCCAGGAGGCCGACGAGCCCAGCTTTGAAGAACACCTTAGGTAAGAACATGGAAACAGGTGCAGTGTATGTACCTGTTCATTGTAACCTTAATTAACTCTTAATTAAATCATCCTACAGCAATGAAGTGCAATTTGTTCCGATGTTGAGTAAACAAGATATTGAATCATTTCATATACTCTCAGGAATATCTGAGTATCAATCTCAAGCCATTCAAAATAAAAAACATAGTACTCGAAGCAAACAGATCTTGTACCTTAGTGTGACCAAATTTGTATTGAGTATGGTCTATATCAATTGATCCAAGAAGTTTCTCACAAGCCTTCTTGCTGTCAATGAACTGTCCTTCTGGGATGGCACTGGCATTTAATACTTTGTATCTGAGGAAGAAAATGGAAGGACTTGCTTTGGACTCAGTGGTCTTAAAAGTATTTTCCACCCTAAGTGACTCTAGAATTCTATAAAATTAAGAGGTCTGTTGTTGAGACCAACTAGCTGGTACATGGCAAGGAGTCTAAGAACTGTTGAGAACATCATAGCACTTGTTCAACTGAAAGTTTAGAGAAGGCTTGAGGTACAAGAGGAGAAAATTAAATTTTACGAGCTACTCAAAGTGTTCTAGTAAGGGTGAATGAAGTCTGACCTCTGTTTAAAATCCGCATACAGGACCCTGTTGGGAAATCCTTTCCTGCAAATCCTGATCCCTTCCAACACGCCGTTACAGCGCAGCTGGTGCAGCACCAGTTCATGTTCCATGGCACCTGAGCAATGCAGAGCACAAATACAGCCCGTGTTCTGAGATACATAGAGGAGGAGCTGCACCATAATGAGGACCTTCAATGTATATGTAAGTCTCTTACCAGGTGTTTTTGTTTCATTTGGTATGATGCACCGTACAAAATGGGGGTGGGTGCTCCTTAGGTTGGTCATTAGCTTGTTTAAATTTTCCTGGGAGAGTCAGTAAGAAAAGTTGCTATTAGCAAATGTAATTTCTGCTGTAAGCATCAAACCCTCTGAAATGAGATGTCATACAAAAAGGAGCAGAACCCTAGACTGAAGCCCTCTGCCCCAGTTTTTGACTTTCCACAAATCTTTGCTGTTATTAACTTCATGTATAAAGTTCTTCTGGGTAATCTGTAGGAAATATTGTACCCTTAAACATACAATATTTCACTGACTCTAGTGGAATGCCTTCGTCAGAAATGAAATCCATCTTCCATAATGAACTCAGAGAGATAAGTACTACCCCTTGTGAGGCAGTGAGTGTGAAGCATTCTGAAGTAGCCATTTAAGCTGGGTCATGTGAAGCACACTACACAGAACCTTCATGTTTTCCTTACTAAAAGCAAAAGGAACAAAAACAACAAGCTGAGATTTATATGTCTAGATTATACATTTATCTTGTGAGATGAATCCCAGCCTTGTTTTGTAATTAATATTTGTATACTTATTTATAAAAAATTATTGCCTATAATTAGTAGAGGTAAACAGGTGCCTCTAGAGGACATCTCAAAGCAGACAAACATTAAGAGTTATAAACACTAAACAAAGAGGGATAGTGGAAGAAAGTTTGAAAACATAACAGAAATGCAACCCAAATGCACCAAACAGTATTTCTCCCACATTACTCCTGAAGTCTTACAACCTTTAGACATAGGCTTCATGCATTATTTTTGAATGATACAGGCAGTATAGCTATGATTATTCCCCCAGAAGGTGGTTGGGCACTGGCACAGGCTCGCCGGGGTCATGGCCCCAAGGCTGACAGAGATTAAGGAGTATGTGGACGACACTCTCAGCACAGAGTGGGATTGTTGAGGTGTCCTGTGCAGGGCCAGGAGTTGGACAGGATGATCCATGTGCATCCCTTCCAATTCAGCATATTCTAAGATTCTATGATTATCTTCCTTGGCCATATACACACGTGCCCATGTCCTGTTTCAGAGCAATGGCTAGAGGCTGTCAGGTGATGAAGAATCATCTGACAGCAGATCTGTAGAAGAAATTCAGCTATATCAAGAAGAGAAGCCTAGATGAAGGAAAAAGGTAGTGAAAAGGACACAGCAGTTACTTCACCTGGCAGAAGTGTATGGAGCTGTTAGGCAGCAAGACCTGGTTATGACAGGGGACTGTCAAGTATCTGACATCCTAAAAATTCATAACCCAAGGAGTGATGGCACTTCAAGTAAGAAATTTATCCTTGAGTCAGGGTGAAAAACTAGAGATATAAATGGAACAAACAGGTCAACAGTAGGCAGAATATTTTAAAAGGGCAATAACAGATTCTGAAGTCACAGGTGTGCATCTGGGGGAAGTCTTGTCTATTTTAAGTATATTTTAGACATTTTCTATATGACATTCTGGAAACATCATCCTGGGACTAGTGAATAAATAGGAAAGCTATTACACTGGATTACACTGGATTTATTCTTAGTAAAATGTGGCCTAAATTCTTCAGGATCGTTTAACAGAACTAAGCCAAAAAAACCCTGGCCATAGTAATCAGTGGGTTTACTCCTTGTCTTAGGAAGGAATAGTGAACTCTTTACTGTACCCGGAAAAGAGCTGAGACTGTCTGGAATGAAGAACCTTTCTTCTTGGCACCCTTCTTTCCTGCCCCACTAGCCTCAGCTAAATTGAAAAGAAATAAAACAGACTTGAGATTTTTGCTTTTGCTGTTCGTGATTCCTTTTTGCAAGCTGTACATCAAATATAGGGATACATAGAACCAACCTGTTTCTGCTCCACCATAGTTGGCAAAGAGTAAGGCCAAGGTCTTCACAGATGATTTCTGGTACAACCCAATCACAGTTTCATTCAGGGGGTCTTTGTTCTTCTCCAGCCACCCAGAGATGTTGTAGTCCACTGTCCCAGCATAGTGCACCAGAGAGAAGTGGGCCTCAACCTTCCCTTTGGTAGGTTTAGGCTTCTGGAAGTTGCCAGACTTGCCCAGGTGCTGGTCATAGAGCTTGTTCTTGAAAGAGGTGTCAGTTGCCTTGGGGAACATGCACTCCTCTTCCAGGATGGAGAAGATGCCCATGGGCTGGGGGAAATCACAAGAGAGACAGATTGTAATCTAGGTTTTCAGGGCAATAATGACCTTCATGTAGACTGAGATACATGACTGGAACATCTGACATAACAAAAATAAGCTGAGAGAGATGGGAACTGTTCTGCATGGAAATGAAAAAGCTCTGGAGGATCTTATCGATGTATATAAATTCTTGATGGGAGAAGGTAAAGAGGAGAGAGCTCAGTGGCATCCAGTGGTAGAACAAGAAGAAAGAGGCATGAATTGAAATACACTAAATTCCATTTAAACCGAAATAAAAAAGAGTCTTTCCTGTGAAGTTGGTCAAAAGTTAGAACAAGTTCCCTGAAGTATATGTGGAGTCTGAACCTTTGGAGATATTAAAAGCCCAACTCTATATGGTCCTGTGTAACTTGCTCTAACTGACTGCTTTGAACAAGTAGGTTGGATTAAGTGATGTCCAGAGCTGATTCTGTGATTCTAACTACTCACCATCCAGCCAGCCTGTGAACTTGTCCTCTCACATGCAGTACAACTGCTTTACACTGCCAGTGCCACTGTGACTGTGCACTTACAGTTACGTGTGTCCATCCTCTGTGCTCATATCAAAAAGCTGCAGCCATTCTACTGCATGAGCACTGTCAGAGATGAAAGGTGAGGACATACTGACCTTGAAAATTACTCTAGCTGGCTTGGAAGAACACTCTTATTAGGAGTTAGAGAAACTTTTTGCACCTGAAAAGAGATGAGTACAGACTTGCTGCGACAAGTCTGTCACACTGTCCTTCATGTCTCACTGGAGAGAAAAAGTGAACTACAGGGCAAGGTGTTTTGAGTAAGAAAAACTGAATACTTAGACATCAGTGCAGAAGATCCTTTTGAACAACAAGATCAAGAAATTTTAGAGTTTCCGTGCATGTAACTCATTTGAACAGGAAGGATACCTTCTCAATGAGCTCAATGCAGGCAGCCAGGTCCATCCCAAAGTCAATGAATGTCCATTCAATTCCCTCCTTCTTGTACTCCTCCTGCTCCAGCACGAACATGTGGTGGTTGAAGAACTGTTGCAGTTTCTCATTGGTGAAGTTGATGCACAGCTGCTCAAAGCTGTTAAACTGAAAATAAAGTAAGAAAGACACATATCTGAAGATGCAGCAATAATTGCAAAACCTCATCATTTAAAACTAAGGAATGCGGTGTTGTCTTAATTGTCTATTTTGTGCATTTCTTTGCTCTTCTTTGTGACTACATAATAAAAGAGAGAAACACATCAAATTATTTGTGAAGATAAATTTCCTATATAAACTGAGACCAAGTTACAAGAAAAAGAATCACAAGCTTAGGATTATTATGATGTACATATTTTTATACTGTCTTGTCCCCTGATCATATAACCAGAAATTTTTCTGATTATTCTGTACTTGAGTTTGCACACCTTGAAATAAGACAAGTCCTTTGAAAAGTTATTCCTTAACAAAAGATGATTTTATGTCTTCTTTAAAAATGTGTCTCAGACTGGTCATAACATTCAGTTTTCACTTTCAAATATCTCTTACCGAATCTTACTTACATCAAAGATCTCAAAGCCAGCGATGTCCAGGACACCAATGAAGTACTGCCTGGGCTGCTTCGTATCCAGCTGCTGGTTGATGCGAACAACCATCCACAGGAACATCTTCTCATAGACAGCCTTTGCCAGAGCACCTACAGCGTTGTGCACCTGCAGGAAAAAATAAATGCCTGGAGTTACCATACAGGGCAGAGGAGAATCAAAAGGTATTAAATATGGTTAGAAGTTACCATATGTCTCCTACCTGCTGTGCTGTTTGGCCCTTGGTCACATATTCATTCCCCACCTTGACTCGGGGGTAGCAGAGGGCCTTGAGCATGTCAGCTGAGTTCAGACCCATCAAGTAGGCAGCCTTGTCAGCAACTGAAGAGCCAGATGAAAAGGAAGAATTTATTTTCAAATTTTGACTTATTTATTTTCTTATTTTCAAATATCGACTTTGAATCCTGGAGCATTTCCTAAAGGCTACTCTTTGAAAGCTTTTGATAGACTCTCATAGAGGGAGTCTTGATAACATCACACTCATCATTATGCATCTTGAGCTTTTCTAAAACACCTTATGTTTGAAAATCTTCACTGGACCATGTAGAAAGTAATGAAGTTTTCAAAAATCCCCTGACACTATACTGAAAAATGAAGTTTGGTAGTCTGTGTTCACATAATGCATGTGCCAGTCAGGAGCTACAAAAACAAATGCTGATCTACACTCAGGTGATCAAAACCATACAATATTTAGGGTGTAAAACAGAGACAATAACTATTTTCTTTCAGACACACAGCATGCAACCCTTTCTGAGCTTTTGTTTCTGATGTTCAGTGAAACTAATTGAGTGTCATCCTGTGGTGCTCCCCACCTTCTACCTTGTCCTTTAACATAAGGAGGTGTTTCCCACAGAACCGAAGACAGGGGTTGTAGGTCCTGTGGCCACAAAGGAAAATAATCACATACACCTCTCAGATCTGCCTTCCCTGAGTGTCTGATGGATGTAGGTGAATGGAGACATGGTTCCCTTTCATGTCCGAACTGAATCACTGGGCTGTTTCAGAATTGCAGGCAATATTTCAATAAAGGTAAGACTAAAGGAACATCCATTATTCCTGATTTTCTTGAAGTGTATAAAGACCAGTTTATACTACTAGTTGTTCATAGCATAAAATACATAAACCCTGAATTCAGAGAACTCGATGTACAGAGGACAAGGGACAGGTATTTTTTTTCATGGCTGAGTGCTTTCCTCGGGATCCTTAAGTTCAAAATTGAACAACTTCTGCGGTATTCCACATCCATAGTGGCTTACAGGGAGTTACTTATTGAATTTGATAGTACCTTCTGTGCCTTCAGGCTCTGCCTGCTCCTCTCTTGGTTTCTGCTTGAACTTGAGGTTCCCATAGTGCATGACAGCCCCTGTCAGCTTGTAGATGGCTGTTCTCTCATCAGCAGTGAAACCCAGGATGTCAATGGCACTCTGGTAATACAATCAGCAAAGTGAAATATTTACATGATATGTGATTTATGACCTGTTCCTATTGACCCATTTTGTATGTTACTTACATCTGTTGCCATCAACTCTTCCTTGTCATCAATGCTGGGAACACTGATCTCACCTTGACTGACAAAGGGAAAGTCATATGGGTTGGTGGTAATGAGGAGCATTTCTGAAAAAAAAAACGTGTATGAGTGTTAAACTTAATTCTTTTTGCAATGTAGTTAAATGTTGCTCAGAGTTCTGCCTCCAAAAACACAGTGATATCTCCTACCAATTAGCTCTGGCTTCTTGTTGGACATGATCTGATAAAAGATGTGGTAGCTTCTTTCCGCCTTGAGCTGGAAAGTGACTCTGGACTTCTCCAGCAGATCTGCCCAGGAAGGTAGAAAGAGTGAGACACAGCAATACACATGGAGGTGGGAATTTGGGAAGGGATAGGACCTGTCCAGGACGGTGTCTTACATGTTTCAATGTCAGCAGAAGCCAGTTTGCCTGTGGCACCAAAGTGAATTCTGATGAATTTGCCCTGTTAAGGAGAAGCAGCCGCATTTCAGCCTGAGTGGGTTCCTCTGACATCTCCTTTATGGGGAGAACTGCCCAGGGATCGCTTGTCTTGCCATGAGAGGGAGAGTTTGTCCAGAGCAGTAACTCACAAAGCGTGAGGAGTTGTCGTTCCTGACAGTCTTGGCGTTTCCAAAGGCCTCCAGCAGTGGGTTGGCGCTGATGATTTGATCCTCAAGCGTTCCCTGCAAGGGGAAAATTATTCAGGGACTGTGTTTAGTTGACAGGGCAATGACAGGCCAAGTGTTCAGTCCTCACTCACCTGCATTTTGCCTGATGTCTGTTCCTCCTTCTTCTTGTCCCCACTGGCTGCAATTGTTGCAAAGTACTGGATGACACGCTTTGTGTTCACAGTCTTCCCGGCCCCGGATTCTCCGCTGTCAAAGCAAGGAGAGGAGCAGAGAGTGTGTGGTGAGGCAGGAGGTGCCCTGGCCCTGGGCAGCCCCTCAGGGACCCGAGCAGGGGGTGTACGTACGTGATCAGGATCGACTGGTTCTCCCGATCTGTGGAAGAGGCACAATGAGTTGAGTTAGCAACCGAGCTGGGTAATGCTAAGCTGGAGTAAAGCTGTAAATGGAAGTTGGGGATTCTTCAGTAAGTCCAAGACTACCTAATTCCCTTCTGGATCCTAACAGTATTAAGCACAAGCCCAAATGGATATATTGAACAGACAGAGGCATCTGGGCCTGAGACAAGCTATGTATCAACTTGCCCTTTGCACATTTCTTATCAGAAAATGTTAACAAACTGCCTAGCCATGTTTAAAATACTGGATTATATGGAATAATAACTTCTTTCTTATCAGTGAAAAATGTAGAAAACTGAGTCTAGTACTATTTCTGCAGTGGGAAAGTATTAAGTTTTCTCCAATAAAGTGCAAAAAATAAACTATGATCACAGAATCACAGAATGTGCTGAGCTGGAAGAGACCCACAAGGATCATGGAGTCCAACACCTGGTCCTGCACAGGATCATCTCCAAGAGTCATGCCATGTGCCTGAGAGGATCATCCAAATGCTTCTTGAACTCTGTCAGGCTTGATGCTGGGACCACTTGCATGCTTCTGGGTCACTTTCATGTGAAATTATTTGCTACATAACCTAATGAAGCTCACAGTTATGCAGCTCTGGGGTGGTTTTATCTGCCTTGTCACATGTCCAATGGGATAAGCAGAGCTTTTTGGTTAGATTACTGTGAAGGAGGTCTAGCACTCACCAGTCAGCATGAACTGATAGGCATTGTCAGAGATGGAGAAGATGTGTGGAGGGGCCTCCTGGCGCTTCTTGCCTCGGTAGGCCAACACCACCTCCGGGTTGTACACGGGCAGCCACTTGTAGGGGTTGACAGTGACGCAGAAGAGCCCCGAGTAGGTCTGTGAGGAAGGGAGACAGCACGCTGGCTTCCCCTGAGCCTGGCACAGCAGTTCCTCCAGCTGCCCAAAGGAAGCTGCTGCTGCCACTTACGTAGATCATCCAGGCTGCGTAACGCTCTTTGAGGTTGTACAGCACAGCGGGTTCGTGGAGGTGGGTCATCATGGCCATGTCCTCGATTTTGTCATACTTGGGGGGGTTCATGGAGNTCTTGACAGTGACTTTCCCAGATTCCCTGCTCTGGATTGTCCCTTTCACAAAGGATTCTTTAGGATGAGCCACAAATACAGATGTCTTGGCATCAAAAGGCTTGTTCTGGGCTGCAATCCTCTCCTTTTCCGATTTTCGGAGATAAGGAGCTGCCTCCCCAAAAACGGCCATCTCAGCATCTCCAGAGGCCATGGCTGCACTTTACCGAGTCAGCAGATGACTATGAGGAGAAACAATATGGCACTGATTATTTACATTTATTTTGTAAGATTTTGGAAAATTTTATATCTTATGCCTTGGTTTCTCTTCATACTCTGAGTATTTTTACATGAGATAAATAGAAAGTTAATTTTATGTCAACTTAGAAATATAAGAGGCTTTCATGCGTGTAGTTGAGGTCTTCAGACATTCATTAACGACCTTTCCAGAACTGTGTTTGGTACTTTAAGAGTACCATTCCTGTAAGACAAGAGTGAATTTGTTGAGCAAGTATCATTAAGACATCAGTGAACGGTGAACAGTGAAGTAAAACTACTGAAAAACTGTAGTATAAGTGACCTACAGTCTTGAAAAACATTGCATCTGTGAGACTTTTACCTATTCAATGTAATGGTAATGGAAAAGTAGTGGGAAATTAATGAATTTTGCTAGTGGAGTTGTCAACTGAAAAAACAAGAAAGGCAAGCTTTGTGAGTTTTTAATAGTCTACTACAATTTAATTTGCTGCATGCATTTCTCATCCTTCACTACAATACATAAATAATTTCATCCTTTCGAGCTCTGAAATTGGTATTGCCAAGGCTGTATTACAATCCCAAATAAATACTTACTGAAAAAATCTAGGAACTGGTAAGTTCTTAAAAGTGAAAAAAAATAGTATGTAGCTACCTAAATTTAGCCAACTGCACTTGAAAACTCTCTAGTAAATTAGTAAAATTTATTTTTTCTTTATTCATGAATAAATATTAAATATATAAAAAAATATATAAATATAGTCATAAGTATATTTTTGCCTGGAGTAAGAAAATAGGTATCTAAGAGAATTCTGACATTTTACAAAGGTGGTTAGAAAGACAGAATGCTCAGCTGATATTAATTAATATATTCTTAGGTAGAATGCAGGATTTTGCATTTTTTCCTGCTCTGCTGATTTGATCCCATCCTCCTGATGCCATAGCAAAGATGGGAAGGCAGCACACCTTTATTTGCATAAGGCCAAGTGAACAGAAGAGATAAATGTCTCTGTGAGCATTTTCTGTTCTGTCATCAGTGCTAAGAGGTTTCAAACACAGCCTTGGACACCCTCCACTTTCTACTGCAATCCCACCAGGTTTGCACACAGGATGAACCAGTGAGTCTCCCAGAAACCCTACTCAAAGAGTAAATCAGGTTCTTACCTCCCGTGACACCAGATGGGTGGCTTGCAGGCTAGCAGCTGGTCAGTGCTGTAAAACAGAAATGGCAGTTCCCTAATTGCTGCTGCACAGAAATCCAGAGTGAAAACATGCAGGTGCCTTGAGAGCAGGTTTATAATGGAGTCCTCTCCTGGCCATGAGCACTGTTGTGGCACACAAGGGCACCATCCCATCCCTTCCAGCCTGCAGACCCCCTACACTTACCTTGGAGCTTTCCCTGGAGCCAGGGCAGACGTGTCGTGGGGACGTTTTATACGATCTCGGCTGCAGATGCTCCAGATGCCTCCTCTTTCTTCGGTCAAAGCATTTTTGGCAAACCTTCTTTGGTAAAGCATTGTCTGGCAAACTGAACTAAGGACATAATTGTCATTTGACATGACTAGATATAATTAGAAAATTTTGATGTCTTACTGGCTATATGAATATATCTCCTATAAACAATCTCACAAGGGTGTTAAGGAGAGAATCTGGACTAGTCAAAGCACTTAAAGAACTTGGATTCAGGACTTATGGATTCTATTGCTGGATTTCCCACCGACTCATTGCCCAACCCAGGATGGATTGCTTGGTATGTCTGTCCCAGCTATGCCAGCTGTACAATAGATAAAACAGGATGTTAAAAGATAAATTAGCTTTATTAAAGGCTTTTGGTGGTTTTGTTGGTAAAATCCTGAAAGCAGAAGTACTGATGCATAAGACCTCAGGAGGGTGACAGACACAGCAGGATGGTCAGCCAAACAATGCAGCAGAGAGAAGCTGGGTTCTACCTGGGCTTTTAAGCTGATGCCTCTGACAGAGTGTGAGGCAGCTTTGTGACCCTCAGAAGAGCACACACACACACGCACACACATAGGGATGTGCATGTGTCCTCCTTTCACACCCTTCAGATTGCAATTAAGGGGAGATTCTCCAAGAAATGTTATCGTGAACCTTGTGAGGGGTTATACGTGCAGGTTAGTGCCAGTGAGCAAGAGACACCCCCTGCTTTTGCTGGCAACTTCTTAGTTTATCCAGATGTTCCCATGCCTGTAACCCTAGAAATGATAGCTCTAATTTGGAATGTCTTCCACAGTTTTTTCCCTACTTAGAACTGATAGAAAAATCTTCTATTCAGTCATACCTGTACAAATAATTGGACATATGCACAAGCACATCTTCTCAGCATGCAGTCCCAGATGCTTTCTACCCAATATATTATCAGCCCAACACTTCCATTTCACCAGAAATGTCTTGCACACTTGGACATTTCTACAGTCCAGAACACCACAGTGATGCCTTTACCAGAGAACTGGGGGTAGCAGACATGCCTGTACAATGCTGATGGAGAGGGGGAAAGGTGATTTGCTGGTGGAGCTGGAGAGAGACAGGTCTAGTTTTAGGAAAAGGACACAGTGAGCTGTTTTAAATCCTGTCAGATTTAGGCTGAGGTACTTAAGGCCTTCTTTGCCTCAACTGTCAGCAGAAAGTTGTTTGCCTCAGGGCAACTGGTCCCTGAGCTGTTAGACAGGGACAAGGAGCAGAATGGATTCTCTGAAATCCAGGAAGAATTAGTGACCTGCTGAGCTACTGAGACACTCACAAGTCTACAGGGCCAGATAAAAATCACCTGAGAGCATGGAGGGAGCTGATGGAAGAGCTCACCCAGTCACTCTCCATCATTTGCCATCAGTCCTGGCTCACCAGGGAGGTTCTAGATGACTGGAAGTGCCAATGTGATGTTCATTCACAAGAAGGGTTGGAAGGAGGATTCGGGGAACTCCAGGCCTGTCAGTCTGACCTCAGTGATAGGGAGGGTTATGGATCAGATCAGCTTGAGTGTCATCACCTAGCAAGTACAGAACAACCTGTGGGACCAGGACTAGTCAGCACAGGTTTAGAAAAGGCAGATCCTGCCCAAACAAACTGATCTCCTGTGGCCCAGTGAGAGAGGGAAAGACTGTGGACTTCAGTAAAGCCTTCAGTACTGTGTCTCACAGCATTTACCTGGAGAATCTGGCAGCCCACGGCTTGGACAGGGGCATCTTCCCTGGGTTTAAAACTGACGGGAGGGTGGAGCCAGTTGAGGGTCAGGCTCTTCTCTCAGTGACAGGACAAGAGGAAATGGCCTCAAGCAGTGCGAGAGGAAGTTCAAGTTGGACATCAGGAAAAAATTCTTCACAGAAAGGTTTGTCAGGCATTGGAAGAGGTTGCCATGGTGCAGTCACCATCCCTGGAGGTGTCCAAGGAATGACTGGATGTGGCANTGGCACACAAGGGCACCATCCCATCCCTTCCAGCCTGCAGACCCCCTACACTTACCTTGGAGCTTTCCCTGGAGCCAGGGCAGACGTGTCGTGGGGACGTTTTATACGATCTCGGCTGCAGATGCTCCAGATGCCTCCTCTTTCTTCGGTCAAAGCATTTTTGGCAAACCTTCTTTGGTAAAGCATTGTCTGGCAAACTGAACTAAGGACATAATTGTCATTTGACATGACTAGATATAATTAGAAAATTTTGATGTCTTACTGGCTATATGAATATATCTCCTATAAACAATCTCACAAGGGTGTTAAGGAGAGAATCTGGACTAGTCAAAGCACTTAGAGAACTTGGATTCAGGACTTATGGATTCTATTGCTGGATTTCCCACCGACTCATTGCCCAACCCAGGATGGATTGCTTGGTATGTCTGTCCCAGCTATGCCAGCTGTACAATAGATAAAACAGGATGTTAAAAGATAAATTAGCTTTATTAAAGGCTTTTGGTGGTTTTGTTGGTAAAATCCTGAAAGCAGAAGTACTGATGCATAAGACCTCAGGAGGGTGACAGACACAGCAGGATGGTCAGCCAAACAATGCAGCAGAGAGAAGCTGGGTTCTACCTGGGCTTTTAAGCTGATGCCTCTGACAGAGTGTGAGGCAGCTTTGTGACCCTCAGAAGAGCACACACACACACGCACACACATAGGGATGTGCATGTGTCCTCCTTTCACACCCTTCAGATTGCAATTAAGGGGAGATTCTCCAAGAAATGTTATCGTGAACCTTGTGAGGGGTTATACGTGCAGGTTAGTGCCAGTGAGCAAGAGACACCCCCTGCTTTTGCTGGCAACTTCTTAGTTTATCCAGATGTTCCCATGCCTGTAACCCTAGAAATGATAGCTCTAATTTGGAATGTCTTCCACAGTTTTTTCCCTACTTAGAACTGATAGAAAAATCTTCTATTCAGTCATACCTGTACAAATAATTGGACATATGCACAAGCACATCTTCTCAGCATGCAGTCCCAGATGCTTTCTACCCAATATATTATCAGCCCAACACTTCCATTTCACCAGAAATGTCTTGCACACTTGGACATTTCTACAGTCCAGAACACCACAGTGATGCCTTTACCAGAGAACTGGGGGTAGCAGACATGCCTGTACAATGCTGATGGAGAGGGGGAAAGGTGATTTGCTGGTGGAGCTGGAGAGAGACAGGTCTAGTTTTAGGAAAAGGACACAGTGAGCTGTTTTAAATCCTGTCAGATTTAGGCTGAGGTACTTAAGGCCTTCTTTGCCTCAACTGTCAGCAGAAAGTTGTTTGCCTCAGGGCAACTGGTCCCTGAGCTGTTAGACAGGGACAAGGAGCAGAATGGATTCTCTGAAATCCAGGAAGAATTAGTGACCTGCTGAGCTACTGAGACACTCACAAGTCTACAGGGCCAGATAAAAATCACCTGAGAGCATGGAGGGAGCTGATGGAAGAGCTCACCCAGTCACTCTCCATCATTTGCCATCAGTCCTGGCTCACCAGGGAGGTTCTAGATGACTGGAAGTGCCAATGTGATGTTCATTCACAAGAAGGGTTGGAAGGAGGATTCGGGGAACTCCAGGCCTGTCAGTCTGACCTCAGTGATAGGGAGGGTTATGGATCAGATCAGCTTGAGTGTCATCACCTAGCAAGTACAGAACAACCTGTGGGACCAGGACTAGTCAGCACAGGTTTAGAAAAGGCAGATCCTGCCCAAACAAACTGATCTCCTGTGGCCCAGTGAGAGAGGGAAAGACTGTGGACTTCAGTAAAGCCTTCAGTACTGTGTCTCACAGCATTTACCTGGAGAATCTGGCAGCCCACGGCTTGGACAGGGGCATCTTCCCTGGGTTTAAAACTGACGGGAGGGTGGAGCCAGTTGAGGGTCAGGCTCTTCTCTCAGTGACAGGACAAGAGGAAATGGCCTCAAGCAGTGCGAGAGGAAGTTCAAGTTGGACATCAGGAAAAAATTCTTCACAGAAAGGTTTGTCAGGCATTGGAAGAGGTTGCCATGGTGCAGTCACCATCCCTGGAGGTGTCCAAGGAATGACTGGATGTGGCACTCAATCTGGTCTGATTGACAAGGTCACAGGTTGATCACAGGTTGGACTCGATGATCTTGGAGATCTTTTCCAGTACAAAAGTTTCTATGACTTTTATGTTCTGTATGAAGAGTCTAGCTGAGAGTGCTCGCCTAGAGCACCTAATTTTGGGACCTGAAAATATTTGCCTTCTCAGTGGCCTTCTCAGTGACAAAGCTAGTGTACTCAGAGAGCTCTTCTGGGTTTTTGCTGTGGTGCTGTGCAGGATCTGGACCCAGCATTGTGACAGGCAGAAGTGCAGCACATGGTCAGGCAGCTCTGGGCAGGTCAAGGGAAAGTTTGCTTTGAACAGGAAGCCATCAGTGAGCTGAAGTGTTTCCAGGGGCTGACAATCATTCAGCAGTGAATTGGAGATTGAATTTATCGACAATAAGTTCCCACAGACCAGTGGTAGAAATATAAAGGGGTTTTTTTGGAAGTGGTCCAAATCTCAGAAAAGGGTTGTGAAGCAGCATATAGCATTGAAGGAGATGCTTTAATCCAGATGGATTTTTAATATCTCCAAAGATGAGAGATAGCTCTGGGAAACTTGTGCCAACGCTCAATCACTCTCACAGGAAAAAAGTGTTTCCACCTTTTCACAGGGAACCTCCTGTGTGTCAGATTGTGCCCATTATTTCTTATCTTGACAAGGAGCACCACTGAAAAGAGCCTAGTTCCATCCTCTGTGCCTTCTCCTCAGGTCTTTATAGCCATGGATGAGATTCACTTGAGTCTTCTCTTCTCCAGGCTACAGTCTTAGCTCTCTTTCCTTAGGAGAGAGATGGTCCAGTCACTCTTACTGGCCCTTCACTGAACCCTTTCCAGCAGCTCTACATCTCTCTTACACTCCAGAACCAAGCATTGGGCACAGCATTTCAGGAAGGGCCTCAGTGCTGAATCAAGGGAAAGGATCACCTCCCTCTATCTGCTGGCAACATTTCTTCTGATGCAGCCAGGACACTGTTCACTTTCTTCACAGAAAGGATGTGAATATGGTTCACGTCCAACTTTGTGTCCCCTAGGACCCCCAAGTTCTTTTTTTCAGAGCTGCCTTCCAGCTAGTCAGCATCCAGCATATACTGATATCTGGGTTGTTCCTCTTCAGGTTCAGGGCTTTGCATTTTCTTTCCATTATTGGAGCCCAGATTGACCTCAGGCCTTACCAGTCCTCAGCTGCACATAGTCCTTAACAGAGAAAATACTTAAGTGGGTCTGTAGGATCACCAAGACTCAAATCTTACTGCCCTGATTCCCTGTATTGCTAATTGAGTTAACTGAATAATGTGTGGATTTCCAGCTGAAGACTCTGTGATGTTAAAGCAAAGCAACTCAAGTGCATAGGGGCTTCTACGTTCCCCCATTAAACTCCATGCTTTGCATACAAACAGGATGAGATGCCTGTAGGTTCAAGAGGATGTCCACAGAGGTAAGAATATATATGATAGTTTCAAGACCAAATCACTTGCCATTTACTTCAGAGACATGGCCTTCACTGTCTCAAATACTGAACTGCCTAGTTCATGAAACTAGTCTCTGTTTGATCCTTGGAGAAGAATCTGGGTGGTAGGACTATCAGCCAACAGGATCCGGTTCTAAAAGTGGTTCTGATCCACTCTGACTGGAGCTGTTTTCAATACTGTGCTGCAACAGCTATGTGGAAATAGGCAACCTATTTCCTATTCCTAGGCTGAGGGCTTGTGATCCTGTTCAGTAGGAGAACTGTAGAACTAGCATGATTGCCTTGAAGGTGTGAATCTGGCAGCTTTCCTACCACCAGAAGGAATCAGCACATTCCTTGACACCAAGAAATGGCAGCTATACTGAAATGGGAAGGAGCAGGTTCCCTGTCTCCAGAATCAATAGGGAAGAAACTCTCTGCCAATCTATACTCCTTGGTCTGCAAATGCAGCCCTTGAGCTATGACAGCCCAGGCATGGTCTGGCTACAGTTCCCTTCTCAGGAGCCTTGTGTTCAGAGGAATGGGACGGGATTCACACAAAGGAACTGAAGACAGTCACATCCTACAAGGAAGCTTTAGAATGCTGCCTGATTCCCCAGGGTGAAGAGGGGCTGCAGGATATACTGTCCCACCTAACCCTGCATCAAGTGCTGGCCAAGGGTTCTGTGGGCACATGCAAATCCACAGTGTGAATATGTATATATATGCATACATATCCATATGTATCCATATATATGCTGGCTGAAATTCACAAGCTATTGTGACTGTGGATCCCTGACTGGGATTTCTGTGTCCATCAGAAGTACTGACCTATTTCTACATTAACAGCTCTTTATGAACACCTCAGTACCAGTATAAATACCAATATTAACATAAGTGTGACTATGGGAATGTTGGCTTTGCTTGGTGTCTTGCAGTGAAATCTCTGAAAGGTGCTTGGCGTTGGGGATTGAAGGATTACTGAAATCTAGCAAAATTCCCCAGAATGTTTCATATGGAGATGTGGCCCAATGCTAAGAATAATTTGCATTCTGAGTTCAGGTAAAACTTCCATACTTTACATTAAATAGTACTACCTCTCCCCATTTACAAATTACACTAAGTGTGTCTGCTCCCCCGTGAGTTGTATTGCAATGCAAAAACACCACTGGTGCCACAGATCTGCTGAGGTGACAGGGCCTGGCTGAACAGTGTCAAAATTCAGTGTTAGTCCAGTGCCATTCAAACTGAATAGCAAGGCTATTCTAGCAACCCCTCTGAAAGAACCAGCATTAGACAAACTCTTTCAGACACTTATAAAAAGAAGATAAAATGTTAAAACATCGACTACTTTCACTTGAAAGCTCTAAATTCATATCCATTCCCTTTTTTCCTCTTTTGCACTAACTAAATAAAACACAAAAAAGAATTTCTCATTCAATGTTTTCAGATGATGTTTTAAAATACCTTTTTGAAGGAAATTAGAACAAAGCCTATGGCTGCTATAAGAGCAAGTGTTGTGAGCACAAGTAGTATAGAAACTCTAAATGTTTTGAGGGGAAAGACACCTGACTACATTTGCAGAGGCTGGAAGAGAAAGCAGGAGAAAGTGCAAAAAGAGCTTGGGCAAATAACCCAGCATTCAGTGTTGTAGTGCAGGACATAAAGCTCACAAAAACATAAGTGAAGTGTCTAGTCAGTTGTTAAACCCATTCCTGGAAAGTAGTCCAAGCTACTGAACACCTGCTTTGGATTTCGTTTCATTTATACAGCTCATCTCTTTCACTCAGGTATCATTTATATGACACTGGTATAGTGGTTTCTTACAAAGGAGCAGTCTCCAATCTAAAATGGATGATCCAGATTTCACTATAGCTTAATTCTGTGGATCCTAAAAAGTTATATCAGGGAAAACTTCACTGTATTTCCTAAATCCAGACACAGCAAGGAGAAATCTGTCCAGGAAGGAATCTGCCGAAAGAAGTGCAAATGCCTCAATACAGAAAAAGAATGCACTGTTTCTGGAGAGCCATTAATTTTCTGTCAATCCTATTTCCATCTCTGCAGGGCTTGACTTCACTGGGACCAGAAGCAAATCAGAGCCCAGATAAAGGAGAACCAGGCTGAAAGCCATCTCCGGATACAGACTGTCCTGCATATCAATAGGTGTTGGCAAAGCACCCATTCCCCTGGAGGAGAAAGGATTCAGTCATACTAAAAATAGATCCTTCTTGAAACAGTTCTGAGGCAACTGCTCCTCTTCTGCCAGCCCTTCAGGTGTGGGGGTTTTTCCCCCCCATCCTGGTGGTCAGCTCAGATGCAAGGAATAAGAAGGCACTTTTTAAGTAGGAGTCAGCCAGGCTGGACAGGGGAAGGGGACATGCCTGCAGATGCTGCATCTTGTCTGGTGGGAACCTCCCTCTCCTGCCTGTTCAGAGTCGTCAAGCTCATGAACTGGAAACACAAGAATGTGCCTGTGTGGCAGAAGGTTTTGCTATAGGGAAAGGAATCTTTTCTTGTAGTCTGCTGATCTTCAACTCTGGAAGCTATTCTCAGGTGCTCTGCTGTGTGCTCCCCTAACTAGGACAGATGGCCCTCCAAGAGGAAGGACGTTGGTGGATATGAGTGACCTTACTGCAAATAGCGCCACAGAATCACAGAATTGCAGAATATTCTGAGTTGGAAGGGAACCACAAGGAGGATTGAGTGCGACCCTTAATGAATGGTCCATACAGGGATCAAACCAACAACATTGGCGTTATTTGCACCATGATCTACCCAAAAATAGGATGAACGTGTGGTGCCAGAAGTGTGGTCAGGGGATTGTAGGAAGCTGTTTTCCCTTCTGCTCAACACTGCTGAGTCCTCATCTGAAATGGTGAGTCCAGTTTTAGGTTCCCCAGTTCCAAATAGATGGGAACTAATGAGAGAGGGTCCAGCAGAAGGCTGGCAAGGTGAGCAAGGGTCTGGAAAACTTGTGCTACGAAGAGAATTTTGAGAGCATGGTTACTCTGAGGGAAAAGGGGGGCTAATGTACATGAGTGGCAGCTACAAAAACAATGTGCCAAGCTTTTTTCATGAGCAGCAGCCAAGGTAACAAGGTGCAATGGCTACAAATTGATCCTTGAAAGTCTCCGCTTAGATATTAGGAAAATGCTCACTTAGACATTAGGAAAATTCTCAACTGTTGAGTAATGCAGAATTAGCACTGGCTACCCAGAGAGGTTGTGGAGCCTCTGTCTGAAGAGCTTGGCTCACCAAAACCATGACTGATGGGCCCAACACCAGCAACAGATGTGCCTGAAGTGGGAGACTGAAGACCTCTAGATGGTCCTTCACAACAGCAGCTCTGTGGCTTTAATGTAGAGGTTCCTTCTATCCATCTGAAGCAGACAATTGCTCAAAGATAAGGAGCAAAGGCATCTTCCCCTTCACTTTTTGTGCTAAGAAACCAGAAGTTTCCTGGTCTCCTGAAAAACAGTGTTTCTCAAGTGGACAATTGGGTACGAAACTTTGATTTTACTGTACTATCAGAGACAGTTAATTCCATGCAACTTGCCAAAACATATCCCTCCAGAACACCAATTCCACAATACTGCTTTTCAAATACATTATCTGGAAATGTCCTCAGCAGCAGGAGGGTTTAGTTGCTTTTGGCCCTTGAATAGCAGTGTGACATGCAGGCAGAGTCAGAGAGCTGTGGAACAGCAAAATGCACCCAATCACATCAGGAAGAAGTTCTACCAGGCGAGGAGTAGCAGGGCAGGCAGAGTACAGGAGGGTCCTTTTGTTACCACAGGCTGGACGCATTCACAGTGCTAATTGTGTGCTGATAAACATTTCCGAAGGCCTGTCACAGAGATCTGGTACAAACATTTTTTCATTCTGAGTCACCAGGTACCATTTGGCAGAAAATATGTGTATGATACAGTAAGCAGCAGCTAACATCACCTCTGTGAGGTATTTCTGACCATAACATAACATTGAAGGAAATAGGATCACATGACATCCCTGCCCATGTCAGAGGGATTGGACTAGACAGACTTTAGAGGTCTCTTCAACTCAAACCCTTCTGTGATCTTTGTGAGTCTGTGAATGGCAGACTCTCCCACCAGAGACATTTGTCATCATCACAATCCCTCCATACACCCACCCTCTGCATGACATTCCACTCTGGTGGTGAAGCCTTCTAGAGCACAAACCACCTGAAGCTGGTGAAAAATGTCACGTGACTGGACCAAAAAACAAGTAATTTACATACAGGAAACTGTACTGAAAAAAGAACATATTCTCTGTGTCCCTGCCCGTAATAAGAGACAGAAGCATGAGCACATTCCTATTATCTCTTCATGAAGCCTAAGAAGCCTTGGGCCTTCTCAGGTCTCAGTCACCTACTTGTCCCCCCACATAAAGCCCAAAATGCTCAAAGGGTACAGCAAACAACCCCTTCAA
Source organism: Serilophus lunatus (assembly GCA_013399895.1). Classification (NCBI taxonomy): domain Eukaryota; kingdom Metazoa; phylum Chordata; class Aves; order Passeriformes; family Eurylaimidae; genus Serilophus; species Serilophus lunatus. The sequence continues at coordinate 24,444 of VXBA01003178.1, forward strand.
CAGGGGTCCCCTTGCACACTCCAGGAGGCTGGTGAGAGCTCAAAGCTGCTCAGTTCTGCTCCAGTAGGAAACATCCTGCTGTGGGTCAATGGCCTGGGGAGCAGACTCAGGTGTCTACACAGATTGCAGTGTCTCCTGTGCCTGAGGAGAGGTCACTTCAGCTCCTGCTCAGGTGATCAAGATCCTTGATGGCCTGACCAAGAACTGAGAGGTGCTCAGGGCTGTGGGAGGCACCACGACTGTATGGATGTGCTGCTCCTCTGAGCACTCTTCAACTGAATCAGCTTGCTGGGTGACTGGTCTCCAGACCCTCATACCCATGGTAGATATTCCTTGGCGTAGAATTTATATACTCTGTTCATTGATCCTGATAATTTCTGATACTCTCTTTGCTTTCTGTGGTCACCAGTGAGCACTGACTTTACATTTGGAGGCAATTATGCACTATTTTGGTAGCCTTCCTATCTCCTAATCCTGGTCTTCCTTTCAGAGACTATGAAAGTTGAAATTCTGTTTCATCTGCAAAAAGAGTTTTACAACTGGCAATTATACAATCTGCCTCACAAGGACAGCACCTTTCTCAGTGGCCTTCATCAAAATGCCAGTGAGTGAGACTCAAGAGTGGCACAGCCCAACTAATAGAGCAGTGGAGAGACAGGTAAAGCAGCAAACTTTTATCTGGGGGAGAAATCTTCACTGAATATCAGAGTTATGCTGTTACTCAGACTCCTCATGTTCCCAGTAAACACCATTGGAAGAGCTGGCCAAGGAGGTGACATTCAGGATGCCCTTTCTGTCACCCACCAAAGCAGCTGAGTAGTTCATGTTACAGAGCAGGGGAGTGGGGTGGGCAGGCCAAGATGCCTCCGGGTAAGACAAAGAAAAAAGAGAGCAAGTGGCAAAAGGGGGAGGAAAGGAAAATCAGCATTAAGTGCATAATATTAGCACTAGCAGCAACTGTATCCTAAAAAAGACAACCATGAGGTGCTGTCTTCCTCGGCTGGCACTTACTTGTGACAGATGCACAAATCCCACTTCTGGGAAGATTTCAGTGCTGTAAATGGAAATAACTGGTATGGAATTTCTATAAATCTGCTCACTTTAGAAATCAAACTTTCCAAGGTTGATAGCCCAGTGGATTACCATGGAATTTTCTGAGTGTTAGGGTCACTGCAGTGAAGTTGCCAACAGAATACGTAGAAGAATTTTCTAGTGACATTTTCTGAACTAACTTTTTATGTAGCAGAAAAGTTCTTTCTGCATCCTTAGGAAGTTTATCAATAGTCTCATTATTTTATGTTGGCAGATAGATTGCCTTGGAGGTCAGACTAAATGTTTTTTAACTGCAGTCTGCATCCAGCTGAGGTGCCAAGGGAAGGATACAAGTTCCTGCTGCTCCTGAAGGGCAGATCAGTTGTGCAAAGCAGAACAGCTCCAGCAAAAGATACCAGCCAGCCCACAGCCAATGTGTTTGACATCTCAATCAGGACTGTGGCCTGAGAAAATAAATGTTAAATCTTCTACAGCTCCAGATGCTGTGCCAACTTCATCCACTGCTTTGCTGTGATGAATATACAGATGTATATTGTCTTACAAATCAGTCCCTCAGGTCCCCCAGAGTGCCTGCTGCTCCCTGACAAGTGTCTTCAGATGAACAGTACCTTGCACGATGCCTCAAGGGGTCTTGCCACAGACTCATGACAAGACCCCTCACTGCTGTCTGCCTCTTACATTCACTAAGTTTGGCCATTCCTTCTCTGGGCTCTCATCCCAAAGTCTTCATCTATGCTGGACTGTGTTTTTCCAGCAGTCCTGTGTTGACATCAGGACTGGGCTTCTGACACTGGAGGGGAGGGTGATAGGCTTGCAGGGCCTGTAAGACCACAGCTGTGAGACCCTAATAGTAAGGTTCAAGAACAAGGGGGAATAGCTTCAAACTGAAAGAGCATCGATTTAGATTAGATCTTGGAAAGAAACTCTTCCCTATGAGGGTGATGAGGTCTTCACACAGGTTGCCCAAAGAAGCTGTGGCTGCCCCATCCCTGGAAGTCTTCAAGGCCAGGTTGGACAGGGCTTGGAGCAACCTGGGATAGTGGAATTTGCCCCTGCCCATGGCAGGGGGTTGGAAAGAGTTAAGCTTCAAGGCCCCTTCCAGCACAAGTCAGTTTGTGATTCCATGATTCCTCTTCTCCTGGGGCTCCTGACAGGAGCTTATAGTGTGAAATTATTGATTTTCCTTTACCAAAATAGAGTTTCTAAAGAGGAATATTTTCAAATGCTTACTATTACTGGAATGCTGCATTTAAGCTCAGGAGATCTCTGGTCATTTACATGGAACAGCAGCCTCACATGAACCCATCAGTTGCATCTATTTAAAATGTTTTTTTCTGAGATGTTCATTTATAGCCACTCTGGACTGATCTTTTCCTCAAGACCTTTGCACAAGCCCTTATCAGGTGACAGACAGCCTTGCACCACAGAGTACCAATGCAAAATGATCCTCATTCCCCATAAAGCAGTGAGGAATTCGCCTTCCTTAAATCAGTGTCACACTTTGATCCCAATAATCCAGCAGATTTCATAGCAGTGGCTGTCAGAGGTGGTTTTGTTCTCAGCCTCTGCTCCTCCTCCAGGTTCAGAACAGTTCATTCGCTTCTTTCCCCATTTCGTATCTCCCCCATCCTCCCAGGATGGGCAGGAGCAGCTCTCACCACTCAGACATGTCTGGCTTCCAGCTCCTCCTCCACTTCCAGGTTGATTGGGTTTTTTTCTTGGATGATTCTTCATAAAACTTGGGTGGAGGCCGCAGGCTGGGCTCACATGGAGTGACAAGCTAGGTCCCTGTAGGGTGGGCCACAGCAGCAGCTCAAAATTTGAATCACTCTGCACCCCCATCCATATACCCTCTGCCAGACAGCTCAGCAGCTCCTGGGGCTGCTGGACCCCAAGCTGGGCTGCCTGGGGAGCAGGTTGGGGCAGCTGAGGTCTGGCCATGCTTGGGAGCTACCAGGCTCCAGCTGACAACTCTCAGCAATCCCTGAAGCCTTCAGCCCTTTGAGAGGGTCTGGATTTTCACTCCCTCCTCCCAGTACAGCCTGTCTTCCTGGATTTAGAAAGTGCTGCCTGAGGATGAGCTCTGCTCCATGGTGCAGCCAGCTCTGCTCAGCACCGTGGGTGGACATGAGAGATGAGCCATATGCCTCAGCAGCAATGAGACAAAAGACTGCTTCACTTACATAATAAATATAGTAAACGATTTCTCCATAACTAAAATTAAGCTTTATAAAGCACTTTAGAGGTGGGATACAAGTAAGTCACTTGCAGATTATCATTGTAGTGTTTCCCAGCAGTTTCCTCTCAGATTTCTCCTGACCTTTCTTCCCCAGATCTCATGCTGAGTTGTCATTTATTCCACCCCCACATCCTCTACCATCTTATCACCTATTTCTTTACATCCATCTTGCTTTCCTCCTCCCAGACACTCTGCACTCCCCAGCAGTTTCAAGCTCCCATCATCACAGTGCTTACTCTTCCACACTCCCTTAGCAGCTCACCATTTTTTTCTGCAACAAAAGTCACAACACATTAAGTTTAGCTGCTCAACATAGTGCACTAGGGCTCTATTTGGTCTGAACATGTTAACAGGCTACTCCTGCTCCACTTGGCTGAGAGGGAGGACAAGACTTCCTATGGTGCTCTTTTTCCTGGAGCAAACTTGGAGTAAGCCCTGCCTCTGCCTTCCTCACCAGGGAAGGGATTCCTTGACCGAGGCCTCTTGCTGATCAGCAAAACAAAAGACGGGCTTTCAGGTCCACAAGCATCATGTTAGTTTGTCGGTTTTGTTGGATGTCCCCTTCCACCCCAACTGAGACCCAGCTGACCACTAGAAGTACCTGAGCACATGCCAGGAGGGGATGGAGAGCACCCAGGTGCTGGGCTGGCACCTGGAGCACCATTGCAGGGGCTCCAAAGAGGCCACTCGTCATTCAGACTCTGGCCAGGGAGGGCAGGCTCGGGCCCCACTCTGATCTTTAACCCTTCAGCTGGGAATGGAGCTTTGGCGTACGGAATGGAGAACGGCACATTATTCTTTGGAGTAAGAATAGTATCCGCTGTCTTGGGCCAGCATCTGCTGTCTTGGGACACAGCACAGTTGTCCAGCTTCTCCATGGCAGCACGTTGCACTGAGACATGGAAGGCAGCCTACCCTCCCAGGAATGTCTTCAGGCACTATTAGTGGAATTGAATCATCCCCACAAACAGGCATGACCCTGAGCAGGAGTCTTGTGAGAGCAGGGCTATTTTGGGCTTTTGACATTGGGGATGAAAGAAGACACATGATGGGCTGATCCTCCTGGCATGGGCAGCCTCCAAAACCCTCTGCAGCCTCATCCCCTCCTCTAGAAATGGCTCTTGTGAAGGCTGAGGGGTGATTTAGTGGGACCTGGTAGCTCAGGAGTTGGAGGAAGAGGGAGCAATGCTTAGGGCAGCTCCAGCCTGGGGATGTGCACCCGTCTCTTCGCTTAGGGCACATGGCATCCTACTTTATTTTCATCTACATTTATGAGAGTTAGAGAGATACAGAGAGGGTGTGATTGTGTGGATTGAAACACAAATCCTTTGCAGCCAGGAGGGTGTTCAACTCTTTACACCTTAAGCTCTCCACCTCTGAGTCATTCTTCAGCATCAGGAACATTTTAGAGGCCTCTTTTCCTCTTCCCAGGCATCACAAATTCCCTCCTGGACTTATTCCTATCCTTTTAATATCCCCTTTCTTTTTCTGGTGTAGATTACTTTCATTCCACCTTTTTAGGTTTCATTTATTTCTATTTCATTTTCATCGCTTTGTGAAAAGTTGTACTATAAGCTGTTTGGAGAAAAATGCCCCCTTCTCCTAGAAGAGTTCTCCAGCTGGATCAACCAGCCAAGTTGGTCTCCCTTGTGCCTGCACATTCAGCTTCACTGACCCACAGCAGCAGTGTGATCAGGCAGGAAGAAATGGTCAAGGGGTTGAGTGTGTATTGGGTAACTTATAAAGTGCTGCCACTAAATGCTTGGGGACTCAAGGTGCGGGAGGGAGAGTCAGGCTCTGGCACCTGCCATCCAACACCCCCTGCTTTGAGTCAGAGCTGACACACTAAACCAAGAGTGAATTGCCATTTATGACATGAAAGAGCTCCACTGCCAGCAGAAAGGAGCTGGAACAGAGAGAGTAGGGATTGTCCTGCTAAAGTCACATCCCTGCAGAGCCTTGAAAGGACTGCTGGGGCTGCTGCTGTGCTCTGCCCACTGCCCTTGAGCAGGTGGGAGGGAGTCTCAGAGGACCAAGGACTGTGTAACTGGGGCAAGAGCAACAAGCAAACAGTACCAAAAGTGGGAAAGAGGGCCGGAAGGATTACATGGCAATGCCCTGATGATGCCTGGACACTCTGAAATTAATAATGACAGCCTGATTAGGGTTGCTAGACTTGCCTAGCAGTTTGTAATTACCTATTGATTTTGCACAGCTGCTCCTAAGGAAATTAGAACTGTTTTTCTGTAGGTCTATGAAGCAGATTGTTGCACTGAGTAACCAGTCATTTGACATGGTGGACTAAGGTCAGTGACATGACCTAAGAGCAAGGGAGGATTTGGGATTGCATCCTGAAGCACAGTACTGTGCTATAAGGTGCTGAGAACAAGGTGTAGGAGTCCCGTGGGAAAGTCTGCTTGAAGGCACTAGGAGCTGAAATAGAAAACAGCTCTCTGGAAATCAAAAGAGCAACACATCCAGATCTGTCCCAATGGGTGTGAAAACTTACATTCAACTCCGATTCCCCAAAATCACAGGCCCATAAGAGTGGATGGAGGCCTGTCTTCAAAGGATAATAGTGTGGGGACAGTTTTTGGGGAAACAAATGGCTCGACCGACTGATAACATTTATCGAAGTTCCAGGTTTCTCAGACAAACTGAAGATTGTGCATCTCATCAATTCAGTATTTCATGAGGTTATTTTTCAGGGCAGTAATAGCAAAAGTTGGGCCATTGCATAATAATCATTATCAAACGCTATTACACATTATTACAAGGAACTCTAAAAAATCAATTGTAACTAGGGCAGTAGTTCACAGATCTCTGGAGAACAAGGTGAGAGGGGAAACCAGTAACCCTAAACCCTGCCAGACCTGACAATAGAGCCATCCTGGACTTTTGCCAATGAGCATGAGTGCACTGGGTGAGGGGAACGAAAAAAATGGTTGTCTGACAGGGAGCCATGGTGAAATATTCATGGAAGGGACAGGTATCTGCTTCTTTTATTAACATCTATGTAGTTGAAAACTAAGAAAGAGATGACACCCATCACTCTTTTTCAGACAGGAGTTAAAGAACATTTTGTGTTTCTCCTCTCCTACCTTTGCTACTGACAGCAGAAGCAGGCCAGACCCCTTCCCGAGCACTGCCTGGCAGCGTCCTGGAGGCAGATAAGGAGACCCACTGGGATATACCTTTCCTTGGCACACAGATATGAAGCAGTCACTCAGAACTTCCAAACAGTGTCAGCATCCTATTTGACCCAATGCCTAGTGCTGTGCAAAAATTCAACTTCTCTGAGCACAGGGGTGTACAAATCTATTTGCACAAACGAATCCCATTCACTCTCCAACCCTTCCAATGCTGCCAGAAGTGTCTCCTCAGCAGTCTTCGGGGTTTTCTCACTTCCCGAGCTCCTGCAGTTTCAACTATATCACACATTCACCACAAAGTAGCTGAACAGGTGGTGTTGAACACGTGGTTGGGAAACACCAACCAGGATTATGGTGCCCAGCGCCACTGGGGAGATGAACCTCAGGCAGCTACTCAGACTGTGCTGCTGACATTGCAGAGCATTTGATAATCATTTCCATAGGAACGAGTACATGAGGCATGTAAATTCAAGTCCTCATCTGCTTGGAGCTGCAGCACTGAGTAGCTCAGAATTGGGCCCACTTTCTGATAGGTGGTTTGAGTACAACAAGTTTCTAAACACTTGGGTTGCAATGCACACAGATGGCTGTGGGCTCCTAGGCTGCACCAGCTCTGCACTGCAGAGACACAGAAGTGAAACTAAGCACGAGCACTGTAATTTTGTTCACACTGTATTTTTGACAAACCACATCTGTTCAGACAGTACTTTATTCTCAACTTCATTTAACTAGGTCAGGATACCTGCTTCCAGCCAGGTGAGGAGGAACCATATCAAACATCTGGCTTTTAAATTCAGGGTAAAATTGGTCAAACAGATCATGGCAGCAGTAAGATTCAAACCCATAGTTTTGACTATGCTTAACTTAGAAACAAAATGACCTTCATTTGAACATCCACATTGAGAGCATCTGAAGTTTCAGACATCTATTTTATTGACACTGGTACAGCAGCAGTGACAGAAAATGCTTGTGTTCATCAACAATTGGAAGATTACTTCCTACCAGTGTAGCTCTAGCTACTGGCAATCCACAGCTGGAAAGATAAACAGAACTTCCCAAAAGTGTCCCAGAGGAAGCTCATTTTTCAGTTCCTAACACCACCTGGAAAGGAGAAGCTTTGTTTACTCTACACATGCCCAGATGAATCTTTTGGTCCCTAAAATCATCCATCCCAATGCACCATCCAGGCAGGACATGCAAGTGGAGCCCAGGCTGATGCAGAGATGTCTGTAACCCTTAAGACCAACATCAGCACACATCAGACATGCTGTCAGACTGATGGGTGGAAATGCAGGAACATATCTGTTGGCTTTCCTGAAATGCTACTTTGGTGTTGCAGTGCTTAAACAACCCAGACCCCTACTCTCTGGGAGAAGGAGTACCCCAGCATCTCCAAAAGTTGAATGCAAAGCATAGAAAGGATTAAAATGATGTATCAATCCACTGGATCTATTGAAAGATTTAGGCATTAAAATGACTAATTTTAGGCCTCCCAGAGCAGAATCCAGAAGTTGTGCCAGGTGTCCAGGCTCCCTATATACTGCACAGTATTGGGTATTTCAAAGCAGGATCAAAACCTACAGCACATTGCATAGAGTAACCCACAGTCAGTCTGTTCAATCTGCCTTTGCCTGGGGATATCCAACAGGAGACACCTGAAATCTTGCCTCTGTCTGGGCTTTCAATTCAATTAGACATTGAGCATTCCCTCCTTAAAGTAATCTCATGTCTAGAGACAGCTGGAAGAACCTGGACTCAGGCTTGAGTGTGTCCCCTGGGGTCTTGGCAAGATACCCAGGCAAGCACTTGAGGAGTCAGGGCCTTTTCCTGGTGCAGATCATTAGATGACAAACTGAAAGCTGCAGACCAGCCTCTGAGAGAACCAACAGTGTCTGTTTTGAGTGTCAGACCAGATCCTTCAGGAGAAACCAGGTTCTCCATATTATCTCTTTCATAGTGAAAATGTTGTATGAGTAAGGGGATGCTGCAGAAGCAGCCTGGAGCCAAGGTTCCCCATTTCCTGGATATCTACTCTAGGCACTACTAATTTTTCCAAAACACGGGCTATTTTGCGTCTGACCACAAACTAAGCTAGACTAGTGCAGTCAAATGGTGTTACACCTGCTCAGATCACACTTGGAAAGGTAGCTACAGATGATGTGCTAGTCTTGGGTTGGAGATAGACAACTGCCTGGGAAGCTCAGCTAAGGACACATAGCTGCTGCTATTTTCTCAAGCAGAATTCTAAATCTGGCTAAGGTTTACAGAAGGGCTGTTTTAGGAATGTTCAGTTAGGTTGACTGTCATTGCTTTCCCTTGATGAGGAGGCAGCTCCTAAAACCTGAAACTAATGTGTTGAAACCAGCCAGAAGGCTCATGCTCAGCACCAGAGCCTGAAATGCCAGAGTCACAGAATCACAATTCACAGGATGGGGTGAGCTGGAAGGGACCTTCAAAGCTCATCCAATCCCAGACCCTGACACAGGCAGGGACACTTTTCACTAGACCAGGTTGCTCAGAGCCCTGTCCAACCTGAGCCTGAACCTTTCCAGTCATGGGGATCCACAACTACTCTGGGCAACCTGTGCCACTCTCTCTCACCACTCTCATCATAAAATATTTCTTCCTTACGCTCTCATCAAAGTCATACCCTGTTTCTGTTTAAAACCATCATTACTTGTTCTGTCACCAAAGGCCCTTGTACAAAGTCTTCCGCTGTCTTTCCTATAAGCCCCCCTTATATACTAAAAGGGCAGAATAAGGTGCCCTTGGAGCTTTCTCTTCTCTAGGCTGAACAAACCCAACCCTCTCAGCTTTTCTACAAAAGGCTCTTCCTTCCAGAGCTGTCCTTTTGACTGATGACCCTACTCATTGGCAAAGCATAAACCTGCTGCTTGCCTGGCTTGAGCAAACAGCAACCTGCTCACCTGCCGCCTGCAGTAAAGCCTTACCTTTGTAGCAGGGTCTTCTCGGGCTTTAGCTCTGAGCTTGTTTACTTGGCTCTCAGCAATATTTGCCTTTTCTTCGGCCTCATCTATCATACGCTGTGCTTTTCTCAGTTTGGAGAGGTTAATATTGGCTTGTTCATCCTGAAATTGTAAAACAAAAAGAAATTAAAAACCATCTGGCAACATGTTGGGAAACAGAGCCAGCTTTTCAACCGATAGTTCTATGAACTGACAAATAAGTATTTGCTTCAGTTTAGTGACTCACAGCTTCCTCAGCTTGTCTTTTGTAGGATTTGATTTTCATCTGTAGTTTATCTACCAGATCCTGTAACCTCATCATGTTCTTCTCGTGTTCTTCATTCTGTGGGAAGAGAAAGTGAAATTATATGCCCTTGGGAGATAAAAGCATCATGAGAATTGCTTTCTATATTTGCCCACCTGGAGAGTGAGCTCTTTGACACGTCGCTCACATTTGCGGATGTTTTTCACAGCCTCTGCAGATTGTTTATGTTCTTCTTCCAGCTCAGTTTCTAATTCTTGGATCTGGTGAATTAATGAACAATTTAATTAAGCCTTCACACAGGATTTGGAGTAGAAAGGCATCTCTGACTCCTGTGTTCAGTGCTGATACCCACCCTGGCCTCCAGCTTCTGGATTTGTTTCTTGCCTCCCTTCAGGGCCAACTGCTCGGCCTCTTCCAGACGGTGCTGCAGATCCTTCACCTTCTGGTCCAGGTTCTTCTTCATCCTCTCCAGGTGGGCACTGGTGTCCTGCTCCTTCTTCAGCTCTTCTGCCATCATGGCCGCCTTGGAAGGGAGATGACACAAAAAACTGGAAGAATGTGAAAGAACAGTGCACGTTGTGCACCAGAGGAGGATTTGCTCCTGTTTCCTGATGACCATTTCTGCCACCCCATTTCCGGCTTCATTTTTTTCCATAACATGACAGTAGTAGCAGAAACATGACAGGAGATAGTAGGAAAAAGGATGGGAAAAGTCTGCCTTGCTACACAGAGGGAGCTGGAATGACAGAAAGGGTAAATGTTCTGTCCCACTATACGGTTACACTGTGACTTCCATTGACACCTGGGCGTCACAGAATTATAGAATATGCTGAGTTGGAAGGAACTCATCAGAGTTATCAAATCCAGTACTGGGCCCTGCACAGGACACTCTAACAAACCCACCATGTCACTGAGAGTGTCGACTAAACCCTCCCGCAGCTCTGGCAGCCTTGGGGCTGTGCCCACTGCCCTGGGGAGCCTGGGCAGTGCCCAACCCCCCTCTGGGCAAAGAAGAACCTTGGCCTGACATCCAACCTGACCCTACCCCGACTCATCTTCATGCATTAGGAAGAAAAGGAACCAGAGAACCTGGGATGTGGCTTTTCCATTTTGAGGCACAATTATTTTTGAAGGAACAACCAATTATATCCACCTTAGCTTTAGTATATTGGGTTCTTTAATCCTGGAGACAAAAGAGGCTACAAGTGAATCCTCCTGAAAGCAAGAAACAGCTCTGGGAGTTAAGAACTGCTGTCCAGATGTCTGTACAGAAGCTCAAGGAACGTCCTTGGCCACCAAGCCATGAGGCACCTCCTGACACAGTAGTTTGGGATCTCCCACGTGCAGGTGCTGAGAAGTCTCTTACAGAAAAGAGCTCCACAGGGCAGGGTCTCACTGATGTCTCAGGTGGGACTGGCAGAGCAAACCTGGACTCATTTGAGCAAAACGTTCCTCTAAATGTCACCAAAAATGAGGACCTGTCTGACTCCTCCTGCACACAGGGCACAGCCAAGAGCCACAGCAGAGCCTGGGAACAGGGCAAGGCACAGCAGAGAGGATCCTGTGCACAAGACCTGGGTGGGTCCTGGGCTTTAGTGAGTGCCCTGCTCCTTCCACATCAGTCTGGAGGGCTCCTGCCGTGAGGCATAAAGTAGTTTAAAAGAATCTATGTTAAGACAAACCTGGATCTATTTTGCTCTCATATGTTGAATTCCTACACAATAAATTTAAGCATTTTGATGAAATATTGAGTGACATCACTTATAAATACTGTAAAATTCTAAAAGTTCTAAATATCTGAAAAAGTGTAAGTAGGAAAATGTGAGAATATTTATATACATATATATGTGTGCGTTTGTATAATTTATTGCAATGTTCTATTTCTTTTTTATTCAAACAGAATAGAAATTATTATAACACAAGAATCTTCCTTTACATGAGGAAGAACTTCTTTCTATGGAGGGTGGTAGAGCACTGGAACAGGCTGCTCAGGGAGGGTATGGAGTCTCCCTCTCTGGAGATATTCGAACCCTCATGGGGTTCCTGTGTCACATGCTGCAGGTGACCTTGACTTGGATTATCTCCAGAGGTCACAATTCTGTGATTTTATTAATTTTTTTTCTTTCATTTTCATGAGCAAGTGGAAAAATTTTCTTTCTATTTTAACTCCAAATGTTACATTTAATTGCTAAGATTTTACTATGATCCTTTGCATCAAAAATAATTACCAGGTTCAGTTCCATGACATACTAGCCCTAGGGCCTGGCTGAGCTTTACAGGCCTTGCAAGGGAAGATTTTGCACCAATTTTGAATGGAAATTTACAATTCTTATTTAAAAAGTCATTAAATAGGGTTTTCAAAGGCAACTATTCAAATACATTAGCCATGTTATAGGTTACATTTTCATGCAGCACTGAAGAATGTTATTTGTTTTCAATTGACTAAATGTGGGGTTAGTTCTTTATGAAAGCAACAGCCCCAATAACTCATCTGTCAGCAGGACATAGTCCCTGTTGCTCTAAGCCTCCTCTGACATGCAGCCTTTTAACCAAGCCCACACACTGGTTCCTTGTCCAACATGTGACATGGTTATTTATATTAACTCCCAACAGGAGTTCTGAAAACCATGAAAATTCAAAGAGAAAAGACACAGTAACATCCTCACATCTGTCATTGCCTTTTTTGCTCTTTCTTTGGCACTTTTTGCTTCCTTGGTAACATCCTCTATCTCTTCTTGGATTTGTGCCATTTCAGTTTCGAGTTTCTTCTTTGTATTAGAAAGACTGGTGTTCTATGAAGGAGAAAGAGAGAGTATCTGTCTTTGGTCACTTATACATAAAGACCATGAATTCATTCTTACTCCATGAATCTCTGGACCCCAAAATACATCAGTCTTAGCAAATCAAACTACCTGGCTATGGAGAAGCTGCACACGTTCAGTGGCATCCAGGAGCTCCTGCTCAGCCACTTTCCTCGACCGCTCCGTCTGCTCCAGGGCTGCCCGGAGCTCCTCAATCTCAGCCTGCAGCAGGTTTGCTCTGCGCTCCACCATGGCCACCTGCTCCTTCAGGTCCTCCTGTGTCCTGAGAGCATCGTCCAAGTGTAGCTGGGTGTCCTAAATTTGAAGAGCCAATTTTGTCCTAACAAATTTCTCAAATACTGTGCTTAAAAATCAACCAGAAGGTGAACCAAGACCTTGAGATCTCCCTGGATGTTGTGCAGGTGTTTCTGTGCCTCAGCAGCCTGGTGGTTGGCATGGCTGAGCTGGATCTCCATTTCATTCAGGTCTCCCTCCATCTTCTTCTTCAGCTTCAAAGATTCACTTTTGCTCCTGATCTCAGCATCCAAAACACTCTGCATTTTCTCCACAGTCCTTTCATGGTTCTTTTTTAGCAGGTTGATCTCCTCATCCTTGTCAGCAACCTTTCTGTTGATTTCTGACTTAATCTGAGTTAGTTCTTGGTTGACACCAAGGATTTTCATCTCTTCATGCTCAAGAGCTGCCTTTAAAAGATAAAGGGGAAAAGCAAAGGTGAAGGTAACATATCAGAGAATATGATCATTGTGATCGTGTTACTCAGTGACTTCACAGAAACTCCTAACGTTTGTGGCCATCAATCTTGCCCACAGACACTGCTAAGAAAGAGAACAGAAAGCTGCTCAGCATGCTTTTTACTTTTTCCAGCAATATTTAAACTAACTCACCTCTGCCTCATCCAGAGCTAATCGCAGCCCACTTTTTTCTACTTCAACTTGGTTTTTGGCTTTCTCAAGGTCTCTGATCGTTTTTCCTTTTGCAGTAATTTGTTCTGTCAGATCAGCTACTTCGTCTGTGAGACAATAACATGAACCAGAGGAGCTGAACTCTATGCTTTGTGACATATATCTTTTGCATATATAAATATTTATACACATACATACATGTGTACAAAGTGGTTTATGTGTCTGTAAATATGTACAAATAAAAGCAGATACAGCCAATTCATGCAGGACAAGTGGGACATTGATGTGGTTTCAGAGACATTCTTACAGAAAGCCTGGAAGAGCCCTACATATGTTATGTCTCTGCATAGGCCATCAGGGCCTAACACTCCAGATCCTTCCATTGTGTTCAGTGCACCTGTAAAAATCACTTTCATAAGCTGTTACAGTCTTCTGAGGTTACCACATTTACCTGTCTCTGCATCAGATAATGGAGAGTGTGCTTGTAGAGTGCCTTGTTGGGGTAGGTCTATGAACAGCTAATCCCAGAATTTGCTAGGTTGGAAGGAAGTCACAAGGACCATCCAGTCCAACCCTCAGCTCCGCACAGGCCCATCCCCAAGAGTCCCCCCTGTCCCCAGAGGATCATCCCAACCCTCCTGCAGCTCTGGCAGCCTTGGGGCTGTGCCCACTGCCCTGGGGAGCCTGTTCCAGCATTCAATGGCAAACCATAGCCAGACACATACGCGTGAGAGTGTTGTTCTCCTGTCTGATTGTTTCAAGCTGATCTAAGGTTTCCTCATAGGCATTTTTCATTTTGAAGAGCTCTGTGTTCAGTGAGCATGACTCTTTAGAGAGAGCTTCCCGCTCCAGCTGGACCTCTTCATACTTCCTCTTCCATTCTGCCATGACCTGAAAGACATCATAGAATCATAGAATGGTTTGGGTTGGAAGGGACCTTAAAGATTATCCAGTTCCAACTCCCCTGCCCTGAGCAGGGACAACTTCCACTATCCCAGGTTACTCCAAGCTCCATCCAGCCTGGCCTTGGACACTTCCAGGGATGGGGCAGCCACAGCTTCTGTGGGGAACCTGTGCGCCTGCTCTCTTAGGCAATAATTTCTTCCCAGTATCCCACCTAACCCTGCCCTCTGTCGATGGAAGCCATTCCCCCTTGTCCTGCCACTCCAGGACCTTGTGAATAGTCTCTCTCCATCTTTCCGGTAGTTTCCCTTAAGGTACTGGAAGGCCACAATTAGGTCACCCCAAAGCCTTTTCTACAGGCTGAAGAATCCCAGTTCCCTCAGCCTTTCCTCGTAGGAGAGTCTATTATGCTTCATAACGCAAAATTTATAGTACTAGTACTGAAAATGTTATTTAATCTGTGACTGGATTTTGTACTTGATAAATACTGAAGCCTCTGAAAACAGGATAAATTCCTACTGGCGTGGTCTAGAGGCACCAGGCTATGCTTGAAAGATACTGTGCTCACTGATCACCTTATCAATGTTCTGCTGTTTCCTGTCCAGGGCAGCTGCTGATGTGTTTGCTCTCTCTATGTCCACTGTCAGATCCTCTACCTCCCCCTGCAACTTCAACTTCATCTTCTCCAAGGAGGCACACTTGGAATTTGCAATCCCTGCCTGCTGTCCTGCTTTCTGGAGATGCTGAGAGAGTTTTTTCCTTAAGGAACATAAATAAAACGAGCAGATGATTTAAAAAAATCATTGCACTATGTCTGCCATTTTAATAAAAAGTATATGCAAACCTCAATAAAATAATTTAGGTCAGGCTACTAAAAGCAGGTCTAGGTTCTGCACAGCACACATAACATCTGGACAGCTCAGCTCATCTATTGCCTACTTGGCCTCCTCGAGCTCCTCCGTGCGCTGAATCGCGTCCGTCTCGTATTTGGTTCTCCACTGGGCCACTTCGCTGTTGGCCTTGGACAGGGCGCGCTGCAGCTCCCCCTTGGCTTCCTGCTCCTCCTCATATTGTTCCCGGAGCAAGTCACAGTCGTGGCGAGCGGACTGCAGGGCGTGGGCCAGGGCGTTCTTGGCCTAAACATTATCCAGAATATCACAGATTCATGTCAGCTGGGACCTGCAAGGAGACTCCATGACCCTGCACACCTGAAACATGGTCACTGCAGCTTGGGCAGAAGACAAAGGCCTGGAGGTTTATAAGTGTTCAGGCAACTGCCTCTCCCTTTTCTCAACTCTACCACTAGAAAAGATCCTTTTAATTTGGCATGTGCTGTAACTTTTTTTCCCTATGGTTACAGAAGCAAAAGAAGTCACACAAGAGATCATGGCTTTAAAATTTAAAGACATATGAAAAAGCCCACCTAAAGTTAAATCACCTTTAGCATGCCAGAGCCATCCTTAGCAAAGAGCTTAAACACAGTGCTCACTGTACACATCCTGCCCAGGAGTAATGTTGTGTTAGAGTGTAGGTGATACCTACAACTTCCAAAAGTGTTTTTTAAATTAACTGACATGCTAATACATTTTGAAGATTTAGCTAAGCTCACACTACCTTGATCTCTTCATCTAACTGCCTCTTGAGGTCTTCCATTTGCTGTTTAAGTGCCTGTTTGCTCCTGGACAGTTGCAAGGTTACAGTTTCCTTCTCCTTGAGTCCACGGCTTAGTTGCCCTGTGACAAGAGAGAACCAGTTCTCAGCCCTGTCCAGATGAAGCATCTGACAACATTCATATATTACAGTAATAAGAGGTAAATGGAATCACACAATGCTGTTTATCTTATCAGGTGCTCCTATTAAGTAAATACTTCTATCATTCTTACTTTAGCACTCACATTGTTCATATATTTTTACCATGTAATTTTTATTCATAGAGTAATGCAGGTCTTAGTAATGAAATTATGAGACAGACATGAGTCTCCTCCAACTCCTATTTATTTCTTCTTCAAAATTGTTTCTATTCTGATTTAATCATGTTTTACAGTTCATTCAATCTTCAGTATTCACGTTTAACCCCCAATTTGCTGAATTCTAACTACTGCATAGCCCTTAGTTTCTCTACAGTTTCAAATCTTCCTTTCCTTAACTGTTTGTTATCCCCTCCGAATTTCTTCTATTCTGAAATCCATTTTTTAGGTAACAGGGAAACTGGCAATGCTGTCTCTAGATCTAGATATTTCTCTTTGAATTGTATCCCTCTTTATAGTTTATTCTGTGTTATCTTCACATTCCATTGTCATATTCTCTACTAAACACTTTATTACACTCCACCTCTTTGCATAAGTATAGTCAATTCCTTCTGCTTTCATACCTCCATTATCGATGTTTCCTTGACCTGTCCTCTGTCCATCTGCTCTGGAAACTTCCTCTTCTCTACTATTCATCTGCTGAGTTCCTCAAGGTCTCCAGTCCTGCTTGGACAGCATAGGGACCTTTCCCCCTTTTCCTTTTTCTTCCAAACCTACTTCATAATACTTACTAATGCTCTGTACTATCACCAGAACTGATTCCAGGTAGATTTATCTGCTTTTTTCCACAGAGGAACTTGCAGTACATGGTACAGTGCATTTGGGCACCCAGGTCTACCAGAACCTGTTTCATCATTGCTGCTGCTAGTGTAGAATAGCTACCTGTGCTCCAGCAGCACTGAGGAACTGGCACAACATGGGATTTTGTCCTTCCCATGCCTGATTGACTCCCCATCAATGTTAGTGCTGCCAGGGCCATTTTTGCTGTATCTCTCTGCTGGGTAGTTTCACTTGAGTCACCAAGGAGGGCACATAGAGATCCCATGGTGCAGGACATTTCACCTGCATGAGAGCTTGTGTGGCACAAAAAGCTAATCAGCTCACCTGTTTCATTCTTACTTTATTAAATGCTTGCAGCAGGTTCTAAAGGTGCCACAGTCCAACCCACACCTGTACTTAGTCTCTGAGTAGCCCAAGATCTGCACCTCTGTCTTACCTCCTTTGAGGTCATTTCTCTAAAATGCAACAAGGCTGGTGGGCTCTGCAGTATCTCTCTGCCATGGGATGCTGGTGATGTCATTGCATATGTTGCTATTACCACCTTCTCTTCTGTTTTCCATTCTTACATATTATAACAATTAATGTTTTCTCCTGATTCCCATTCCAATTCTCCATCATGTCCTGCAGATCAGAAGCTCTTTTGCACTTTTTCATCCCAGTCTGCTTTTTGCAACCATCTCATTTTTTATTTTATTTTTGTTCAGGTCTCCTTGGGTCTCTCCCTTGCTCTGGGGTGGAGCATATTTTAATCCTTCAAAATGTTTTTGTTTTCTTTCTCTTTCGAAATTCATCTGATTCCCTAATCTAATTATATCCCTCATTACAGTTCTGATCCACTAGATGCTATTTTTTTCCTAAAGACAAATTTGTTTTAGAAAATTCACTTAATTGTTTCTTGTAAAGCCCAATTTTCATGTTGAAGCAGTAGGATTTTATGCTGTCACAGTGGCTGAACTGCCTCAAAGTGCTTACCATAACTGGCGATACAAATTCTGTAATACAAGAGACAAACCCTAACGTTTCACTTCATAAGATTTACAATAACTGGAAAACATTTATTGTATATCACCATATGTCCTGTGGGCTGAAGTACAGCTCTCTCCTTTCTTGGAGAGGTGCCTGTAGCTCATGCCATCATCTCTAGAATTCTTGGGACTTCTTGTAGCTCTCCAATATGGTATTTTTCAGATTTTTTTTCTGAGCCATTTTACATTTTTTTCTCATATTTTCAGTTTTGTTCCAATATTTCCCTTGAACACTATGCTCGATGACCTTACAACAAACTAGTCATAGACTCACAATGTCATCTTGCAAGCATGACCACTTCCAAAAGACTACTGAGAAGAAAACAAGAACAAATTTGGTTGTGGTCTATGTGTTCCCACTAGACATTCTTCATCTAAAAGTGTTGTAAATTCCCTTTTCCCTGAGAAGCAAAGGAGATGGGGGAGACAGAGATCACAGCTGGTATTTATTTGAATACCTTTTCTTAATGACGTTTCTATAGTTATAAGCATTGAGATGTTATTCTCAGTGCCAGGCAACTCTTGAGCACAGCACATCCTCAGGTTTCTCCACACCTCACGCTCACCCATCTCTCCCTGTAGGCCAAACCCAGTTCCTGTCTCAGCAGCAGAGGATCTCTCTGAGGGGGCCAGTCAGGAAGACGCTGGGGCTCTTGTTTTCACCAGATGGGATTTGAGATGTCTGACCCTGCAGCTAACTGGACCAAGGAGTGCTCACACTTGTCACTCACAAGCTTCCAAAGAGCTTGTTTGGGAGCAGCATGTGCTCCCATGCGGGGAGCACATACACAGGTACTGCACACACAGTAAGCATGTGGTCTGCTGGAGGACAAAGGAGTTCCAACAGGTTGTTCAAATCATTTTAGGCTGTCCCAAATTCACAGGTCCCCTGTATGGAATCGGTAATTTATGTCACATCATTCTGGGATTTACCTAAGCAAATAATGCTTGCAAACTGACAAATGAACTTTAAAATATGAACTCATTTCCCCTAATTTATTTCTAATGTTACCAATGAACAATTATGGCTCACTCATGGCACACATTAGAGAATCTCTTTGCTACATAAGGGAAAAAATATCCTCCCAGCACATCTTTGTGCCTTCCTTACCTGACTCTGTCTGCAGCTGAGCTTTTTGTATCACCATCTCATTCAAATTCCTCTGGTTCTCCTCAAATTTGGCTTTCATCTCACTCATCTGGTCTTCCAGGGTGTGGCACCTTTTTTCCATATTAGCCTGAAAGAGAATAAGAAAGTAGAATCTGTAGGCATGCTTGTACAGCATTAAATTCCCATCAGGCAGAAATGTGGGCAATCCAAGTATTTAACTCATAAAGAAATACCTTGGACTTAGTAATGATCTCTGTGCTCCTGGCTAGGTCATCAATCTCCATCTTGAGCTCGCTCTTCTCCTTCTCCAGCTTCTGCTTCACACGTTGCAGGTTGTCGATCTGCTCCCCGAGCTCAGCCGTGCTGTCCGCGTGCTTCTTGCGCAGGGCGGCAGCCGTGGCTTCGTGCTGCAGCGTGGCCTCTTCGAGATCACGGCGCATCTTCTGGAATTCGGCCTCACGCTTCTTGATAAGTTCTCTTTGAACACGGGTGGCTCCTCCAGCCTCTTCGAGACTTCCACTGATTTCTTCAAGTTCATGAGCCAGCTCCCCACAATGCTTCTCTGCTTTTGCCCGTGTTGCTTTCTCACTCACAGTCTCCTCTTCCAGCTTTGCAACATGGGCCTGGATAATGAGGGAATAATCAGGGATTAAATAGGGAACAGGTAATTCAGTGCTTAGGTTAACGTGTATTTGTTTTGGAGCCCATGAGCAAACCAAACTGTTTTGGCATTGCAGACAAAGATTTACTGACAGGAAAGGACCAATGGATCAACTCGGAGTCACAGAATACTCTGAGCTGGAAGGAACCCACAGAGATCATCGAGTCCAACTCTTAAGTGAATGGACTGTACCAAACCCATGACACCGGTGTTACTAGCACCTTGTTCTAACCAACTAAGCTAATCTCAGGCTCATGGTAACTTTAGATCACAGCTGTCTGTTGTTGTATCAGGTTTATATGGCCAGGTTTTGGTAGTGAAGGACACACTCAGCTTCTCTGTGAGAAGCTGATCCCCCATGTGTTATGGAGCCAATGCCAGATCCTGAACAAATATTATTCATGGTACCGCAGTTTAAACACGCAAACAGTAATGATGAAGTAGTTATATAAAGTTTCTTGCCTGCAATTCTCTGATCTTCTTCTGCAACTGGGTACCTGAATTCTGCTGTTCTGCAATTTTATTTTGCATTTGGTTAAAACCAAAATCTTTCCTGTGAAGAAAATGTTCTTTTAATAAAAAGAAAATACATTCAGTTAAAACCAAATAGCAAAATTGTCGCTAATTTTTTTCCTCATACTTCTTTAATTTTTCATCTAAGTGTTGTTTATCATTCTCCAGATCCACTATGGTTTCCTGTGCAAGTTTCAAGTCTCCCTCAAGTTTTCTCTTTGCTCGTTCAAGATCCACGCACACCTTCCTTTCCAGTTCTAAAGATCCTTCAACCTGTAACATAAACATATATAAATGTGACCGATGGAACAACTGAAGAATCTGCCCCTTCTCCTGGTGTTGAACGTACTCACATGGTTCACTTGCTGCTCCAGCTTGATCCTGGCTTTGGTGAGAATATTAACTTGGTCCTCCTGAATTTGCAGGTCATCCAGTGCCTGTTGCTGGGCTTCTTGCAGGGCCTTCTTCTCCTGGACTAACTTTGCAACAGTCTCATCCAAACCTGCCACTACTTCAGTCAGATTTTTCACCTATTGTAAGGCAAAATACTTGAAGCTCACTAATAATTCTGGCCTTTACATAATCAATGAACACAGGCAATTAACTCATTGCTTGACTCCCAAAGAGACTTAATTACTTGTATTATATGGTCAAACTATACAATCTCTCTGCTCGTATATCAACCCTTTAGAAGACACAAAGCAATGGTGAACTTCCATTTTAATCCATTTTTGTATGCTTATGTGTTGGTTTTCCTGCACAGTAGAGGTGACCAAACTCAACACCACGCCCATGGATCCTCCTCCGACCTAGTGCTCAAGTTGACTGAACCTTTACAGCCCATACACAAACAGAGCAGCTGTTATTAAACATGCAAATAGCAGCAATAAAAAGCACCTTGTTTTCTGTGGCATGCTTTTCCTTTTCAGCCTTGACCAATGTTAACTCAAGGTCATCAATATCTTTCTTTAGCTCAGAGTATTCATCCTCCAGTTTCCTCTTTCTGGCTGTCAGATCAGCATTTATCTCCTCTTCATCCTCCAGCTTTTCCATTACCTCCTTTATTCTTGTTTCCAGCTGGAATTTTGCTTTGATCAGCTGGTCACATCTTTCTTCAGCATCAGCCAGACTTTCATTTTCCTTTTTACAGAAAACAGAAATGTGTTTCACTGTCACACATTTGCAGAAATCACCTGCTCATTAAGTGACTGGAACATGAAATAACAGAATTTCCTCTCAGCTCTTTCCTGAACAAAACCGATGCAATCTGAAGAGCCAAAAGTTTTTTAAATTACGTACAGTCTGTACTTGCAGCTGTAGGTCCTTTTTCTCTTGCACAAGAGTCACCATTTTTTCTTCCAGTTCCTTCCTCTTTATTTCTGATTTAGCCAGTTCTTCTTTTGTTCTCTCAAACTCTTCCTTCATCTTGGCCATTTCTTTCTCAGTTTCGACACTTTTTAAGAGGGGTTTTAACTTGAAGTACAGCTTCATCCAGGGCCACTGCTTGACTTTCATGAATGCACGGATGTTGTACTGGATGCAGAAGATGGACTCTCTGAAACCAAAGTGAACCATCAGTTCTGTGAATGAAACCCATCTCTGAGCAGCCAGACCTCACAGAGGACACATACCTTTGGTCAAACATCATTTGCAGCTCAAGTCTCCTGAGGTATCCCCTGCACAAAGCTTGGGTCCGTGTGATCAGCTGTCCCAAGCACTCATCTCGCATCTCTTCCAGGATACCCAGCAAACCTGCCTTGAAGAACACCTGCAGCCAAGGAACAGAGGTCAGCATTGCTGGGCTTACATTTTAAAGCAATTAATGATTTCTTATTGTGTGAAAACAAACATTTACCTTATTGTGTCCAAATTTGTACTGAGAGTGATCTATCACAATGGAAGACAGCAATTTTTCACATGCCTTCCTGCTATCAACAAACTTCCCTTCAGGAATGACACCAGTGTTCAGAAGACGGTACCTGCCAAAACAGAGGAAAAAACTTGCCCATCAGTATCATTTCAAGGCACAGGATGCCACAAGAACAGCTGTCAGTTTGAAGATAGAGAGGAAGGCTGAGTTTGTCTCACACCAGCAGCCTCAAATAGCAAGCAGTAAGAAAAGCAGCAAATAGCAGCAGGTCAGTTCAATAAGAGTCAAGGATGTGTTACAGCCCTCATTGAGACTGAGGGTATAGACAGGTTATTTTCTGAACCTGAGAGACTCTGCTCATCTGTGTCACAGAATCACGAATCTAAGAGGCCAGCTCACTGGCTTAGCTGTAAATTGAAAAATTAAATGGATTTTAAGGATAGAAAAACTGCTGCAATTAATCTACTCCCTGTATATCCCATGCACAGAGTCCTCCCAGAGCCTTGTTCATCTAGCCCTCTTGTGATTAACCTAGTGAGTCTTTGAAATAAAATAAATTTCAATCTTATCTGAAACCTTCAAACCTCAAGAGTGTCCCAGGTAAAGTATTTGCCCTCACTGTGGGAAAGGTATTTTTCATTTCTACCTTGGAAACATCCTTTTCATGTCCCACCCTTAGACTCCTTGTCTTTTAGCAGAAAGCTTCCTGCACATTCAGAAATCTTTACATCTGTGTGTTCTCTACACCATAAAGAAATCATCTGTTAATATTCAATTTCATTAATTAAATAGAATCATAGAGTGGTTTGGGTGGGAAAAGACCTTAAGGATCATCCAGTCCCACCCCCTGCCATGGGCAGGGACACCTCCCACTATCCCAGGTGGCTCCAACCTGGCCTTGGACACTTCCAGGGACGGGGCAGCCACAGCTTCTCTGGGCAACTTGTGCCAGGGCCACACCACCACAGTTTGATTTAAATTTCTTCCTGCATTTGAGTTCACATTTATCCTGTTGCTCTTTTTTGAATCCTATCTAGCTTCTCACATTCCCCCTGAAGCGTGGAACCCAGAATGGTATCCAGCAACGGACTTCCTAATCCTACACTGAGAGATTATTCCACCCTTATTCTTTTCACAAATCTGCCCACTCACATCACTGTCATCTTCAGTTGGTGCCCAAAATACCACTCCAGCCCTTCTCAGAGTCCTGCTCTCCAGCACACCCTGCCCAGAGCTGGAAGTGGGGTGTGATTTCTCGGTTCTCAGAGATCTGACCCTACATTTGCCTTTGTTCAAACATAATGAGCAGATGACCTCAGCTGTGTTGCCCTTTATAAATGTCTTACTTGCACAGCAGTTCCCAAGATAAGATTGTTTAGTTGTGGGGTTTTTACCTTGAAATTAATGTGCTAATGCTGTCGAAATGTCAGCATGTAGCAATGTTGGTCCAGTACAAAATGAGAGGGCCATGTGGAACTGACTTAGATGTCCTGCTCAAGTTTCTTTTGGTACTGCAGCTCTATCTGCCTCTCAAACTTGACATTTCATCAAAAGTGGTATTTGGTTTAACAACATTTCCTCTCAGTGAAACCAGTCTAGTTAGAATTATTTAAACCACATTCTTCAAATCTCTACTAGACAGTGGTTAAATACAGGATTGCATAGATCACCTCCATATTTTTGCTGAAACAAACTGGTGTCAGATTTGAAAATTAAAGCAAAGAATACCCAAATATTCAGATGAACATGAAAGAACTGAAAATAGGTTTTGGAGTACAGTATTCAGGAAGGAACTCAGGTGGGCACTGCCCACTCAGGCCATGCTATTAGATATGTCTTCATGCTTTCCATAGTTGTTAAATATTAAAATAGTCTTTTTCTAACAACTATACTATGGTCTGGTTTAGCAAGACTCTTCTCTCAAATGAATTTGGCTTGATGCAAACACAAGAATGTTATTACAGACCTTTGTTTAAAATCCCCATATGAAATCTTGTTAGGAAATCCTTTCCTGCAGATCCGAATGCCTTCCAGGACACCGTTACACCGCAGCTGATGCAGAACAAGTTTGTGATCCATCAGGCCTGGGATAGAGCAACACAGGGATGTATCGATGGTTCTAGCATTGGCTGATTGCTCTTTCTGCCCTTTCTAGTCTGCGATTTATGCATTACCTGGGGTCTTTGTTTCGTTGGGAATGATGCAACGCACAAAGTGGGGATGGGTTGTTCTCAAGTTGGACATCAGCTTGTTTAGATTTTCCTGTAAAACAGAGATTATTTGCAATCTCTATATCATTCAGTTCTCAATGTGACTTGACTCTGATGAAAAATAAAAATTCAGAACCATATCCTTACTCCTCTAGTGAATATTCTACAATCCTGTGTAGGCCTCAGCAAAGTAAATGGCTACTAACAGTGGATACAATTGAAGACCTTTCCTCCTGTCTTAAAATGAAAATGTGTCCTTCAGTGGTTCAAGGTTGACAGTAAAAGTTCTTAAAATGACCAAGGTGGAGAAAAATTAATTATATGGTCTTTCTTGATCAAAAGAACTTTTTGCTTTTATTACTTAGATAAATTTTTTGCTTTTAAATATGTGTAACTAATATATCTAAGTCATGAAAGATAATGGAGCTACAAAGTCAATGTTTGTCTATGATATCACAAGTGACTTGCTTTGCAGGGTAGTGCAATTCTTTAATTGTGTCATGCAGTAATGACACACTCGGAGTGTGGCCCACGTCCCAGCCAGGGGATACTGGACTACTCATCCTGCCAGAAAGGAACCAACATGATCCCAGGTATAGGTGCATCACAGCAACATCAGGGCTGTAACATAGAATTTGTGTTGCCCACACTCTCTGCAAAGCACTGGCTGCGACACAACACTCTGATCTGAGAGGGAC
Organism: Serilophus lunatus; assembly: GCA_013399895.1. Taxonomy (NCBI): domain Eukaryota; kingdom Metazoa; phylum Chordata; class Aves; order Passeriformes; family Eurylaimidae; genus Serilophus; species Serilophus lunatus. Next base: position 49,422 of record VXBA01003178.1, read on the forward strand.
ACATGCTGGAAGAAAGCAGTGACAGCTAAAGAAAGGAAGGATGCTGGGAGCACTGAAGGGCAAAGCCAGAACAGCTCCTCATGCAACCTGACAAAGCACCTGACCTCCCTTCTCCACTACCATCCCATTGGACCTCATCAACAAAGCAGAACTCAAACTAACCTTCACCAGATCCCAAAGGTAACTTGCTAGAGTGGACAAAGGGAAAGTGGTGCTGGTGAGCCTGTGCAGTCAGGGAGGCCAGCACTGCCCTCCCAGCAGGGAACACACCTACCCGGAAGAGTACAGACACAGTCTGGAAGGAAGACCCCTTTTTCTTGGTCCCTTTCTTCTTTCCACCATCTTCAGCTGGAAAGTGAGATGACAGTCCAACTGAGGAAGTGCTGCAGATCCCTTTGACAGGGTTACACAAGCACTGACTCAACACTGATTGATATCAGGTGAAATCTACAGTAGGAAACATAATCCTTCAATCTTACCTTCATCTATGGAAGCAAAGGTGGCATAAAGATGGCATAAAACTTTCATGGATGATTTCTGATACAGCCCCACAACAGTTTCATTCAGGGGGTCCTTGTTCTTCTCCAGCCACCCAGAGATGTTGTAGTCCACTGTCCCAGCATAGTGCACCAGGGAGAAATGGGCCTCAGCCTTGCCCTTGCCAGGTTTAGGCTTTTGGAAGCTGCTGGACTTGCCCAGGTGCTGGTCATAGAGTTTGTTCTTGAAAGAGGTGTCAGTTGCCTTGGGGAACATGCACTCCTCTTCCAGGATGGAGAAGATGCCCATGGGCTGAATAGAACAATGGCGTTTTCAAATAAGATGAATTCAAGTTATAATAATACAGAGTGAAAGAAATGCTCAAATTAAAGTACTGGGGGTATTTTATAGAGAATTAGCTTGGAAGGAACAGGCAAGCAAGATTTTTTGTAAACAGCTGCAAGATATTCAAAAGCAGTAGTTTTTAACTACAGAGACAGTGTCTGGGAAACAGAAGAATCCAAGAAAAAACTGTGCAGTAACTTCTTAAAATACACTAGTGACTTGTCCTTACCCAGAAGGAACAAAAAGCAAACAGACAAGAGCATTTGATTTTAAATGAAGGAGAAACTTGAGGAGAAACCAATAGACCAAGAGAGAGGACAACTGGGTTAAGTATGACAACGAAAAATGACAATTTCTAATGATGGAAAAGACAGAAAGAGAGAAAAAGAGAACAGAGAAATAAAAGCCATGTCACTTTAGAAGACAGAATACATTCCCAGTCAGTGGATAATTAATCACAAGCATGATGTTTAAGGGAGCAGAGATGAGGAGATCTGAAAGCTTTCCAGAGAGATTGTGTTGAAGGCACTCAGTGCAAACACTCAAGAACCCCTTCCAGATCCAATTTGTGTGATTGCACAAGGTGCTTAAGAAACTCACCTTCTCAATGAGCTCAATGCAGGCAGCCAGGTCCATCCCAAAGTCAATGAACTCCCATTCAATTCCCTCCTTCTTGTACTCCTCCTGCTCCAGCACGAACATGTGGTGGTTGAAGAACTGTTGCAGTTTCTCATTGGTGAAGTTGATGCACAGCTGCTCAAAGCTGTTGAACTAATATTTGAGTTAAGTGTGTTAGTAATGTTAAACTGCCTCCAATCAATTTATTTCACAAAGATGTCATGGTAAGGTCAGACAGACTGTCTCAGAATGGTTTGATAACAGCATAAAGAATATGCCACAGGTGGTCCAGGCTTGCAGAGCAGTTGTAATTTGCAGCACATAGTTGCTATAGCCTGCACTAGCCATGTTTTTGGATGGTCCTAATCTCACTAAACATGGATTATGTGGGAAGGGGAACAGCAGCTTCATGGCTATGCTTCTGCCATGTCTCTTCATGTGGGTGATGGATTTACAAAAGGCAGATGCAGCTTCAGAGAGAATTGCCCTTTTCAGGGCTACATTGGAGTGAGGAAGAGGAAAGGTCAGAGAAGTCAAAAAAAAAAAAAGCATTTAAATAAGGTTGAGAGTACTGTGTAAAACCAAACCTCAAAGATCTCAAAGCCAGCGATGTCTAAGACCCCAATGAAGTGCTGCCTTGGCAGCTTCGTATCCAGCTGTTGGTTGATGCGAACAACCATCCACACAAAGAGTTTCTCATAGACTGACTTGGCAAGGGCATTCACTGCCTGCTGCACCTGTAGGGAAATGGTTCACACACCTGTGTCAGGCCACTGCCAGTGCACCCCCAGAAATAAACCCCTCATCATGCCCAGGTGAACAGCCCACAGAGTGCACCAACAGCCCTCAATGGTCCTGACCATTCTCAGCTGTGACCTGCACCCTTTCCTGTCCCTTAGGGAGAGGATAATCACTGCTGCTCCTTGACACTCACCTGATCCACTGTTTGGCCCTTCAAAACATATTCATTTCCCACTTTTACTCGGGGGTAGCATAAAGCTTTCAGCAAGTCTGCTGAGTTCAGGCCCATCAGAAATGCTGCTTTGTCAGCCTCTGGAAAACAAAACAATAAGCTGAAATACTTTCTTCTCAGCTTGAACATACAGAGTGTGTAAGAGCCAGGCAGGGCTCACTCTGAAACCTGGAACCTGGTTGGCTTTACCCTGTCCACAAAGCTTGACAAACATTCTCATTTACTCTCTGACGAGCCCTATGAGGCCAGTCCTCCTGATGTAGTGGCTATGGCAGCCCCAATAGATGTGACACCCATGAGTGCAGTGGTGATGGGACAACAGAGTGGTTTTCCCTTCGAGCCAGTTCTCCACAATGTCACCCAAGCAGAACGAGCCTGGATGTGTAACCAGAAACTGGTGAACACTGCAGTAATGTGTCCCAGGCACAAGGTCTTTCAGCAAAGTCATCAGGAATAAAGTGGATGCAGAAAGTGACTCTATTGGAGGTGGTTAGTTGAAAGTCAGACCTCTTTTTTATGTTCATTAAGGAACAACTGCATCTCTCCTGGAAGACTCCCTCCATTTCTAGTGAAAAATGGTATGGAAACAATTGGAAATAGTTCTCTTCCAGCCACAATGGTATTTACCTTCTGTGCCATCTGGCTCTGCCTGCTCCTCACGTGGTTTCTGCTTGAACTTCATGTTTCCATAGTGCAGGATTGCCCCTGTCAGCTTGTAAATCCCCATTCTCTCCTCGGAGCTGAAGCCCAAAGTATCAATGGCTGCCTGCACACCAGATAGATCATCTGGTTATAACAGTGGTGAAAGTAAGAGTGATATTATCTCTCCTCAATGACTTGTACTCACATCTGTGGCAACCAGCTCCCCCTGGTCATCAATGCTAGCCACAGAGATCTGCCCTTGGCTGATAAAGGGGTAGTCATATGGGTTAGCTGTAAGGAGCAGCATCTCTGAAAGGCAAACACAGAGTGAGAGCCAGAACCCAGCAGGGAAGATGGAACAATGGCTCAGCAAGGTTTCACAGGCTCTCCTTCCTTTTGCATCCCAATCTCTTTATTTTCTATTAAGAGACAAGAAAGGCAGAGTGAAGCCATCCATCTGCCTTGCACTGGCTGAGCAGTCCTTCCAGTTTGAGGTCTTTTGAACTGGGAGCTGAGCACTCAGCACTGACAGACATGGAACAAGGGCCATCCACACAAACAGCTTTTAGGGAAGGTACTTTTAGGTAAGACTAGTATGTGCTTATCCTCACATAACACACACTAATCCATCCTCAATGGCCTTGCACCCAGTGGAGCTGTGTGCTGGTGCATGAGTAACACACATGTGTGTTCATCTCCATCTAACTGAGGCCAGAATTCCCAAATCATTCTCAGTCCTGAATCCTTTGGCAGAGTAAGAGGAGAAGGGAAGGTGTGCAGCTGTGCAGGCCTGTGTGCAGGAGAGGAAGCCTCAGTACACGGAAAACAAATCTGTCTGTGTCGTTGTACAGACCTGCAGCCCCTGGCACACAACAGTCTCCCTGGGCAGGGAAGAATGAGGTGGGAAATGATGGAAGGACACAGAGCAGGAGGATGGCAGCAGGAGCTCCACCTTTGCAAGTGGTCTGTGGATTGTTGAGAGGACCAAAGGTGAGTGCAGCAGCAAAATGGCTTGGGACAGTGTTGAGGACTGGGTAGGGAATGTCATGACAGTGGGAAAAGGCCAGAGAGGCTTTACTGGGAACAGGGAATAACTTTTACCCATATAATGAAGAGCTCAGATAAATGATTGTAGATCAGGACTTCTGGCTCTCCTGTACCCAGAATTGCTTACCTTTATATTGAAGATTATTGACAGGATCATGTATTTTTCCATACCCATGTAAGTTGGAATTTCCACACCATCAAGAACAGCAAGGTGCAAGGCAGAGTAAACTTGCCACCCCTGTACCTCACCTGCCCAAGGTTTGTATTAGAACTTACCTAGAGGATAAATGGGAGATGATGTAACCCCAAGTGTGTCCCTGTCACACAGAGACACAAGAGCTGTGCACAGCTTTGGGTGCCCCGGGCCTGATGCCACAATGCCAAGAATGTAAATGAACTCGTGCTCAAAGCGTTCATGCTCTGCACAGCCTGAGACACCTGCCAGAGGGGGCCCTCGGGGCGTGTGACACATGACACCAGGCCACCAGCTGCCACTGGACCCTCTGCCACTGAGCTGGCCTATTGAAGGAAATGTTTCCCACAGTGTTCTCAGTGTCATCAGGGGCTGGCTTTCCTTACCAAGCAGTTCAGGCTTCTTATTGGAGAGCATCTGGTAGAAGATATGGTAGCTTCTCTCGGCTTTCAGCTGGAAAGTGACTCTTGACTTTTCCAGCAAGTCTGTAATTTGTATGAACATAAAAATTTTTCAGGCTCTTTACCTTCTAGCAGAGCAGGAAGCCCCCCTCAGTCACTCACAGGTCTCAATGTCACCAGAGGCCAGTTTTCCAGAGGTTCCAAAATGGATACGAATGAATTTACCCTGGCAAGCAGACAAAAAACAGTGGTCAGTGCAGAGCAATCTGTGTTTTTCTCTCTTGAGTCTCATCACAGCATGTCCAGATCAGTCTGAATTAACTTATATATTCAAAGCTAGATAAAGAGGCACAGTTTGTTGCAGGCCATGCAGCTGTGAGCATGAAACAGCTGCAAACACATCAGTAAGAAATTGGTCAGCAAGACCATTTTTCCCAGCCCAGGGGATCCCAGTTGCAACTAACAAGCAGGCAAAGAGCAATAGAAACACATGAGGCAGAAAGACAGGCACAGGATTACTCACAAAGCGTGAGGAGTTGTCGTTTCTCACAGTTTTAGCATTCCCGAAGGCCTCCAGCAGTGGGTTGGCGCTGAGGATTTGATCCTTGAGTGAACCCTGCAGGAGTAATCGAATAATTATTGAAAAATACTATGAAGCAGTGATTCTATGGCATGATTACATGTGCAGCCATGTGCCCTTCATTTCAGCTGTGCAGTGCTACTGCAGCACCTTCTTGACTCCAGCACCAAGAACCAGCACTGGGGGTAAATGGAAAATAATTCATTTTTCTCTTATTCAAAATTTCTCCCATGGTCAGAGGTCTCAGTTCTCAGCCACCTGGACAGACTGATCCATGTGAAGAAGCCTCTGCTTCTTCCTGGACACTAATCCCACAGATCTGGTTTCACTCCAGGTACAGCTACACCTGGGCAGTGTCAGTAGCAGCTCTGGTGGCTTGCATTTGTTGTGGTCCTATCTGCACATCAGCCCTTGGTCTTACTGTCATATGAGAGAGTGACTGAAGCTAGTAAAAGATATCTTGAGGGAAATGTTTGTCACCAGGGCTGTCCACAGCCACTAGAGAACAACATCCTGAACTGCCCCTGGGCAACCCTTCCTCCTCACACCTTCATTCCAGGCTCCTTCTTTGTGGATGGGTCCCCACTGGCTGCAATTGTTGCAAAGTACTGGATGACACGCTTTGTGTTCACAGTCTTCCCGGCCCCGGATTCTCCGCTGTCAAAAGAAAGCACAGAGCAAAGAAAAATCTGCCCCCTTTTTTCTGGAGACAAAGCCCAAAGTGACAGATGTACTTACGTGATCAGGATAGATTGGTTTTCACGATCTGTCAAAGAGAAAAATACCTGAAGTCAGACAAGCTGTAGGGAAAAGTGCTGGTTCTCGGGTAACTGTGACCTGGTGTCCATCAAAGGGAAGAAACAGAACCTCTGCAGGTAAAATTGAAAAGGTGCATGGTGTTGTCTCCTCATCTTTTCCCCTCTCTATACTACACTTTTTGTCATCTTTCCTCCACCTTTGCTCCATTCTGCAATCTTTTTTGCTTCTGTCTTTATTATTATTTAATATGAGACAGGAATTTATTCAAACTAAATTCATGTATTTTGGCAAAAATAATTCTACCAGCTCTGGTCTGGATCTACCTGCTGTTGCTTGAAGTCACATTCTGGTGTGCTGGTTAGGGACTTCCCAGGTAGTGTGTCCTATCCAACTGCAACTGCCCTTTCCAGAGGTCCCTGTTACAGTGCTTAGCTTAGTACTTAGTCCAGGAATGCGGATAATGTGCAACAGCACAGTGCTTCAAAAATTAAAAAAAAATATTTTGGGAGACAGGGAAAGCTGTCTGGAACTGGTTTTGCATCACCTAGAGATAAAATAATTTCACAGTAGTTGGGAGACCAAGCAGATAATCTAAAACATGACATAGACCAAGGAGCTGGGGTAGCACATTGGAAAGGTGACTGGGCCTGGGGCAGGTATGGAGTGGCACTTGGCAGAAGCAGTGTTTTCTATGAGTCTGGACAAAATAGGAAAACTCACCAGTCAGCATGAACTGATAGGCATTGTCAGAGATGGAGAAGATGTGTGGAGGGGCCTCCTGGCGCTTCTTGCCTCGGTAGGCCAACACCACCTCCGGGTTGTACACGGGCAGCCACTTGTAGGGGTTGACAGTGACGCAGAAGAGCCCCGAGTAGGTCTGTGAGGGAAAAAATGAAACAGCAGAGTCACTGAAGTGCAGCTCCTGCAGCTGTATTTTCTCTTTTTGCCAGAAGAGGGAACTTACATAGATCATCCAGGAGCTGTAGCGGTCCTTGAGGTTGTAGAGGACAGCAGGTTCATGCAGGTGAGTCAACATGGCTACATCTTCCACTCTGTCAAATTTAGGCGGGTTCATGGCATAAACATCATCGGGTTTGACAGCAACCATCTATAATCCAGAAAGACAGAGTGAGCCTTGTTTCAGCAACTCTCAACAGTCCTTCCCCACGTACACACTGAGACAAACACAGAGGAGTAATAACATCTGCAAGGCTGCTCTAATTCATATTTTTCCTTCTGTTTAACTGTGCAAAACAAGATATGGCTATTTCAGTGCTGCCAGCCAGGAACTCCACAATACTGGCAAATTGATGGGGTGTAAATTTACTGTACTGGACTTGCTACAATCACAAAGGATTTGTGCTGGATCAGATCTTTCTGCACATTATTGCTGCTACTGAGCTTCGAGTTGTTGCTGTTCCTGGCTGTAACAGCCTGTGGCACAGCTGTGGCTAGCCAACCTTCCAGACTCCAGGGCTCCCACTGAGGCTGCCAGAGAGACAGGACACTGGCAGCACAAGATTCATCAACAGCAAACCCTTCCTTGGGACAGAATTTTTCCACTTCTGCCTATGGCCATTCCTAATTGAAGAAAGACTCTATCTCTACCACACTGTGGGTGACCATCCCCTCACACAGCCAGAGCATGTGGAGATGTTGGGGTGGTGACAGATGTACAGGAAAGCAGATGTTCACAGCTGGCAGCCGCTTATCTCAGCGCTCTGAACCATGAAGGGCCTTGAAAATCGTGCTGCAATTTATTCAGCTAACTTCTCCCATTGCTGAAATTGCTGCTCCCATGGGCTGGGCCAAGCTGACTAGTCCAAGGTAAGGAGGAAAGAGTGTAATCATATTTGATTCAGGAAGACTGAACAGCATTTCCTAGCTCAGATCCTGACTAGTGGAATGGTCTTGGACTCCTTTGAGAAAGCGGGAATTACAGGCACAGTTTTCAGAAGCAACTCTGTGATAAATACCTTTCTAAAATGTTCAAACACTTGAGCAATCAGGAGTCACAGGAAGTCTCCATATAGAAAGAGATCACTCATTAACTGCTCCTCACAACACACATCTGGGAGTCACTACTAACTCAATGTCAGCTCAGTGCTCAGGGGTGGGCAGGAAGCTCTAAAATAATAGGAATTATTAGAAAAGAAAGGGAGAAAATAGCAGTGTTACATAGGATGTGTCCATCAGTTCATCCACACCCTTATCACTGATCACACTTCTCAGAAGGGATTGAGTTGTACCAGAAATGCTCTCAAGAAGAGAAACAAAGATGATCATGGTTATGAAATGGCTTTCGTATAAGGAGAATACAACCTGATAGGGCATGGGGGTGAAAAGGAGACTCTTCTGAAATTTATAAAGTCAGGAACAGCAGAGACAACCATGGCCATAGCAAGGAAGAATTATTCACTTTTACTCCTTGTGAAAAAAAATAAGGCTGCATATTGCAGAGAAAAGGAAGGACTTTACACTTGCTCCAATTTTAAACTGTGGAAATCTTTCCCATAGGCTACTACAGGGGCAAAAAGCTCAGAAGGACATAAAATAGCCAGGCCTCAGGAAAGCAGGTCAGTCACTTCCTTGGGACTGCTGTGGATCACTGGTTTTCCTTTACTTGCTTTTTGAAACTCTTGTAGCACCTACTGCCAAGATGTTGGTCAAGGTGTTATTTGAGCCTCTACAGTTATTGTTACAAAAGTTATCAGGACATGAGCTGCTAAGACATTTCAGGGTTTTTGAAAGATTAACACCTTGGAGGCTCCTCTGGGAAACTGCAGCCAGGGCCACTGACAACTTCACATACAAAGGGACCTTCCAAGTATTTGCCTGCTGTGCTACCAGTAAAGGAAGGAATTTATCAGTGGATATGACAATGTTACTGAGAAAGTGTTAAAAGCACTGAGGAACACCAAGGCTGGCCAGGCTACTACCCAGCCTTGTTTAGAGCTTTGCCTGATCTTTAAAGTCCAAAACAAAAATAATTATCCAATTAATACCTTTATTCCAGCATCCAGAGCTATACTTTCCTCTGGAGGCTGTGCTGGTCCCAGTTGGAGGGCAAGGCAGGGCAGATTTCTTGCCCTGTACTGCTTCCCATGTTTCTTTCCCTCCCCAGCAGACACCCTGGGTCCCTCAGGGCCAGGAGAACTGTACTTACTCTGCCATCTTCTGTCTCCACAGTTATCTTCCCATCCTGTGCAGCCCTGATCTTCCCTCTGGTGTACTCCACCTCGGGGTCAGCCACAAAGCAGTAGGTCTTGGCATCAAACGGCTGGTTCTGAGCTTCTATTCTCTCCCTCTCTGACTTGCGCAGGTACGGTGCAGCCTCACCAAAAATCTCCATGCCAGTGTCTCTGCTCATGGCTGGAGCTGAAAGACAGACCCTGTGCTGGTGCCCTGAGCGGTCCTTAGAGCAGTGGAGCTGAACACCCACCAGCCCCTCGCAGCTGGCTGCTCTGAGCTCACCTCTCCCAGCTATCACCTGCTGAGGGAGATGTTTGCCTTTCAAAGCTGGAACGTACAAAGGCAGTGAAGAAAAGCTGCCACCCTTCATGGCCCCAGAGAAAAGAGATCCATGACCAAAGGAGCAGGAGGGCTCCCCAGAGAAGTGTGGCAAAGGGGAGGGATCTCTGAAAGATTCAGACAGCCCTTAGAAAAAGTAAAGCCCTTGAGACTGTTTTTCTTATGGTTTTTCATTTAAGACTTCCCCCACTCCCTATTAACATGGAGCCTGTCCTTGTCCTCCAGTGGGCAGCCATGGTGGGCCGGAATGGCCATAAGCAGGTCATGCAGTGGGAAGAACAGGGACCATCCATGGTGACCACAAGGGAAAAGCCAGCTCACACCAGTCTGGGCAAGCTATTAGTTTTCATGCCTAAAATTCTCACCTTAACAATCAGTCAACAGCAAGCAGGAAGGAACGAGCTGACATCTCGGATCTCTGCAAGAGAAAGAGGGAAAAGTCAGACTTCAGCTAAGCTACAGCCTCTCCAAAGGCCCCACACCTCAGGTCAGTTCACCACAGACCAGCCCTTCCCCACCCAAGGAACTGCCCAGTGGGGAATATAGCAGAATTTCACCACAGTGCTACAGCCTCGAGATGCTCCAAGCACAGGGAATGGGACCTGTGGCAGAAGCCCTCCACTCCTCTGCAGGTCAGTCACAGCCTGACCTGGCCATGAACATGGCCAGGACATTAGGACCCACCAACAAGGGGTTTCTCCCTGAGAGCTTTTATAGGCTCAGCTTAGTCCCCTTGGTTCAACCCCTTCCCTATATTTGGAGGGAAGGGGTTGACACTCCTGCCTGCTCACAATTCATGTTCATTTTCTGCCATATACAGTGTGTAAAGAAAGGAACTGTTCCTTTTTCCAATTTTAGTAACTCCAGGACCTATCTGTGATTTCCAGAATTTTTGTTGTGAGAATTTCCCTTACTGGGAACATGCTTTCCTGCCAACTACAACCACAACTGGCACTTCCCTGCACTCTCACCTACATGTCAAAGAAATAATAGTGCAGAAGGGACCTGCCTCCCTGCTCCTGCTCACAGGACACCTGGGCAGAGCTGCACAGTGGTGAGGGATCCCAAAGCAGCCCTTTGGGGTGGAGAGCAAGGCCATGGGGAAAAAAGTGATAAGGATTCATGTAGGATCAGTAATGGCAATTCTTGTGGCTTGCTATCACTGTGTGGGTCAGAGAGGATGGGAGGAGAGGCTATGACTGGAGTGTGATGTGACAAACAGTGACAAAATAGAGACTAATCCAAAAGAACAACACCCAAATCTAGCCAGGGAGGGACAGTTCATAAATGCCAAACCATGAACATGCTACAGAAATTTAGCTTCAAATACAACTTGGGCTGCCCAGGACATTCACCGCCCTTGCTGCCAAAAGGAGCTGCAGAAGCCTCTTCACACTGTGCTAAGCGGGTTCTTAGGGATGATTGCAATTCCCATTGAGAAGGATATTGATAAGGGGACATAGTAGCCACAAAACCACTGCGCACTATCCCCCTTGGCAAGCCCGCTAGGACAGCACAGCTCTGCTCAGTCCTGAGCACTCCTGACCCAGAGTAGGACTTTCACCTGAATCCCTGGGACTGCAGGCTCAGCTATGCTTGAGGAAGGCAAAATTGTGTCCAGGAGAAGGCAGAGCTGTGTCCAGGAGAAGGCAGAGCTGTGTCCAGGAGAAGCAGGCTATGCAAGGATACAGTGCACCTATGCAATTCCGCTTGGACAGCACAGACTGAGGAACGGCAGCAAGGCCTGGCCACAGGCTCAGACACTCCTCTCTCCCTTCCCCAGAGCAGGGCTGTGCCACAGGCTGCCAGAACCACACTGCCAAATGACTCTCAAATCCACTTTAGCCTCTGTGTGTGTTCCAAAAAGCATAGGAAAACAGTGGGAATTAGCATAGAGAAAAATAAAAATGCAGCTAAATTCTCCAGCTCTGCGGGAGAGCCTGGGGGACAGGCAAGACTCAGAGCTGAGGTCTCCCATCTCAAGGCAGCACAGCCAGGCTGCTGCTGCTGAGGTATTGCCTTCCTGGTCGGAAAGTCCATGATCCCAGGTGCACACTTCCAAGATCAAACCCTCATTGACTCTTGCAAAACTAGTAAAGTTGACTTAGAAACTCTTGAAAAGAAGGTGTGGGTCCCTTGGGGCCAGGGTGGGCTTTGAACAGTCGTCTCTCTGTCCCAAATGTCCTGTTTGGTTGGTACAAAGCAGCTGGGCAATGAATGGCAGGGAGCAGCTGGAGGAGCACTGTGAGCCTTCATGCATGGATAAAGTGAACTCCTGGGGCAAGAGAGGAAGGCTCTCTGTTCTAGTTATCTTCTGTAACTGTTCAGTAACCCCCATTTGCTCTCTGCTCTGCATGGATGCTTATCCAAGGCTGCAGCACCAGCCTTCCCTCAGTAGAATAAAGTCTGTGGGACTTTTGTGAAGCCAGAAGCCCACCCCAAATATCTCCTGCCAACTCCCAAGGCACCACTTCAAGCTGGAGTACCCTGAGACACCTACAGCTGCTGCTGCAGCACAGGGGACATCACCCTGTCTTTAGGATACAGTGGCTGCCCCTGCTTGTGTTTGCCTGGTGAGAGCTGACCCTGAAGGCTTGCAGCAGTCAGTCACCAGTGTTTTGACAAACATGCTCCATGTTGCCCTTAATTTCATTTAAGGTCACTAAAAATGGACACCACAGCCACATATCTCATGAACCATGAATTCCTAAAATCCCCCTAAGCCTGGAGGATGAGGGAAAAGCTTTTTTTAGCAGTCATCCCTTGTGATCAGCCCTTTGAACTCAGCACAGTGGATGTACTGAGAGCAAAAAGCTAAGGCAACCCAGAGTAATGAGCAGTTTGGGACTTTGTTGTAATACCAAATTGCTAGTGTGATTCAGACAGGGCATTTCCTGCTCCCAGGCATATCTAAATCAAGGGCATTGGACCCCACCCACAGAATCATTAAGGTTGGAAAAGACCTCCAAGACCATCGAGTCCAACCTGTGTCCATCCCCACTCTGTCACCCAGCCCAGAGCACTGAGGGACATCCAGTCATTTCTTGGACATCCAGTATCCCATTACACTCACTGGGGTAGCCTGTGCCAATGCCTGACCACCCTTTCTGTGAAGAACTTCTTCCTGATGTCCAGTTTGAACCTCCCCAGGCACAGCTTGAGGACGTTTTCCCTTGTCCTGTCCCTTGTTCCTTGGAAGAAGAGCCTGACCACCACCTGGCTCCACCCTCCGGTCAGGGAGTTGGAGGAGCCAGAAGGTCCCCCCGAGCCTCCTTTCTTTCCAAGCTGAGCCCCCCCCAGCTCCCTCAGCTGCTCCTGGTGCTCCAGACTCTTCCCTGACTCCATTCCCTTCTCTGGACACACTCCAGCCCCTCAATGTCTTTCTTGTCGTGAGGGGCCCAAACTGCCCACAGGACTGGAGGTGCTTCAGCAGTGACAACACAGAGGGTTGGTCACTGCCTTGGTCCTGCTAACAGAATTTGGCTGGTCAGTCCCAGTAGGACCAGTAGCAAGGAAACAGAAAACCCCAAATCAAACCTTTTCTTAGTGTGAGGATTTTCAGCTGATGTCTCTCACCTCCCCAGAAGTGGAGACAGATGTTAAGAGTCAGTGTCAGAAGCCAGGGCAGCAGAAGGAGATCTATCTGCAGGCTGGAGGCTCCAGGGCTCAGCTGGTAGACACCATGCTCCCAGTATAATGTCTGATACTTGGTCCTATTTCTGAAAAGATACTTCTTATTGCACTAGGGCTGGAAAACATCTCTACTGTTTTACCTAGACCCCAGGACCATGCAGAATTAGTCTCGTACCCACAAAGCCATTAGCTGCAACAGGCCACGCACAAGTGAACCTTTGCACTCATCCTGCTCATCCTCAGCAAAACCCCAAACAAGATTTGTGCAGGCATCGTCTCTCCACCCCTGCAGGCACAGCCCAGCACGGGCAGTTCAGTGCACAAAGCACAGCAGAGATGGGGATACTGGGCCTTTATAAAACCAGTCTGGTCTCAAGGGACACTGAAAGTTACTCCAGTGAAGGCGATGGTCTAATTAAAGAGCTAATAATTAAATCTACTGGAGTTTCCTCAGAAATATATCAATTATCTAGAAATAAGTACTCTGGCAAAGCCAGTGATGAGTGTCATGGCCATCCTGTGCTGCAGCTCTGCATTACAGCTGCTATTTCAAAAGTCTCAGGTACTAAAACCAACTGGAATAAAGTATACAGATAATGTGCATCAAACTGCAACTAAAGCTAAATTATCACTGCAGCTAAGTGTCTTCTGACACAAGGAATGGTGCTTCTTGTTGTATTCTTCCTAATGTTCACCAGCCTCTGGTTTAAATTCCTTTCAGGTTTCTGGAATATCAAACACCTGGGCTATCCAGACATCCCCAGTGAAAGCCTCACGAAAAAGACATCCATGATTTCTGGGTCTGGGATTTGGAGCAGGTGTATTGCAGAGAGGTGCACATGCACAGTGAGAGCAGGCCAGGATCTTTTCAACATGGACTCAAAACCAAAAAGAAGTGCCAATACCACACTGGGCCACACTGATCTCCCTGTAAAGCCCTTCTCTCTTATTTGGTCTCTAAGATCATCCAGCCCAGAGCACTAACCTGGAACCCAGCATGGGGAACAAATCCTCTGCCAATCACCCAGTCCTCCTCCAGAAACTCCACACTATCTCTCCCATGCCCTGGGATTGCTTCCCTTTTCCAGAATCACCTTCCAGACTGACAAGTGGCTCTGTGCCTCACTTCACAGATCTGGATTTGGAGGTAGAGGGTAGAGATCTCATACTCCCCAAGTCAAGGGGACCCCAGAACAGTTCCCCCATGCATGAGGTGGGAGAGGGAATAGTGCCAGGTCCCCTCTGCCCTGCAGTCAGCAGGATGTGACCAGGCAAGAGGCTCATCAGCTGGCTCAGCCTCTACCCAAGTGCCATGGCTGGCAGGGAAGCATCTGGTGCTTCTGTCCCAGAAACTGGTGGCAAGACCCAGAAAGGGCTACAGGGACCACTGCTTGCTGGAGGACCTACAGCAGTGCCTACCCAGGGTGCTGGTTACTGCAGTATGCCCCCAGTTGTTATGGAAAATGAAAGGACCAAATCCCAGCAAATTACACCTCAAGCTCCCACAGTTACAGTGTGAGGGCTCTCACATAACCCTGACCATGACAAAGTGTCTAAGTACACATGGGGCATTTCAGAGGACATAGGATCCAAATTGTTACATAGACTGGGCAATATTCATTCCCAATATTTTCTTATAAAAGCAAAGGATACTTATTTATTGGCCTTGCAAGAGCTGGATAGGGAAAAGTAGCCTTTTTGTTTTACTTGCTGAGTGCCTGCATGTCCTTCCTCAGCTCAAGGCTCTGGAGTCCTGCTCCTCTGGACTCAGTGCTACTCATGCCTCTCCCCACCTTCACAGGCAGAGGCAGTGCCAGCAGATTGCTCCCACAAACAGGCCAACTGTATTTGGGCTTGGGACGAGGGGGTTCCTGCTCACAACAGGATACAAGATTGACCCTTAGCAACCATCCCGTCCCAGCCAGGACTATTACAAGCTCTGCTGCTTGGGATTTGGGCAGGCATGAAATGATGTCCTATGATAAGAGTTAGGGTGAGTCCCAGACCAATAACACCCTGCTCCAGCTTCTCACAGTCAGAGGACTGTGAACTACCTTCCTTTACCACCAAAACTTTCCAAGGGCAGTGCAGAAAGGCCCAGGCCACATGTGTAGGTGTACATCTATTCACAAAAAGCCCAGGGAACAGCAGCTGCAGGTACATCTGTTGCCCTGTGCTGCCAACATCATTGCAGACACAGAGCTGCCCTGAGGTGAAGGTCACGAGGGTGCTGTCACCATGAGCTACATTGCCTTGCAAGGCTCTCTCACCCCAGTGCTGCCAGGCAGCTTTTAGTGCTGCCCTGCATTCAGAAAAGGGCACTCATGGCTCAATATACCCCCACAAATTAAAGGTGGATTTACTGGTTGTTGTTCATCTATTTTTGCACAAATAACTTTGGGAGAACAAGGTGGTTTTGTAAGCTGCAGCTGAGTAAGTTCCCTGGCATGCTGAAGGAACCTGCTTTATTAAACTAGTAATACACAGCTTAAAACACGAAATGAGCTGGCTCTTGCACAGAGACTGATGCAATCATTCCTACCCAGGTCTCCCCAGCACAGACCTTCCTACTCCCAGAACATGTACAACTGATGTCGAGCCGCTTGAAGTCAGAGGTGAGATACTCCACCAGCAGCAAAGCTTCCTTCAAAAAAATCAGTTGCCATTTGAACCAAACCAAAGCCTTTAAATTCTCTTTCAGGGAGCAAGCATCAGCTTTCTGACTTCCCTTTTAGACTACCGAAGCTAAAAGCAATCCAGTAAAACCAACCTGCTTGTTTGTTCATATCTAACAGCAAAGAGTGTGCCCATTCCCCTGTAGCACAGAACAGAGTATCTACTTCCCTGAGCAGACTCACTGCCCCAAGGCTGGGAAGCTCCTGAGCAGCTCCAGCACACACTGTCCTGGAGCCACAGCTGCTCCAGCAGTAGGGACTGGAAAGCCTTGGTTGCAACTGGCAACCTCAGTGCACTGGGGTAGGCTGTTCCCAGCTCTGTTTGACTCCTCAGCAGTCTGTGCATCCTTGTTTTACCTGACTGAGACACATACTGATTTGCAACAAGGTGGTGAAGAGCCCAACTCCATGCTCAGCCTCCAGCTCCATCCTGTAGTTCACCAAACAGCATGTGAGACTCCTCACTCATCCCAGATCCTGGCTGAGGCCCGATGGGAGCATGTCTTCAGAATGCAGGGTCAGTGCTGGGGCCATGCACGTCAGATCAATGAGAAAAGGCTCAGAAAATGTAGATGTCTGCAAAGGTACTGGAGAAAGAGAAACGGTATCTCCAACCACACGTGGCCTTGAGTCAAGCTGGGGACAAGGAAGACTTGCTTTCTTCCTCAGGCTGCAAACAAGGCTCTGAGTGGCTGCAGGAGGATGTTGACCTTCAATGGCCAGGCAACTTTGTCACTAAAGTTCAGTGCTACTGGCTCCAGTTTCTGAAGGACTCCCATGACAACAGCTTCACTGTCCCATGGCTTGCAGTGTTCTGTCTATCAGCCAAAATGTCACCAAGCAGGGCTAGACTATGGCACTTCTACCAGCACTGAGGCTGAATCCTGAGTCTGCCCTGGCTGAATCCCTGTGTGAGCAGCACAATACTGCTCACCCTATGGCAGAGGGTCAGGGAAAAGCAACAGGACTGGGAATGGCCTGGAGGGATCCAGGGCCTGTGGCAGCCACAGTGGAGGAGACACGAGCAGAGCAACAGCCACATGGCCAGGTTGCAGCTCAAGCTCACATCTCGGTCTTCCAGGCATCCCAGTGTGGCCCATCCCTTGGCCTCATCCCTAAGGGTTTTTCTGTGTCCTCTACACAGCCTGCTCTGGCCTGTACTTAAGATGCCTGTGCCTACAACCCCCACCCTGCAGCCTCCCTATACCCCCAATATCCAGGGACCTGGGACACAAAGGCAGTTTCTAATCCAGGAGCCACAACAACAGGAGAGCAGAGCTGTCCTGAGCCCTGCAGCCCACTGCCTGCCCTCTCCCACTGGCACTGCAGCTCACCCCTCAGTCAAGCTGGCTGGATTGTGCTTTGGAGAGGCTTGGAAGGACCCTTGAGGTTTTTCTCTCAAAGAAGGTGCCGGTACAAATCTGTGCTGAGCAGAGCATGGCTGGTGACAGCTGGGCCAGCAACCCAGGAGCACCCAGAGGCTCAGGCCTGTGGTGACCTACCAAGCCCTGGAGACACAGGGCCCGACTGGCACCATCAAGAACAGGAACTTCTTTGGAGGCAGCAGGTGAATCCAGCTCTGTGGGAAATACATGCCCTGGGATTGTCCTGGACAGTCCCTTCAGGGCACAGCAGGCTGGGGACAGAAACCCTGGGACTGCAGCAAAGTTCTGTGTGAACACATGGGCTGGGCAGCCCTCTCTGCCTCAGTGCAAGGCATGGGCTGGAGCAGCTCTGGTCCCAAAGTTTCACATTGGGGCACAGCTTCAGCTTAATATGGAGAACAGAGCTGCTCCACAGCTCCTGGGCAAAACAAGCTCCTTTGGCATGAATGTTGAGGACCGGGCCCGGACTGGATCAGGCCAAGGACCCACAGCCTTTGCTGCACTGTGCCTGCTCCAGGCACAAGGGAGCTCAGCAGCTGGACATGGAGCAGATATTTCCTGTGTCACAGGCCTTTTGATCCTGGTCAATTCTCCTTAAGATCAAAACTGGATTTCAGTTGAGCCCTTTTGGCTATCTGAGCAGGCACACAGAGTATTTTCACATTGCCAGTACACATACGACACAGTGTGGAAAAATAAAACCTGATCTGGATTTTGCCCAGGTGACTGTGGACCAAGGCCCAGCCTGGCTCCTGCACCCTCAGGAGACACCAGCTTGCTTTCCTGGGAGGTTTCTTCTCTAGATGCAGGCAAAAAATAATGAAGAGGGGGAAAAAGCACACAGAAATGTGTTTGGAGAACATCTCTCACATAAAAGGTGACTGAGAACAGTCAGTGTACATTTATCATGAAGTAAATCACATCTGCCCATCCTGATTGCTTTTTGTGAAGAAATGACCAGATCTGTGAACGTGGGGAGAGCAGTGGGCACTGACCAACCTCAGCTCCCAAAACAAACCGCCACAACACTTGTGTCCAAGAGAGGAGGTCATGGCCTGGCTGGGTGGGCACTTAGATGTGTAAAGCACCTGGCTGGGCAGGAAGAGAGGACAGTTGTTGGGGGTCACATGCCTGGACAGCCCATTTGACAATCACTTGGCAAAGGAAACACACCACTGGCTCATCTTGCTTTGGGCAACATGGGGAGGGACAGCTAATCCCAACCCTCAGGGTCAGAGCTGCCATCCAGAGGGATCCAGGCAGGCTGGAGGGATGTGCTGACAGGAACCTGACAACGCTGGACAAGGACTAATGTCAAATCTTACACTCAGTAAGGAAATCATCCAAACAAAAACACATGCTGGGACTGGGCAGGGGCCGGTTTAAAGAGAATCTGAGGTCAGGATGGGCAGAGGCCTTGAGCTGGCCATCACATACAACACAGTGAGGATGAGAGAACAGGTTTTGCCCAGACTGAGAAGGAGAAGGCTTCAGGAGCACCTAACAGCAGCCTTCCAATACTTGTGAGGAGGTTGTCAAGAAGATGTAATCAGGCTTTCACATTGTTGAAGTTAAAATGCTGGTTGAAATGAGAAGTTCAAACTGGATATAAAGAAAAATATTTGCTGTATTGGGAAACATTTTTTTACCCATATAGGGAGGTTGTGCAGCCTCCATCCTTGGAGGTTTTCATGCCCTAGCTGTTTAAAGCCTTGAGCATCCTGGTCTGACCCTGTAGCTGCCCCTGCTTTGAGCAGGAAATTGGAATACAAACCTCATGAAGCTCCTTCCTATCTGAGTTATTCTATGAACTGGACTGAAAATGCAACAGAAGGCTTTTCAGACAGTTTAAGCCATGGCTTCTGTACCTGCTCCTACTGCCAAGAGGCAAGGGACATCCTATACCCCTCCTTTATCTCTCTGGGCCTTTCCCAGACAACCCCAGGCTGCCATAAGCTTCCTGTGTCAGCCTGCTCTGCCTTTCAGGGCACAGAAAAACAAGGTAAAGGACATGACACTTCTGCCAAAACATTTGGGAGAAGATGGGAATCCCTGCATTTTTCCTCTGTAGCAGGAGTAAGGTACAAATGACCTTTAGGGAAATCAGTGTAGATGGGGTGACCCTTCCCAGGGTGCAGCCCATGAGCTGAGTCTGCAAAGCCTTGGGACAGAGGCTTGTCTTGTCCAAATCCTGCTTTAACTTGGCTCAGCTGTAACACCAATTCTTTCTTCTGAGCAGGTGTTTCTGGCTAATTTGTTTTATTTTTACTTATCACTGCTTCATACAATCCTAGTCTTACACAGACTCTGTGCAGAATAAGGTATTTGGCACTAACACACTGCTGCAACATTTAAAATACAAGCGTGATGTGACAGCAGGGACCTTGAGAAGGGCAGACAAAGACTGCTGTGCAGAGCACAGCCATGGGGTAGTAAGAGATGGGGCAGAGACTTGGCCCTGAAGGCTCCACAAACACAAAAAACTCACTAGTGGTCAAATAAATACAGACCTGAAGATGTCAATAATGATAGTGACCAAGTGTCCACTGTATGTGAAGATGCATGAAAAGTGTCATGTGGAAGTCACACAACAGAAAAAGGAGCATATTGTGGTAGGACTGACTTCATTACTGAGCCAGTTCTGTTGCAGACAAGAGAGGAGCAGTAGCTGTTTAACAGTAACTTACCATTATCCAGCAATCCTTCAGGAACTACAGTCAATTTTCATTTTCTCTTTCCTCTTGCCAGAAACAACTGACCAGAGTCTACTGCAGATCACCATTCTGAGCATCTCATCTACACAGCTTCTCTCCTGACATTTTTGCCTGTCTCCTTTCCAACAGCTAAATCCCCTCCCTCTCAACCTCTTCCTCCTGCAGAGCCTGCATGTGCCCCTTTGTGCTTCCATTATCACAGAATCCCAGGATATGCTGAGTTGGAAAGGACCCTCAAGGACCACCCAGTCCATCCCTCAGCCCTGCACAGGCCCATCCCCAAGAGTCCCCCCTGTCCCCAGAGGATCATCCCAACCCTCCTGCAGCTCTGGCAGCCTTGGGGCTGTGCCCACTGCCCTGGGGAGCCTGGGCAGTGCCCAACCCCCCTCTGGGCAAAGGAGAGCCTTGGCCTGAGATCCCCCCTGACCCTGCCCTGACACAACTCCAGCCCATTCCCTGGGCTCCTGGCCCTGGTCCCCACAGAGCAGAGCTCAGGCCCTGCCCCTCCTCTGCCCCTGCCCAGCAAGTTGTCCCTGCAAGGAGGTCTCCCCTCAGTCTCCTCTTCTCCAGCTGAACACACCAAGTGCCCTCAGCTGCTCCTCACATCCTTCCCCTCCAGGCTCTTCCCCACCTTCATTCCCTCCTTTGGACACTGTCTGCCTCAATACCTTCCCTATATTGTGGTGCCCAAAGTGCCCCAATATTCCAGCAGAGGCTGAACCAATCATGTGCAAACACTGCCATCACAGTGATTTCAAGGCAGATTCGAGGAAAATGCCTCACTTTTCACATGTACTTCCTTGTGACAAATGGAGGGGCACTCAGAGCCCCCAGACACCAAGGAAGGGTTCAGTGTGGTGGCTCCACACTGCTGTGGGCAGGGAGGAGCCCCTCATGGCACAAAGGCAGTTCTGGGATGTCAGTGTGGCCTCTGACAGAGATCCTCATGCTGCAACAAGAGACACGACCCAAGTTCCTTACATCAAATTCAAACCACTTCTCAGTGATCAGTTACATAAAGTGGCTTTAAAATAAATACACCCCCCTCTCCATTAGCCCCACCATCAGCCCTCTGCACTTTTAGCTTTGAAATAGCCTCTTCCCATTCCTTTTGGAAGTCACATACGGCTGAAAAACAAGTAGTATGACTTTTTTCAGTCCCTGAGAGTCAACTTACAGTATTGACACTCCTATTTTCTCCACAGGATATCTTAAATTCTTGGGAATAATCAAGAGAAGCACAAACAGGCTTTAAAGCAGCAAATGAAGTGTCTTCTCAGGTCAGCTGCTCCACTTCGTAGTCTCATTCCCACCACATCTATATCAGCATTTGTTTCACATTGGACAAACTCAACATTCCCAGCAATGTGCACTGGCAGCCCCGAAAGCCAAACACATCCTGGGCTGCATCAAGAGAAGCTTGGACAGCAGGTCAAGGGAGGTGATTCTGCCCCTCTACTCTGCTCTGGTGGAGCTCCGTAGGTCTCCAGCCTACCTTCCCACAGCGTATCCCACAGGACCATCAGCAGCAGGTCAGACCATGGCCCAGCTTGTTTCAAAACAAACTGCTGCCCAGCCAACTGCACAAGGAAATGCGGAGGCTGGAGGAGCCGAAAGTCAGCTCTGTAAGGGAAGTTTTGAAATTTAATAATTTACAGGATTGTGCGAAAAAAATAAATGGTGAGGAAAGACTCTCTTGAAACAATGCTGACATCTGCAACCACTCCATGAAAATGAAATCAGGGTACCACTTATCACAGACACGAATACCATTGATAGCACATGGGACTTGACACAGCCTTGAACTGGTAGAAGACTCCCAGTGTGAAATTTCCTTTGGAACCACTCCTGTTGCCTGCTGCAATCAACTCAGCCAGCACAAGGAGGAAAAAAAAAATTCCTTATCAGCTGTTGAGGCTAATTCTACTAGGACATGTTTTAAAACTCTCACTGTAAACTGATAGAAGAAAATTTTGCTTTAAGAGAGAAAATGCCCATCTTCATTAATGAATCTAGTATTTGAGAAGCAAAGAAAAAAATAGTATCTTGGAACTTTGAGAACCTCCCTTCCTCAGGAGTTTCACCAGAAGAATTCAGTGTGAGACAGACTCTGCCACAGGAACCTTCCCAACACCCTCAGGAGGCAATGCACTACAGGGCAGTCAATGTGGACCTACACTCCTTTATCATGGTTTAAAACTGCTCTGGAACAGGTGAAGTTCCCCTTTTTTCACCATTTTGGAAAGACAGAAATTTTCCACAGACTTTATGCCTTCCCTAGGAATATTCTCTTCTAACTCTCACACTCAGGAGAACACCAGTGTTACCTGCAGGAACGTTTGGATCCAGTCTAAGACACTCATGGACTCACACCAGCAACTCTTCTGGTTTGTCTCCTGTGGAGCATTCTCTGGGGTTTGGCTGCCTTAAAAAAGCACATTCAGCTTCTGGTGTGCACAACTAGAAACAAATACTGCTTTCTAAAAAGAGAGAAAGCAGAACAAAAATACGAAGCTTGACCAGTATACAAAGTTCTGATGATATTCTAATCAAATCTAAGGAAAGGAAAACATGTATTGCCTATAAAAAGTAATCTTTATTTTCAAATGCTGCACTGCATGAAATGTATGATTGCCAGCCCTGTGCATGGACTCAGCCCCCTCCACCTTCCCCACCAGCACAGCACAATCAGAGCAACTATGCACACAATCATTTACACCAGAGAAAAACCCATTTGAATCTCATTTCTATTTTCCTTATAAGTGAACTGTGTTCACCTGGAAAAATCACCAGAAAAAAAACTCATTTAATTTCTGCATTCAGATGAAGAGATCAGGCACTCTGCAGGGCTGGTCCCACACATGGAAGCTGCCAGTGCTTTCAGTGCTCTTCACAGCCTGGATAAAGGAGCACTCAAGGCTCTCCTGCTTGTAATAGTGCAACTGCCTCTCCCAGCAGGCAAAACAGTGCAGACAAACCAGGGGGCAGAGCTCTGAGAATGCCATGGCCCCATGACTTTCATCAAGCAAATCCTCCTGCAGTGACTGTCCTTTGCCAGTATCTTGCCAAGAGATACCAGTTAATTTTACCAGCAATACACAGGTTCTTCCCAAATGAAAAGTGCTTTCCATTTTTTGCTCCAATGATGTTTCAGAGAAGTCCCGAATTTCATTCTGTAGCCTAGATCTGTCTGCAAATAATATCCATGGGGAGGGCTCTGTAGAGATTTTTGGTTATAATAATGTGCAGAAACATGGTTATCCTTCTTATTTGGAAGAAAGGAGGCCTGTTGTGACAGGATATTACAACTGGGTGCTTCTGATTTAACTCCAATGTCCAATCACACCCAAACCCACAGGTGATATTCACATTAACCTTTGACAGCTCCTTGTTTTAGGATCTGTATTTTCTCATGTGTGCAGCAACAGAAGCTGAGATGTCAGTGCTCCTCTTATTCTGGCCATAATAGTCCACAAAATCACCATCAGGCCCGAGGAGGTACATTATTATTGTGTGATCCACCTGAAAGAGAGCACAGAACAACTTGGTAAAAGAGATCACACACTCACACACCACCTGTCAGAAGGGGCCTCAGGGATCATCCGGTCCAAATTTTCCTGGCAAAGAAAGGGCCTGGACAAGATGGCCCAGGATCCTGTCCAGCCAAATTTTAAATACATCCGATGTTCAGAAAAACACCACTTTCCTGGGGAGCTTATTCCCAAGGCTGACTGATCTCATTGTGACAGTTTTTCCTCTTGTGTCCAAATGGAATCCACAGGAATAACTTCTACTCATTATCCCTTGTCTTTTCCACGTGACTCCCTGAAAACAGGGAGCTTTCACCTTTGTAGCCACCCTTTAAATACTGGAACATCTGCACATCTCTGCCAGTAGCAAGAACATCTGGTTCAGCCTCTGGCAGCTGCCAACTTTTCCTCAAGAAGCAAGACAAAGGAAACCTCAGCATCACTGCTTCTCTTCTCTCAGGCACATGATGGGATTCTTGGAATGTGCTGTGAGGGCCAGGAGTTGGGCTCAATGATCCTTGTGGGTCCCTTCCAAGTCAAGATATTCTGTGATTCTAAGATCACCTCAGTGACCTCTGCTAGTTTTACCCAAGGAAATAAACAGAGAAAACTCGTTGCACACTCAGAATGTGTGAAGAAATACTTTCAGCAGATAAGACTTCTCTAAGCTGAGGCCCCTTCCTGCAAACCCATGAGCTGTGTCTTCCCCCTCACTTTTCCCAGTTTCCCTCTATTTCTCATGATACTCCATGATGCCCACGAGGGACTCAAGCTCCTGCTGCTAACAGGATGTAAGTTATATTGCAGTTTCATTACAGCAAGCTCCCTGTCAGGGCAAACAGTGGAATCCAGCACCTCCTCGGGATGTGAGAGCGGAGCCGGGAGCAGCCGCGGGCTCCAGGGAAATGTTGGGCAGGAGCCCCCCCTGCCGGCCTGGAGACATCACACAGGGATGTCCCGGATATTCCCACTGGATTGATACCAAAATTAAGAGTCCCAGAATCTACTGAGAGCAAAGAGACTCACAAGGATCACCCAGTCCAACCCTCAGCCCTGCACAGGCCCATCCCCAAGAGTCCCCCCTGTCCCCAGAGGATCATCCCAACCCTCCTGCAGCTCTGGCAGCCTTGGGGCTGTGCCCACTGCCCTGGGGAGCCTGGGCAGTGCCCAACCCCCCTCTGGGCAAAGAAGAGCCTTGGCCTGAGATCCCCCCTGACCCTGCCCTGACACAACTCCAGCCCATTCCCTGGGCTCCTGGCCCTGGTCCCCACAGAGCAGAGCTCAGGCCCTGCCCCTCCTCTGCCCCTGCCCAGCAAGTTGTCCCTGCAAGGAGGTCTCCCCTCAGTCTCCTCTTCTCCAGCTGAACACACCAAGTGCCCTCACTAACTCCACTGCACAGTTATTCAAATGCCACTGCAAGGACTGTCTGATGCCAACTGTGGTAACACCTTTATCAGCAAAGGTACAAAGAGGTGATGGAGAGTAATGGAGACCATGAACCTGCAATTGCTGGGCACTGAAACACATCTATGCATGAGTTCAGCTGTGCTTGAAATGCATTTCCAGGAGCACAAGCTAAAAGGATGCATTAAATGTAATGGCATTTCTGTCACTGAAATGTTTCTCTAAATTTTACTGAAGTGGTTTTAATTCAGATATTTTACTCCAGTTTCAAATTTTTAAGAGAAGGTCACAAAATCAAGTTGTAGGAAACTATTCTTTTTTAAGCAAGCTGAATCACAATTTATATCCTTCCGCTGGAAATGAGCACTGTGCCACTGTCTGCAGGCCTGGGATGAGACACATTTAGAACACATGCCGATGAGGCTCTGAGACCCCTCCAACAGAGCAGTGCAGCAGGGGCTCTGTCATGTGGGACTTCAGCACAGATCCAACAGCCAGTTTTAAAATCTATATGCTGCTTTTATCCACAGTCCCTGAGCAGGCACAGGCCCTGCCCTTCCTTACAATGTAGTCGTTGTCCTGGTCCCTGGGGCCCTCGCTGTAGTACACACGGTAGGCTTTGGCCACCTGGTCAATCTGTGCCCTGCTGCCAGTCAGCCCGATCAGCTTCGGGGAGAATTCTAGAGAGAAGGAAGACATTTACACTTTTTAGTGGAAAGAACCCCTTCAGGAGGCTCCTTTCCAGTGCTCTGTATCAAATGCTATGAGACATGGAGGAAAGAAAACAGCAATACCTTTAACATATCTGGCAATGGCTTCTTGACTGTCCCTCTCAGGATCGATGGTGATGAAGAGTGGGGTCAGATTGGGCAAAGATGGAATTCCATCTGTGACATTGACCATTATTAGTTATTTTAGAAAACCAGAAAACATTTCTCATCTCACTTCAAAAAAAGCTCACAGCTAAATAACATCAATTCAAGCCCACCTAAGTGCCTAAACAAGGCCATTTTGTGCAGCTTAATTTATGTAATTCACGAATGAACCAAATGCCACGAGATGCAACACTGTGTCCGTGCTGGGAGGTGCCAGCCCGAGCCCCTGCCCTGCTCAGGAGGGATGACAGGCTGGCTCTGCTGCAGAAGACACCGTGGTGTGACACACATGTGGGAGCACAATGACTCACACAAGGAAAGCATGCCAGGACGGTGGAGCAGGAGGAAATGTGAAGACATAACTCAGGCTCTTTCCCCCATGTTCCAAAGCCTTCAATATATTTCCTTCACCTTAGTCCACTTTCCCACTTGATGGGTTACTATTATCCCTGCTCCATAATTCTTCAGTGCCTGCAGGAAACACTCCTAACACACAGCCTTCCCTCTCCCTCCAACCCACAGCACAGTCACTCTGCTTCAGGAGAGATTCTTGCAAAGATTTGTTCTCAGGATAAAGAAAAAAAAGTGAAAAAAAATCCTAACACACCTCACAGTCACTTCCTGGCAAAAATACAATGCAATGTATTCCCTGTAAGCTGCCACCATCATGTTTTATCCCCAGGTCCCCTGTGGTGGAAAGATCTATGCTGTCATGCTAGACTCTAGTGACAAGCATACTGATCTGTGGATCACTCAGCCATTAATTCAACTACGGAATAGTAGCCAACAGCATTTCTTAAAAAAGATCATCAGTTGCCACCATGAGATGTTCTATCTCCCACACACAGGGCAGCTACACCAACCAAGTTCCCATACCAATTTCATCTACCACTGCAATCATTTTCTCCAGTTCATCAGGACAGACGTCGGGGCAGTGGGTGAAGCCGAAGTAGATCAGCACCCACTGGCCAATGTAGTCCCTGCTGCTCCGGGGCTGCCCCTCGTGGCTGACGAGCGAGAAGGGCCCTCCCAGCAGCGGCTTCCCAATGCCTCGGGTGCGTTCCTTCTCCAGCTCTACAAAACACAAGAGGGGATCACACACACCCAAGAGGGAATCAAAGCATGCCCCATGCCCGCTGCCCCCCCCCGAGGGTGAGGCACCGTGCAGGGCCGGGGCACGCCCAGGACCAACGCCTGCCCTGTGGAAACCCAAGGTGCACATGACTTCCAAAGAGCAGTCCTTTCGGACAAAAGCAAGTATTTCACTAAATTCCTTTGAGACATAATATCTTTCCGTATCTTTATTGTTATCTGATTGCATTTTTGTTTAAAAAGGGGGGGGGGAAGGAGAGAAGGAGAGATACTTAGTCTGGCGTGAAACAGAAAAAGCAGCAACCTTTGCAAACTGAATATACCCTAAAAGCTGTAGTATCTTTGTTTTCAACAGTAACTCCAGAGAAAGTAAAGGTGTGGGCATTCCGTGTAGGAGAGGGCAAAGCCCAGGTGCTGCGCGGAGGGAACCACAGCACCCAGCTCCGCGTCCGCGCCGCCTCGGCTGCCGCAGCCAAGCACAGCTTGAACGCTGAATCTTGAACCGCTTTTGAGTTTTGGAATTTCCCCGCGGTACTTCCACCCCCACAGGCCCCGAGCGGCCGTGTGACAGGGTGGCGATGCCCAGGAGGACACCACACACCCGCCCGCAGCCCGCACATCCCCCGACGGACACTCCGTCCCTCGTCCCGCACTCACCCTCCTCCTTGCGCCGCTTCAGCGCCTTCATGCCGCCCAGCAGGGTCCCTCCCAGCACGGCGGTGGCCGCCAGCGACCGCCACGACACGAGCTGCGGGGAAGGAGCGCCCGGTGAGCCCGCGGGCAAGGCCGGCCCGGCCGCGCCCGTAGCGCCGCGCGGAGCCGCCACAGCCCCGGCCCCGCCATGCCCGCCCGCCCCTTCCGCTCGGCCCCGCCATGGCGGCGGAGGCGGCGCCGCGCGTCGTGCTCGGGGTCATCGCCGACGTGCAGTTCGCGGACGCCGAGGACGGGTCCGACTTCAGCGGCTGCCGCCGGCGCTTCTACCGGCACAGCCTGCGCCTGCTGCGGGAGGCGGTGCGGGCCTGGGCCGCCGAGAGCCCGCCGGTGGATTTCGTGCTGCAGCTGGGCGACAGCATCGACGGGCTGAACGCCCGGCGCGGCGAGGCCGAGGGCGCCTTGCGGCAGGTGCTGGAGGCCCTGGGGCGGCTGGCGGTGCCCGTGCACCACGCATGGGGCAACCACGAGCTGTACAACTTCAGCCGGGCGCGGCTGGCGCGGAGCGGGCTGTGCAGCCGCCCCGCGGGGGGCTCGGCCGGGCCCCCGGACGGGCAGTGCCAGGCCTATCACTGCAGCCTGGCCGCGGGGCTGCGCCTCGTCGTGCTGGACAGCTACGACCTGAGCCCCCTGGGCAGGGACCCCGACTGCCCCCGCTACCAGGAGGCCCTGCGGCTGCTGCGGGAGAAGAACCCCAACGAGGATCTCAACAGCCCCGCAGGTACCCCCGGCGCGGGCAGGGAGCACGGGCAGCTCCCGGGGCTGGCAGCGGGAGCCCGGGCCCGGGCAGGGTCCCCATTGCTGCCCAGCTCCTCCTCCTCGCCGTCGGAGCGGCTCGGGGGGGGGTCACCGGAGAGGCTCCCCCCTGCCCCTGGGCTGGGTCTGGGTTGTGCTCTGTGCCCTGCAGAGCCACAACACAAGGCACGTGTTGGTGAAGCAGCTGTCACAGAGCTGCGCCCACCCTGTCCCGTACCAAGGGAGCCACCCAAGAGTGGGAAACCTGTGCGTGCAAGTGTGACCAAAACCCCAAAAAACACAAACTAATAATCTTGGTTGTCCAAGAAGGCTGTAGCTTTGATCTAAGAAATGCAAATAAACTCCAGAGATTGTAAGGGTAAACCGTCTATTGTAAGCAGATGTACCTAAGGCAGATGAGGAGCGTGGGAGGTGTATGCACCTGTGCCTGACCTTCTTCTTCATTGCAGGGCTCCAAGAACCTCAGTTTGTACAGTTTAACGGAGGATTTAGCAAAGCCCAGCTGGACTGGTTCAATGAAGTCCTCAAGTTCGCTGATGAAAACCAAGAAAAAGTTGTAGTTATGGGTAGGTGGATATGGGGGATGTGTCACAGAATCACAGAATGGTTTGCTTGGAAGGGCCCTTGAAAATGATCTAGTTCCAATTCCTTTATTTGAGGAGGGTATATATGCCCATGGGAATATATGCACAAAAAAGTAACTAGGTGGTGTATGTGGGGTGAGGAAAACAGCTTTGGAACAGAAGTACCCTGTGCAGGAGCAGAACAGCCACTGTGTCTGTTCTGGGCTGAGCTGTCTGCACGCAGGGGGATGGCTGAGCTTCCCAGCAGTGAGGCAGAGTTTGGTACCACTTAGCTGTCGTTTCTCTCCTCTCACTGCAGGCCACGTGCCCATCCACCCGGGGGCCTCGGACGGGATCGCCCTGGCCTGGAATTACCAGGCTGCCCTCTCAGTCATCCACTCCCACCAGTGTGTGGTCTGTGTCCTCGCCGGGCACCTGCACGAGGGGGCCTATTGCCTGGACTGCCATGGGGTTCATCACCTCACCCTGGAGGGGGTCATCGAGACATCCCCGGGCAGCAGCGCTTTTGGGACGATCTATGTCTACGAAGATAAAATGATCCTGAAGGGAAGGGGCAGAATTGCAGACAGAGTTATGCATTTCTGAAATGCCAGACCAATACAGGTTGTTCTTAAGGACGGACTTGGACACAGAAGGGGTTCAGCTTTCTGTCTGCTCATAAAAAAGGTGCATGGCTGATCCTTATTGCTTTACCTCGGGCATTTTTATTTTGGATACAGAATTTTAGAAATTCTTTTTCTGTAAGGAAATAGACCTGATTTCTTTGAGAAAGCCAGTAACTGAAATAAATATACTTGAATGCAGAATGTTGACTTGAAACACCCAATCCAGACAGGATTGTTACTGTGAAAAGTTGCAAAGTGTATTATGAATACTGTCCAAAAAACCTACTGTTACTCTGGAATCTCAGTGAGCATTAAAGCATGCAGAGCTGTACCTGCCCAGCTGCATTTCGATGTATTTATTTTCTGTGATCATCACAGTCAGTAAGGTCTCATGTCTGGCACAACACATCCACCCTGTAGCTTAATGCATTATTCCAACATTGCTTTAAAAGACTAAAGTAATTCCAGAAAAGGGGGCCTAAGGAGAAGGGCAACCATCTGTGCTAGAACAGGGAATGGTGCAGATCCAGCAGGAGAGCTGAGCAAAGGAGAAAGGAGCCTTGACATGGATTTGAAGGTGTTGTTAGGCTGCACCTGGACCTGCCCTGGCCTCTGTGTCCAGTGTGTCTACCTGTGTTTCCTTCTCCAGGATGAATAGTGGGATGTGCTTACTGCTGCTGGGCTGCTGTGTAGGTCCTGCTTTCCAGGAAAAATCCAGTGAGCAGCAGAGTTGTAACAGTGCCCACATCTGCTGGTGGCAGGCTCAAGCACACATCTCCCAGGAAAGAAAAGATACAGAAGCTTTTGCTGAGATTTCTCTAGAAAAATAGGGTTTATTACTGTTATTAATAGTAGAAAACCAGTGATTTTCAGTTAAAGATAATAGCAAAAATAATTCTTCAGATTTACTCTACGTATGATTTTAGCACAGGAACAGAAATACAGACCGCTCAATTTCCCAGTTAGTCTCAAATGGATTATCCAGGCAGATACTTGGAATTTCTATGGCTGTGAATAGTCATTTATTGAAAGTGCTTGCTTTACTTGTTCCTTATGTTACAGAACAGTAGATTTCCCAAAGTACAAGGTGGTCGGACCATGATCCAGGGATACCAGGATGACTTGAATATACCATTAGAACACACATTATATCAGTGGTGCTTTGATTATGTAGGAAGCAGCCAGCTGAACAAGTTTCCACAGAAGAATTCCCCACTTAGATTTGACAGTGTTCCTCAGCTTTTTATCAGATCTCAAGTGGCACTGCTGGAACCAGCCAGGCATTCTTTGGGTCCTGTCAGACTGACATTAACCTTTCATTAAGCACCAAAAGCAAACGCAATTAAGGTCAGAATGTTTAGGCTTTCTCCCACCAATTAAATCACTGTTTTGCAGTGCTCTGGCCAAGAGGCTCTCAGCTCTTTGTTCACAGAAATGTACAGCCAGGAAGTAAAGGGGAAGAGGGCGACCACGACTGCAGCGACCAAGGCAGCTCCTCCCAGGGGGCTCCTAGAGAGGGACAAATGCAACAGAGCCACTCCAAGTTACAGAATCCTTCAGCTTGGGAAAGACCTCTAGGACCATGAAGTCCAACCCTGCCTTGCATACCACCATGCCCACTCGTTTTTTGAACACTTCCAGGAATGGTGACTCCACCACCTCCCTGGGGAGCCCCTTCCAACATTTGGCAGCTCTTTCAGTGAAGGAATTTTTCCTAATATCCAACCTGAACCTCCTCTGGTGCAACATGGAGCTGTTTCCTCTCATCCTGTCCCTTGTTCCCTGGGGGCAGAGACCAACCTCCCCTGGCTCCTCTCTCCTGTCAGGGAGTTGCAGAGAATTCCAGGTGCCCCTGAGGCTCCTTTTCTCCAGGCAGAGCCCCCCCAGCTCCCTCAGCAAACTTGTGCACCAGCCCCTTCCCCAGCTCTGTTCCCTTCCCTGGACACGCTCCAGCCCCTCAATGACTTCTTTTTGTTGTGAGGGCCCAGAAGTGCCCCCAGGATCTGAGGTGGTGCCCCAGCAGTGCCAGCACAGGGCTGGGCACTGGGACTGCTGCCACACCATGGGTGGTACAAGGCAGGATGCCCTTGGCTTTTGTGGCCACTGCTACGACTGCAATGAAACACCCACATCTGCCTGCAGCTGGAAAGAGCAGAGTCTTTGGCCACTTCAGTGTGGCTCCTGTGGATGCATCAGTGGAGACCTTTACTGGAGAGGCATCATGTGCCAGCAGAAAAGAATTTTCTGACAATTCAGGCTACAGAAAATAGTTGGAATTCAAAAAAAAAGCATCCTAAGCAATGGAAAAATGTCCCAGTTATGGCAGGGGAGCACAAAAGTGTCTCCTGTAGCCTCACATTCCCCAGCTGCCCTGACTTTTATTTGTGCGAGATCCTCCAGGCTGTAGCACCAGCTGCTACTGTCTGGGCATCTGAAAGGCTCAGAGGGTGACATGAAACAGAAAAACAAGCTGCCAAAATCAACTGTGTATTTTTAAGGAGCTAGTCATTAAGTGTGAACATAGGAATGGATTAAAAAAAAAGGAGGAAATAAAACTTACTTTGCTGAACTGCGACAAAGACTCATCCATACTGTAATAATCACCAGGCCAAACAACTCTCTAAAAAGCCAAAGGAAAAACAGGTCAGCAAATAATACAAGCAGGTGCCTACCTTCAAAGAATACAAATTTTGCCTCCAAAACAAGTGGAGTAGTGGCTGTTCCTTTGGAAAAGTTCAGTATATTTTACCAGGATTATAAGGGTATTTACAAGGAGTAAGTGTGCTTCACACCACAAATATAGGGACATGATCCAGATAAAAAGCTGCAGAAGTTCCTGCCTACACTTTTGCTTGACTGATAGCCTTACATTCCACAGCACATTTCTCATTAACACAGAGCAAGGCACCATCCCAGTTTTCCAGACCATGAACAGCTGCCAGGGCTTCACCTCAACACTGTACAAGCACCTACCCAAATGTCCAGGTGAGAAATCCTCCCTCTTCCTCAATCCTGAGCAGTTTGGAAGACTCAGCAGCCCAAACCAGATAAAACATGCATGTGGTATCACCTCAAGAGTTTTTAAAGCATTAATAAGCATTCCTACAGGAATTCCTACAGCTCCAGCAGGAGAGCACAAAGCTGTTTCATTGTGCTTCATTTGGCTTTGAAAGCCAGAAACCCAAGTAAATCTAACTGCTACAATCAGTTCCCTCTTCCTATGTCCAAGGAACCCCTGGGCCAACAGCACTCACTGCAACAGCCCAGCAAATAATGTTTTGGAAAATGACACCAAGAGCCTGGGAAGCTGGATTTGGGCAGGTGCAAATAGAACCCACCATTTACCTGCCCTCCTCTTCGTGGAAAAGGTTTCCTTGAGCGTGAGCAAACAAAGAGCAAGCCAAGGCAATGGTCCCAACAACACAGCCAGCAGAATGCAGGTCACACAGGCTCCTCCAAACACCATTATCTGAGGAAAAAAGTAGACTGTCAACAACTATCATGAAGTAAATCCTATAAATCCAAAAGCAACTGTGTCACTAAAAAAGGTGCCTCCAGAAAATCCACACATCTTAGGCAGGAAGATGTCATTATTGCCAGCATCTTTATTACCAGGGAAATCTGATAAAAGTGTTGTGGAAAATAAATACTGGGCCTGGGGCTTTCTTTCATAGCTTTCACTGAGGTTCTTGGCAGCAGAACCTCAGTGAAAGCTATCCTGTTCTCTGCAGCAAACACAGTGGGCTCCAGCATTCAACAGGCTGGAAAAAAAACAAACCCACAGGGTGTATTACAAATGGAAGTTTTCTTGAGCAGCAGGAACAGCCTTTCTGGAGCTCACAGCCAGAACCAGGTGCTCAGCAGAGCCCCCAGGCATCCACCACTGCCCTCACATCCTCTGGAGTGTTGCTTGTGATGATGAGCAACACTGATGACATCTCTGCCTGGGGAAATACAGATGATGTGAAATATCTGGATGGCCCACAGGTTCTTGTGGTTTCCCATATCCATTCCCAGGGGCTCACAATGGGGAGGTAAGAAATTACTTTGCCAGTTGTCTCTGACCTCAGCAATGTCAACAGCAAAAAAACTAAAGTTAAAAGTTTTTTTCTGGACATTGACCCCTCCAGGCAAGCATTAAAGGTGACGAGTTGCCAAGACCCAAGAGCTCCGCATGACCCAACACTGTAATCAATTCCCCACTCGGATGAATTCACTGCAGCTCAGCACAGGCAGAATTGGGATCTTCCACAGACCTGAATGGCAAATATTCCTTGGTGAATTTACATAAATCTCCAGCTATACATGTGCTATCATAATCTTTATTTTCCACAGATTTTCCACCCTACTGGTGAGAGTTTTACTTGTGAGAACCCTATTGCAGAATCTCTTGACCAGCCAGATGCCATTATGTTGAAGCTACACCTACCACACACATAAACCTCCCCTGAAATGTTCAGGATCACAAGGAACTAACCCTCACAGGTTCTGGATTTAAGAATGCAGCCACTTCATACACTTAGGGTAGCCAGGATGCCAAGACTGCAAAGGTGTTACTTGTGACTACAGCATGTACTCCTGAAGGTTTCCTTCTTTGGTGTGATTTTAGTTTATTCAGAGCAAATACTCATCCAGAACAGGTACAGTCACTTTGTGTATATAACATGGCCCTATTTTGAAATTATTTCTACTGAGTGAAAATACAAAAAAATAACTATGTGCTGGAGTCCTGAAACAAATCTGATCTGACTGATTCTGATTCTGTGAACTGCCATTATCCCCTGTGGCATTTACCCTTGGAGACACAGCCTTTGAACCCTCCCATTGCTGCCCATGAGCTCTGTGGGGCAGCTGCAATACCTGGCACCAAACGAGACCTTTAGTGCTTTCACAAAGCTCAACTGCTCTTTCATGAGGTAGGTAAGCACAGATTTACAACAAGGAAATAAAGTGAATTAATGTGCTAAGGTCAACACCAGAGCCAGGTTCAGAGCATGCTCCCAAGGCTTCTGCTGCACTCGGGGTTTGAGCTGGAATCAGGGGGCAAAGGCAGCCCTTTTCTGCAGGACTCCTCTCTGCCCTGCAGCACATCCAGCCACCAGCACCAAAGCAATGACCAGCCTTGGTAGAAACAGGTCCCACAGCTTTTTGCCTTCAAAATGTAGTAGGACATGTTTCCACATGGCGTGATTTAAACCTGTGGATCGATTAAAAAAAAACACAAACCAACCCTTTTGCTTTGCATACCAGTATCATACCTGTCACTGAAGGGTTGATGCTGACGAGCAGTGTCAGGGCAGCTGGCACTAAGTAGACAAACTGTTAATGACACGGAAATCTCCTCTGTAGCAAAACTTAGCACGGTGAAGAAGCAGAAGCGCTCACCCACAGCAGCACTTCTCCCCTTCACAGCACTTTGCCAGAGGCCCCGAGCAGCCCGCGGTGTCTCTCCCCGAGGGGCTGAGTGCCCACCCTCACAGCCCCGGCCCCCAGCTCCGGGTACCGCGGGGCCGTGGCAGGGCCCGGCATGTCCCGGCTGCCGGCACGGGGGGCTCCGCGGGGCAGGGGCGGCTCTGAGGGACATAACGCAGGGCCTGCAGGCGCGGTCGGGTTCCTGCCGTAGCTACAGGAGTGACACCGTTTTCCTGGAGCCTGCTGGCGCTTCAGCCGGAGCCGGGAGCAGGAGGAGCCACAGCGGGAGGGAGGAAGGGAGGGAAGGGCGGCCCGGACTCACCGTCCACAGCCCTGCGTCGGGGTCGTTCACCTGCAGCGGGAGGCGACACTGAGACCCCGCCGGGCGGGAGGGNGGCCTCACCTGCACGGCGGCCGCCAGCCCGAAGAAGGCGGCCATGAGGAGGTTGCAGAGCCGCCACAACCGCGCCGCCATCGCCGGGGCGGGGACTGAGGGGCCCCGCCCCGCCCTCGGCCCTGCTCCAGGTCCCCATCCCGATCCCGATCCCCGTCTCCATCCTGATCTCGATCCTCATCTCGATCCCGGTCCCGCTCCCAGTCACGATCCCGATCGCCATCTCCATCCCGATCTCGATCCCGGGGATCGCGGCCGTCCAGGCAGGGCTCTGTTGTGGGGTTCGGAGGCCCTGGCAAAGGTTTCCCATGGAAGCTGTGGTGCCCCATCCCTGGAAGGGTCCAAGGGCAGGTTGGAGCAGCCTGGGATAGTGGGAGGTGTCCCCACGGGGTAACCTGCCAGCTCGCCCTCACCACCGTGGGTCTCACCATGGGTGCCTGGGCTGTGTCTGGTGCTGGTTATACCCACTGACACACAAGTTGACTTCCCAGCTTGACCTCAGGCTTTCCTGGTCACCATGAACCGGGCTGGTGATCCGGGCTCTTGGTCGAGTCTGGCTGCAGTCCCTGGGTCTGCCCTGTTTGCCCCATGCCAGGGTGGTGGGACGGGTTTGGGAGTTTGGTGATGTAGAAGAACCATGACCGTAGGGAAGGAATAGTGTGTCGGGAATAAGAGAAGACTTCTTCCTTTTCCTTGCCAAGAGTACAGGATTTAAACGGAAATTTTTTTAATGGTCTAGGATTAGTTTTGTATTTAAGAGGTTCAGTTTCATTCTGTATTGTCTGGACAACCAAAAAAGTTGTTGCTCAGAAGAACACCACTGCCTCATCATTCACTGATCATTCATGACCAAAAGTGACAATAACTGATGAATTGAAAGTGAGCCCTTTAGACGTGTTGTATCCACCACATCCCTCCACCGAAAGTGAGCCTCTGTCAGATCGTTTCTCCCACTAATGTCAGTGACAGTGTCATGCAGTCCCCTCAGCCCCCAGCAGGATCAGGTTTTGCTGAATTGTTATGTGGAGGACATGTGAATGTGTCCACATTTGTGGAGAGGATTACTGCTTGTCTTGTAAGACTTTTAACAGTCTTTCCTTGAGCAGGCTATGAGAGATTTACTGCAGAGAAAGCCACAGAGAAGTAAGAGTTGTGTTTGTAAATGGCTGCCACTCTTACAGGTCCACTGAGCAGGCTTTATGTTCAGAATAACTGTGTTATTCTGTACATCAAACAACATCTGGCAGCTGCAGGCAGAACAGCAGGCCATGTTCACTGTAACGAAAGCCCTCCCAACATTTACATTGATTCACATTCCCACCCTGAAGCCCCAGAAAATTAAACCACTCTCTCTACAGGAGTATGACTTTCCTATTCACAAGCACTCTGGGAATGCTTAAAGGAAAGTTGGACAACTACGCTCCACATTGTGTTCTCCTGCTCACGAACTCAGCTTGACAAACGGATTAGCAAAAGCAACAGTCCAAAACTCCCTGCAGTTTCTCAGTTGGTCCCTGTGGGGCTGCACTCCCTCCCTGAGGCACCGTGAACTACATATATCATTCCCCTGGTTTGGGTTTTTTAAGAAGGCAGGACCTCACTGGAGAGCATTTAGAGATGTTTGTCTTTCTATTGTAACCCTTGTCCCCAGCCCTTTCCCCTCACCTCAAAATGAGCAGAGCTTTAGTAATTAACCACCTTTATGCTTTGATTCCAGATCCAGGATAGGCTCTTGAATGTATTTTGTAAGGGAGGGGAGGTTATTTTGGAAAAGAAAATGGAAAAGTTAGGGATTAAAAAGCAACGGTGGATTTAAAAAGAGTTAAAAGAATGTAAGAGACAATGTGTCTTTCATTGGGGTAATTTATATGATAGGGAAATAAAATTAGACAAGCTTTTCAAGCACACCAGCTCTCCTCTGTGTGGGAAACAAAAATGTGAGTTACCGTCCAACCATACTAGCTGGTCTTCAAAAAGAAAACTAATCTGTGATGAACTCTTTGACTCTTTAATTTGTCAGGTCACAAGCTATTGTACAAAGCTGCACGGCCCACCTGGTTTTTGTCACAGCTGAGCTGCTCCTTGTCACCTCACAGGCTGCTTGTCAGAGAAACTGGTGAAGACTGGGAAGGAAGGAGAGGAACAGAGCCAGACACATCCAGGGCCCTGTGTGGGGTGGGACAGGACTGCTGAGGGGAAGAGGTGGCTGAGCTGGCAGAAGAAAGCTTTCCATGGGCACTTAGGAGGGATGGTATGGAGGGCTTGGTACCCTGTGAGTGAGCCATGTTCAGTGACAAGAGCAAGAGAGGGCAAAAGACCCCTCTGTCCCTCCTGAGGGCAGGATGGGAAGGAAGGGGTTGGTTTGCCAACTGTGTGTCTGAATCTGCCTCGGTCTTTGCTGCTCTAATTCAAGGGCAATCGGGCTGTAGTGTGTCTCAGAAATAAAAAGGTCCCTAAGTGTTTGGTGGGCTTACTGCAAAGAAAAGGTAAAGGCCGTTCACTTTAAAGCATGACCAACTCTCCTGAATGCTTCCTCTAACCACCCCCTCCATGGGCAGAGGAAACAGGGCAGAGAGTCCCCAGCAAATACCACCTTCCCCCATGAGAGGGAGGCCAAGAACCTTTAGTACCTCTGAGTAGAACTTGATCTACTTGTTCTTCAAAACATTTCCCTCCTTATACCTCTCCGGTTCTGCCACTTACCCCACAACAGTCCAAACTTTTCTTCCAGCTTTGCAACTCCACCTGTAAAGAGGCTGCTGGGAAGGACCCAGCAGTCGAGCTGGGATATCCAGAACCAGGCTGTTACCCAAGAGCCTGTACCAGAGATGTTACTGAAACACTGCCATGATCACCCATCCCAATGACTCACTCCATAATGGCCCTCATCCTTGTGCCATGAATGATCATAGATTGGTTTAGATCGGATGAAAACTGGTTAAAAGGCTCTGAGTGGACAGGTTAAGGGTTCAGGGGCTTTGGTGTGTTCCTGGCCCTAGAACCCCAACTGCAATTCCAATAAGGACATCTGGAGATAAATGCATGGTCGCACAGCTGATATTGCCAAAAGGGCTCTGGATTAAGTTGCTTTAACTGGTGGGTCAGGTGTCAGGAGCAGGGAAGGATGGAGCTCACCTTACTGAGACGGGGAGCAGCCCCATGTTCCCTGACAGACCAACTGCAGGGGACACATGTCTGTAGTGTTCAATAGATGCACCTTCCACTTCTCTTTATTGTAATCCTATATGAACAACTTTCTTCTTACCTCGTTAGTTTTATAGACCTCACCCAAACTGATCTCGTTTATGCTTTGTCAGCTTCTTTCTTTAGTCCTCATTTAAAGTCCTTTTCGATTCCCAGAAAAGTTCTGGAACAACTCATTACACGAGGCACTTGAGTTTGACAAAGGGAAGAACAACAGCCTTTGTGAACTCTTCAGGAACAAATGCTGACAAACTAGTCATGTTCTGGCGTGGCACAATTTTTTAGGCATAAAGTGAAAAGTAACAGATGTCACACATGTTGACCTTAGGAAGATTTTTAACACTGGCTGTCCTGACCCCTTCTTAAGATAGAAAGGTACAGTGAGTGCAAAACCAGTGAGATATTTGTACCTCAAGTGCTAATTATCAGTGTTTGTCAAAATGGAAGGACACAGTGAAGGGATTTTTGCAGGTGTCCATTCTGATGCCAGAACTTTTTCACTACTTCAGTTAACAGCCTGGATGTTTAACACACTTGAATGCTTTATTAAACCTGCTAATTACTCCAGACTGTGGAGTATAGCAAAGACAACAGGATTCAGCACTAGATGGAGAAATGAGCTGCAACCTATAGGGCAACATTCAACAGGTATAGCTTCAATCATTACTTTTATGAGCAGGTTCAAGTGAGGGAACTGAATGGATATAGTTTGAAAAAAAAACAGAACAAAAAAAAGAGGAAAAAAGAGTCCAAGGTGTAATGAAGAGCAAAGTGAACACCAGCAATGGAAAAGGCAATCACCGCCCTGGAACATGTGAGCTGTAGCCTCCGAGGCAAGCTGCAGTATTACGCCTATTTAGGGATATTTTACTTCAAAAAATGCAGGTGGACAGAAAAACCATCAAAAGAGGTCACTGAGGATGCTGGGAGGCAGAGAAAACATGAGGAAAGGCTGAAAGAAATGGGTTGATGTAGTGTATAGAAGACAAAGCTGAGGAAAGGAGGGGAAGAGAAACACTGCAGTTCGTCATTGCACATCATCAAGTGCCTAAGGGGTCATTTTGGAAAAGGCCATGGCCACGACCACCAGGGCAGGATATAAAGGATTTCAGATCAAACAAAAAACTCTGAAGTTAGATTCTCAGGTAATGTTAGGATAGAAGTGTGCCAGAACAGATTGTAGGGGGATGGTACAAACCCTCTTTAAGGAAAAGTTTAACAAACATGTCAGAACAGGTAGAGCTGATCCTCCCAAATCTTCAGTGTGGGGAAAGTATGATTTTGTAAGCAGACCACATAGGTGGCACAAAGCAGAGGTGGAAAAGAGCTGCCAGTGTTTGCCATTAGGCACTGGGCTTCTCTATCACAGCCACAAGGTGCCAACCTCGGATCTGCGCTCGGGGTTAACACAGAAAATAAGGCTTAAGCAAGACGGAGAAGAGAAAGAAAAGATGTGGAATTAGGCAGGGGGATATCTTTTGTGTCAGGACGTGCACTGCACCTACCTCCCCAGAAGTTTAACTTTTACTGTTTAAGTCCAGTTTGCTGGTAAGAGCAAGCAGTTTAATCCTGAGGGAAGCATGTGTGTGTGTGTGTGTGTGTGTGTGTGTATGTGTGTATGTGCTTGTTAGAAAACCCTTTTCACTCTTTTCCCAAGAGCTGTTTTCAGACAAAGCTTTTACTTTGGTTCCCACCTAGGCTGTGTTACAGCTGTATTGCTGCTCTGTATGGCCCTGTCCTGGGGCTGTGAGCCAAACCCTGCCCTGGGGACATAACAGCCTCAGCCCTGTCTCTTGGCAGTACATTTGTCTGGAGGCCAGGCTGAGCCTGGTCACTGCCATGGGACTGCCCTGAAAACCAGGCTCAGGTCGGGCCTCTGACTGTGGAGGCCACTGTCCATCCACCACTTTATTCTGTGCTCCTCTGACCCTCCCCTTGCAGAGCCGCCTGCTTGATGCTTCCTGGTGTTCTGTAGGTGAAGGTGTGGGGTTGGGGTTACACTTTGTGCCAGGCAGTGAGGTGTCCCCTATGGAAATGTGCGAGGAGAGGATAAGGGCACACCTTCCCCTGGACACGAGTGCTGTGTGCTGTGGGGTCCTGTGGTCTTTGTTACAGGCTCTCCCAGGTGCTGGCACTGGTGGTTACCACGCTGGTGCCCAACCAAACCACACAAAGGAAGGGGCTGTTCCTGTGGGAAGTTCTGGGTACAAGTGCATTCCATTCTTCTCCAACCAAAGCTGTGGAGGGGACAGACCAGAAGCAGTTTTGGGAGAGTCAGCAATATCCCCAGAGAGGGCAGAGACTGGGGTGGGACAGTGTAGGGCAGCAGCACAAGTTCAAACCCAGCAAAGAGGTTACTGGGATCTTGGCCTATGTGTGAGGGGTGATGGTGTTTCCCAAGGCAAAGGAAAGCTGCAACCCTGACAGGGAGGGAGGGAGGTGACTTTGCTGGACTATCAGGAGTTGGAAGCAGAAACGGGGAGATGGTCAGGACCAGTTCTGACAAAGGCCGGCTCAGCAGAGCGTGAGCTGGGTTTGGGCAGGCTGGGCTCCTTCTGTGCCCCAGGGAGTATTCCAGCCCATCTCCCTGAACCTCCCATGCAGCTGAGCAGGCAAAACAGAAGACTGTAGGAAGGGAAAAGATACTTGCCCAGGTTCAAAGCATATGAGGAAAGGAAAATATTGGTCTTAACACGAAATGTGGTAAATCAATATGAGCTGAGCTGGATGGAGGAACTAAAAAAAAAGCAAGCCAGAAAAGGAGGCAGCTCCTGCCCCAACCTCTTCCCCCATTGCACTTGCACAGAGGGTGATGGTTGACAGCTCCTGGAGGCACTTCCAGTGTGTGTTCAGGGCTTGAAGTGTTTCCTGTAGTACCGCCTCCATGGTGGCTTGGGCAATGGAGGAGCAGGGAAAGAGTCCTCATGCTTCTGTCTAACACTTGGACATCCAGCTCTTTCCACAGCAGTTCTCCGTTCATAAAGGGGATTAGTATTACCCCTGTTACAAAGATGAGGACACAAGGACCCCTGCCCAGGTCATGCAATGGCCTGGTGAGAGCCCACGGCTCTGGAAGAATCATTCCACTGCCCTCATTCCCGTGTGCTGTCCCTACGACTGGGACTGGAGGTTTGCTGGATTAGAAGGGTCAGAAACTATGTGTTGGCATGAACAGCAGTGGCCAAGGGAAGACAAGGAGAGGGAGGCAGCCGGTGGCGGGGGGGGATGATGCCCTACGTGTCATAAAGCACGGGAGGGAGTTGTGCCCTGTAGTCTCGGGGGAGTCAGAAGTTCACAAGTGCCTGCTTGTGTGGGAGAAGTCCCAGCCCTGGGGAGATGGGAAGCGAACAAGCCGCTGGGGAGGCGGGCGCGCAGATGTGCGGGCGGCCCGGCCGAGGGGCAGCGGGCGGTGCCCCCCGGCCCGCGGGAGCAGCAGCGGCGCCGGGACGGCCCTGCGGAGCCGCAGGCG
>VXBA01003178.1:91910-200198 GCA_013399895.1 Serilophus lunatus
CGTGGCTCTCGGGCCCGGGGGGGGCTTCTCAGCGCGGACCTTTGAGTGGAATCCGAGCAGCGTGAACTTGTGGTTCGGTTTTGTTCCGTTCCGGTGGAAATCCGCCGTGCTGCGGCGGGGTCGTGCTGGTTCCCACTGGCACTTGTTGATGGACGAGCAGCCTTGCAAAAAGGGTGGGTGTTTGTGTTTTAGAAAGGCCTCAGCAAACGTCCCTTGAGTTTCTCCTTTCAAATTAGATCACTGGAAAACGCTCTCTGCTTGAGCAGCGTTTTGGGCCTTTCTGGGCTGAGGTGGCACCGTGCTGGTTTGGTTTTTTTCAAGTTAAATACAGGGATGGTAATAGTGAAGAAGCTGTTTGCTGTGTTTTGAGAACAGGAAGAAGGTAAGATAGTTCTCTGTGTGACAGAGGTGCAGACACTGTCAGCAAATAGTGTTTGTCACAGTTGTTGGCTGTAGTCTGTGTTCTCTTGGACTGTGCTGAGACTGATGGGGACTTGTTTGGGCAGAGAACTGTTGGTTAAACTGAAGAGATTGGTATATGTGGAATAAAAAGGTGAATTTTGGCTGTTTGTAGCTTCCCCTGTGTGAACAATTGGGTACCCTTTGGGCCTTGTAAAGGTAGTATTGCCCACCTTACAATAACTAAAAACTTAAACTCTTAAAAACTTGACCATGCTATGCCCAAGCAGGTGTGATTAAACCAGAACCAGCCCTATGGCAGCACAACCACAACCCTCCACGTCGCCCCTTGTGATTCCACCTGACCCATTTTTGTATACGAGAATCCTCTGTGTCTCCAGAGGGTTGGATTTGCACCCTGTCCCCAGAACCTGTGAGCTTGTGGTGATGTAGCATCTGCATCCTCTCTCCAGGTGGTGGAAGGGCCCCTGGTTTAAGTGGCTGTTTCAGCATTGACAGCTGGCCAGTGTGATGACACCCAAGTGCTGGTGGTGCAAGCCAGTGTTGGGGTGTTTGTTCCTGGGGTTACAGGGGGTGTTTGGGTGAAGCTGAGTGTGGGATCCCGGGTGGGTTCTGTGGCAGCAGGTCCATCCCAGGAAGGTCAGAGAGCTCCCTGTGTAGGGGTGGGTGAGTGTCTGTGCCCTCCCACGGCCTCTGCAGCCTTGTCCCTGCTGGGCTGGGCCAAGCAAACCCCGCAGCAGGTGTTGTGCAGTTGGGATGCCCGGTGTGACTGTGGTGGGGCTGGGCAGGGGAGGTGCAGGAATGCTTTGCTGGGTGGGGAGAAGGGTGGGCTACTGCGTCAGGGTTGAGTTAATTGGCTTACACAGCGAGCTGGAGCAGGGAAGTCATTAAGCTGGAATCAAGTAATTATATTTGAAAAAAAAAAAAAAGTTTTGCTCAGTTAATTTTCAGCCAGAAACACTCCGACTTGGCTTGTGCAACCGCTGCTGTGAGGGAGATTGGGAGTGGGAGAGGGTGGGACATCTCCCACGGCAAGGGCTGTGGCAGTGCTCCTCTGGACAGCACTCTGGGCTTTTGGGGACCCTGCCCAGGGGACTCGTCCTTGGGTGAGCAGGTCTGAGGCCAGAGTCCCTCACGGGGGGGTTGTGTGGGTGTGAGGGGGGTCTGCTGCCTGGGAGTTCAGCTGGGAGTGGGCAAGAGATACAGGGAAGAAATCCTCACTGAAATGGAGGCCCATTGCATTAGTGGCTGAGGCTGGGGCAGCAGAGCCAGAAGGTCTCTGCAGCCCACCCTGGTTGGTTTTTGATTTGATATCCTACAGCATTCCTGGTGCACACGGGCAGGTGTCCTGCAGATGACAGTCCAGAGATGAGGGGACACTGCCCTGGTGCTGCGGCCATGGCCCTGGAGCTCACGACCCAGCAAGGAGTTGCTTCAGGTCTCTTTGCCCTTGGTGTCCCAGCTCTGTGCTCGGGCCTGCTCTGGGCTGCCTGGGTCAGCTGCCTTTGCAGGGCCCTGGAGCTCCAGTCCTTCCCACAGGCTCTGCTGGCCAGTGCACATTGTGGGGCTGTGTTTGAAGCGCAGCTCTGAGACAAAGGAGAGCTGGAATTCAAGGAACTAAACCAGATACTATGCCATAAATTTTTAAATGTTTTATGCACTCTGAAGTCTATCTTGATGCCAGTGACTGCTGCTGTGAAGAGTTGTTGTGCTTCTTACTTATGTGTGATGTTAAAGTCCAGGAACAGTCCTGGATGTTTTGTGGAGAAAACATATTCTGAGTTTGACAGTGATTTAAGAAAAAAACAACACCCAAACTATAATTGGAGTAATCTTACAATTCTCTCATTGCCAGAATTAGTAATAGTCTTTACTTGCTGACATTATGCAGAAAGTGATCATTTGAAGAATGGTCGTACTAAATCTAGAAATGTAATTAATTCCAAATTATAAGGAGAATATTGATTCTTATTGCAACCTGTGGAGTCACTTGTCCTAACTCCATTGCCAAACAGGAGCTGGAACCTTTAACTGGCTGTTTTGGACTCAGCTGTTAACGTTGGTCATTTGGGAAGACTGGAGGCAACCGAGGCTTCCTTCTCCAAGTCCTCACTGCCTGGTAATGCTCTGGTGTCTTTCAGAAGTAAAGCACAACTACTGTGTGGCTCTTCTCAGAGTGTACCTGATGGCTCAGTTGTGTTGGGTGGGAATTCCTGAGCTGTTCAGCTGGAATTGGGGATTTTCAGTTCCCTTCACATTTGTGTGTGATCCTGTCTGCTCCCTCGTTGATATTTTTACCTTCTCCACCTGATTCCAGCCTTTCTGTCCTCTGTGAATATGAAGCAAGGATCCCGGCATGGAGTTTGCCAAGAGGTGTCTGAGTGCAGCAGGAGGCGAACAT
Organism: Serilophus lunatus; assembly: GCA_013399895.1. Taxonomy (NCBI): domain Eukaryota; kingdom Metazoa; phylum Chordata; class Aves; order Passeriformes; family Eurylaimidae; genus Serilophus; species Serilophus lunatus. The sequence goes on from VXBA01003178.1 coordinate 94,732, forward strand.
GAATCCCTGTCTTACCCTCGGGTGCTATTCAGGACATCAGTGACTTACTGGAGTTGGGCAATTGGTTTCTGCTTAATTATTAGGAAGCTCTGCCCTGTACCTTTCTCTTCCTGGCAGAAAGGAGCTGCTGGGAGGCTTTTCAAGGCTCAGGAGTTGATGTTTGTCAGGTGATGGGGCTGGTGAGCTCCGTGATGGGCTTTATCCATCCCACAGTCGGGTGTGTTTGGTGTCTGATGTGCTCCTGGAGCCAGGTCTGTCAGGAAAGGAGGAGTGAGATGTTGGATCTGCTGGGACTCAGTGGGCCCTGCCAGAAGGCTGGCAGGGGGACTGGCCCCTCTGAGCAGAGGGGCTTGGTGGGTGGAGACAGTGAGAGGAATCAGCAGTGTGAACGTGGCATTTTGCTTAGGGAATCTCAGAGGGGAATTGGAGGAGCAAGAAGTCAGTGTGGAGGTGTAAGGGTTGTGAGGGAACAGGAGGTTAGTGGTGAAGCAGTGTATGAATGGCCAGTAAAATGGAATGTATGAAGACAAGGGAAATAGGACACAACAAGTTAAGAAAGGAGGGGAGAATTGACCCCTGACTTCAGTAGGTAGTAAAATAAGTGTTATCTGTCCCTGTATATTAATTACCTGTTCTTCTGCTGATACAGGCCAAGTGCCTTCAGCAGGTGAGAGTTGATTGAATACAATCAGAAGACACCTGCTCTTCCTCTTCTCCTCAGTGGGATTATCAACTCTGTGTGTTAGCAGGTCCCACTGATACAGGCTGGCGCTGGCAGATTGATGGGTGTATGTCTTGGACATGTTTGTGTTTGTTATGGAAGGTAAGGCCTTTGTATGGTGAGCAAACCAATGTATTTCAGTTCATTTGTGCCCCTTATTCTTACCTGGCCCCTGTGCTTTGTGCTGAGTCTTGGCTACTCCTGCATGTGCAGGACTGTTGATACATGGGCACATGGTTCTGCACTTTGGCTTTGTTTTCGCTTGTAACTGAGTGATGTACTTGATCTGTCTGTTTTCCTGGTAAAGGGGCAGCCCCAAAGTACTGGTTATTCTCCTCAGATGCTGGGAGGCCATTTCAGGTGTTTTCTGCTGGTTTGAGGAAGCCAGGAGGTGTGGAAGTCGCACTGTTGCCTGTCAGAAGGAGGGTCATCCTGCAAGAGAAAGGAGTTTTGTGAGGAAGCAAAAAGAAAAAACCTAAATGTATACTTTCCAAACTTGATGTTATTGAGAAGTCTCCCAAATTAGATTTGTGTGTATGCAGTGAAACATTGCTTACAGCAGTCTTGTGTAACCACAGCAAGCTCTGCAGGTATTAAACACATATAAACACCTTGTTGGCATCATACAGCTGGGACTTGATCTCTGCTTTGAAATCAGGTGTCTTCCCTTTGGTTTAGGCTTGATAAGATATGATGTGAAAATGAAAATGAGAAGTGTCCCTCCCAGTGGAGGAATAGCTGCCATAGCCTGTGGAGACTGGAAAGGAAAACTGCAGGAGGGGCAGGAGCTGAAGGGGTGTCTGTGTGGTGCTCTGCCCCACGGGGCAGCAACCAGCTGCCACTGCCCATCTGGGCTTCACTGGAGGTGGAGGAATCTCTGAGTGGGGGTGATGCTTCTGGCATCCTCTCAAAGGCTGGAGTGCACTGCTCTGCACCAGCTCTGGCAAGGTGCTGGTGGGGTTCTCAGCTCTCATGACCTCAGTTAAAATGGGCTGCACTGCATCCAAGTGCCTCCTGAGAGGTGCAGGTGTGTGTGTTGCCCTTCTGCCAAGGGCTGAGGCAGCAGCATCTGCTCAGGGAGGTGGGGAGTGCTGTGCTGCAGCAGCAGGGGGAGGAGAACTTGCCTGATTTGGTGGTTGAACCTTGTCCTTGTGGTTCAGGAGGTCTCACCTCGGGATATGAGCTTTTTCATGGATATTCTGGTCAGGATGGATTGTTATGATTGCACAGTGTGTGTACAATCTGTACCAGCTTTGGGGAGATGGACAAATACATCCTGTGTTGATTGTAGTCATTTATGGTTGTTGGGCTGAAACATCTCTTCTGCAGTGAGAAAGTCCCTCTAATAACACCAGTTCAAAAGTACCTGTGTCTTTAAGTCAATTAGTCCAGTAGTTACTGCATTTTTAAGCTGATTTTTTATAGGTTTGGTCAGCTTCTGGTGTTTGGTTTTCCCTGAGCAGTTCTGCTGCTGCTCCCTTGGCCAATGCCCTCAGCAGTGTGAATCTTGCACTGTGGTGTTCCAGGCTGCTGGCATCCCCTGCAAAGGGCTTTTGTCTGTCTTGTGGGTACTCAGGCTTCTTTTCATGTTGTGGACTTGTTTGATGGGAGAAGGGATGTGTGAGCAGAGGGTGAATGACAGTGCAGGGCCTATTGAGCACAGCAAAATGCCTTCCTTTCAGAGAAGTGTGTTGTTATAGCTGGAGTGGTTCATGTGTGGTAGTGACTTGTGGTAGAACATACTTCACCTGTGTATCTTCAGTTCAGCTCCTGGATAATTTGGATGCTGTGTCTCTGCTAGGCTGAGGGTGGAACAGCTGTGGTGTGGTCCTTACCCCTCCATCTGCCCCTGCCCCTCTGGTGATGGGGGTGTCTGGAACATGAGTGTGGGCTCACCCTCACAGTTGGCACTGCCTTGGATGTTCAGGGGCTGTTAATATATTGAAATATTTGATTATCAAAATCAATGAGAAGGAAAGTGCTCTGAGTTATCCTGAAGGTGCCAAGGGGTTAAATCATTGCTCATAAAGTATGAAATGCAGGGGGAGTGGGTTTCATCTTGTTCTCCTGGGGCAGGGTTGCAAGAAGGATTTACACAGCCTTGGAGTCTCTTTGGTTTTCACTCGTGGTTCTTCTGGTTTTCTGAACAACACAAAGGAATTTGTGCTGTGTCCTGCTGAGTTCCTGGACAAGCTCTCTCTGTCACAGGTCTCTTGCTGAGGTTTGCTAGGTGGACTTAAATAAAATGTGTGCAAGATGCTTGGAAAACTGCCCCTGCAGGTGACACCAGGTGTGATGTGGCAGCCTCTTCAAGGGGGAGGTCCTGTGCCACCAGCTTTGAGCTGACTGCAGGTGCTGCACAGATACGCTTTTAATGTACAAACACCTTTAACCTGCACGATATTGACGTCGAAGGCATCTCCCTCGTCGGGAACACGTTTGTCCCCTTGCCCCCGGGAGTGGTCCCAGCTCAGGACCTGCCTCCCCCGGGCAGGGGCAGAGCTCCCTGGGCAGGGAGGGGGTNTGGCACAGGGTTGGGACAGGCTTGTCCCTTGTGCTGTGCCCGCTGAGCTGATCTCAGCCTGAGTCAGTTGGTGCTCTTGCTGGCTCCTCATAGCTGGCATTGCTGGGAGGGCAGAGGTGTGTGCCGCCCAGGACAGCCTGGTGCTTCTGACTCACCGGGGAGCTGCTGTGCTGCTGCCAAAATCATTTGTGCAGCCTCCCCAGATGCTGTTTTTCTGTCTTTTGCGTGGGGATGGGCTTCGGTAGTTCATCTGGCTTCTGTTTTTCTGTTTGGTTTGGGGGGTTTTTGGTGTGGGTGTTTTAGCTTCTAGGGATCCAGCAGGTTTCCCTGGTGTACAGTGGAGCTTTGAGTCAGCCCGAGCCTTTGGGAGCCAGGGTTCTGGACAGGCTGTGGTGCTGACTTTGGTTCTAAACTTTGCATCCCACTTTATTTTAGGATTGGTTAATCTGCTTCTTATGGGCATCAGCAATCCTACTGGGATTCCTTTGTTTGAGGGGGAGCTTTAGGTCTTGAAAATCCCCACCCATGATGTGCATTTCTTGCTCTGCTTAGGGCTGGCTGTTTCTTCAGGGTCAATCCTGCAGCTGCAACATGTCTCATGGTTAGATGGAAAAGTGCAAGTGTGATTTTTATCAGACGTCATAGGTTTGTTTAAGCTCCTGTGCACGATCTGAGTGTTTCAGGAGGCTGTACTCGACAGGCAGGTCCCAGTGGAGCTCTCTGCAGCCCCTTCGGGTTCCTGCTCCCACCTGCACAGACCCTGTGTGGGGACTGGGAGAGATCGTTGGCCTGGATTTGCGTCAGGATCATCATGTGATGCTGCAGAGCATCTTCTGAAATGTGTGACCTCGACTCCTCAGGCTGTGGCCCTCTGGCAGGATGTGTGCTATTGCTGTGAGGGAGGAAGTACAGCAGAGGCACTGCCCGCCTGCCTCAGCTCCTGGCTCAGGTGAGCTGGGCTGCCCTGCACCTTGGTGGTGTGGTGACTGCGCTTAGCAGGGTATGACCCATTAACTTGCATATGAGCATCAAGGGAGACACGAGTACCTATAGTGCACAAATTGTGTATTTATTAGCTGCTAAATTGATTTCCTCTTGTGCAAATTGAAGCCTTTGTGTTTGCCCTTTGCTGGAGGCAGGGCCAGCCCTCCAGGAAGCAGACAGCTCTGCTGGTCCTGGAGCAAACAAAGTGTCCAAGCGCCAGGAATTAGTCTATGTTTTGAATAATTTATCTGATCTTTCTGAGGTGCTTCAGGAGATGCCCTGTGGCATAAGGAGGACAGCTGTTGGGCCCAGACAGCTGAGCTGAATGGGAGTTTATCCTTTATCCGTTTTTGTCTAGGCTTATTTTTTTTCTGTGGACCAAAGGGGTTGTGTGGTTTGCTTTGGACCTAGTTCTTTGAACTGAATTAGCCGTCACTTTGCTTTTGGACCAGAGAGCAAAATGTTTGTGCTTTGAAGAGGTTTGTGGACAGAGATAAAACAATTTCCTTTAAAAACATATGGCTGTATTGTTTGACCTGGGAGGGGTTGTGGACTAAGATAAAAGCACTGCATTTGGAAATCCCTTCTGGGGAGCAGTGGGACCATGTCCGAGGTTTCCTGTGATCAGTTCAGGACCTGATCTCATGCCAAACACTGGGAACCTCGTTCTACCTTTGATGTCCTCTTCTTTCCTCTTGTCCCACTCAGAGCCCTGGATGGGCAGAGGGTGGGAGGATTGTCAGAAGGGCTCTGGGTGGTGCTGGCCAAGGCTCTGAAGCAAATCTCGGCTCTAGGCCACTTCTTCCAGGTCCTTTTTGCCTCGGGGTGGGGAGAACAGTCAGCCTGTGGAGGTTTGGATGTCGGCCTTGGAAGCTGATTTCCTTTGTGATCTGGGGGAAGGTGGAGGTCAGCTCTCTGCTTTTGGATCTGCTACAGCCCAGCAGTTGTCACCGGTGTGACACTGTGGTGCAGGTTTGTATGCAAGTTTACACAAAGGAGTGTGAACGAACTTGGAGTTGTGTTGGAAGAAGAAGGGGCTGGATGCACAGGGGTGCTGCTTCGGGCCGCAGCTTGGCAGGGGAGTCTTACCAGGGCCCATGTGTGAACTATGTGAGCAAGTCTGCCAGCGTGCTCCTGGAAATGCAAAATCTATTTTAAAATATATTTCTGATTAATTTATTTGAGCAGAATTGGAGTAACATCATGAAGTTATGTGCCCAGCTGGTTTTGCCAGAGCAGTGGCCCGATATGCTTCCTATGGGTTAAGCTTTGCCACTGGGTATCAGTGCAGATATCCCCGGGGCTAGGAGGGAGAGCTGACTCTGGCCTGTTCTGGAGGCTGTGGCCCTGCTGATCCTGCTGGTGAGCACTGCAGCTGAGCAGGGAGGGAGAGGGATCTTCTCAGCAGGTGTACAAGTGGCAGAGGTTTGACAGGAGCGGTGGGAGCTGGTGCCTGTGCCCCATGTGTGTCTGTGTGCCCACAAGGTAGGGCTTGCCTGCCTTCCCGGTCAGGGCCAGGATTTGGGATATTCTGTGACTCGAAGAAATTCCAAGTGTGATTTGTCAGTAGGACTGCTTTATGCCTGCCCTACAAAATCAGGTAAATGTGTGAATGAAGGGTTTATTTCAGCCAAGCCCTGGAATGTTTCTGGGCTGCTCATTTGCTTTAATGTAGACAGGCCTTAGTCAGGGCTGATTTGAACAGGAGCCTGGAACTGAACTGGCACCAGGGGACCTGTTTTGGTGTGAAGCTGCCAAAGGTCTGAGCTGCCCTCTGTCCTGTGCCAGGGCACTGTGCTGCTCTCACAGCACCTGGGACACTGTCCAGGAGCCCACTTGTCCACTGTGTTATTGCCATTTAAAATAGCAGCTTTCTGAGAAGGTTTATGTTGGGTTTCCCTCTCAAATCTGAGTGATGCTCTGGCAGCAGAGTGCTGACTGCCCAGTGTTCGTGTTCTTAGGATAATCCAGTGCTGGCATGCCCTGAGTCTTTGAGACCCAAACCAAATACAGATAGCACTCTGTGATGATATTCTTCAACAGATTGATGTCCACACAGTGGAGCAGACTGAGGGTGTAATAATACTGGGCTCAACATCTTGCTGTCCCTTCAGGCCTTGTGTTCAAGAATTGTGAGTTTGGCATCCAACACTGGCAGCTCCATGGGAAAGGGGGAGATTGGGTCATCTTCATCCAGGCTGGCAGGAGTTGCTGTTGCTTTTGTGCCTGGCAGGAACATTGACTTGTGCCAGGGAAATAAGTGCCTGCCCAGTCAGGGTTACCCAGAGAGGTGCCCAGGGTGGCTGACCCCGTGTCCCCTCTCCCTGGGGGTTTCAGCATTCTCTGCATTTGCAGCAGGCTCCCACCTATTTATTTTTTATTTATTTATTTTTATTTATTTTTTTCTCTTTTAAGTTTCTACCCATAGTTAAAGTCTAAAATGCCAGCTTGTGGTGCAGAGGCTGTTCCCAGTGCTTTGGATGTTGCAGAAATGGTAATTGTGACCAGAACTTCAACGTGATCCCGTGAAGTACTTTTGCCCAGTGCTTCAGAGGAACAAGACCCTCTCTTTAGAAAAGCCATGGAGCTACTGGAGCATGTCCAGAGAAGGGCAACAAGACTTGTGAAAGGTCTAGAAAACATGTCCAGTGGGGAATGTCTGAGGGAGCTGGGTTTGTTCAGTCTGGAGAAGAGGAGGCTCTAGGGGGAACTCGTTGCTCTACCATTACCTGAAAGGAGGGTGCAGGGGGGTTGGGGGCAGGTCTCCTGGGTGAGAGGACAGGAGGCAGTGGCCTTAAGCTGAGATGGGGGAGATTCAGATCCATGTGAGAACAAATGTTTTCACTGTTCAGGTGGCCAGGCATTGGAACGGGCTGCCCAGGGAGGTGATGGAGTTGCCTTTCCTGGAGGTACTCAGGGGGCATCTAGATCTGGTGCTTGGTGATGTGGTCTGGTGGGTTGGGGGTTACACTGGCAGCTCTGGATGGATGGTTGGACTTGATAATCTTAAAGGTCTCTTCCAACCTTGATGATTCTTTGATTCAGTGGTAACCAGTATGTGGTAACAGCAAAGTCCCTTGGCCCCAGGTATGGCAGTTGTTTTAGTTGTCTGTGGGTTTGATGTGCTCTGGTCCACGTTAGGACTCAAATACACAGAGCCTCAGAAAACTCTTTGAAAATAGTGAAAAGAATTATCACAGGTAGCAACACAACGAAAGAATTGTGTCTGCACTACATGTGTGCACACCCTCTGCTGGATCAGCCAGAGCCCAGCTGATGCTCTTCCATGAGCTCCCCCATCTGAAGGGGAAAGTGGCAAGCTGGGTGTCCAGGGAATCCTACCACCAGTTTAATATTTTGTCTCCATGAGTTACCCTTTTCTACCTCATGTAAAAGCCTATTGAGCTCCTCTTTAAAACCACTTTGGCTGTTGGTTTTCAGGAGACAGTTTCAGTCAGGAGAAAACTGGGAGCTCTGCTCCAGTGGAGGAATTGCAGCGCTGCCAACGAAGGCTTTGCAGGTGAGTTTGCTCTGGGGTGAGTCGTGGGGCAGAAGGGCAGCAGCTCTGGCTCTGGCCACAGGCTGTGCACAGATGTCTCTGAAGGTGGAAAACTTGTCTTTGTGCTGCTTGGACTCTCTGCAGGAGCCAGGAGAACACTTGGTGCTGTCGTGTGGGTCCCTTGGTTTGTGTGCAGGACTGATGTGTGTCTTTTACTGAGAGCCTGGAGGGAGAAGGAGTTAATGGGGACAAGGGCAATGGAAGGAGATAACTGGGTCTGAGTTGGGGCTACTGGCTGATATTTTTGCAACAGTCTTCTGTTACCCAGCGTGAGAGCAGGGATTAGCTGGGCAGACTCTCAGGCTCCTCCGTGCCGAGGGCCCGCCTGCCCGCAGCACAGCAGGGCAGCCTTTTGCCAAGGACTTGCAAAATCCAGTGCACTGGAGGAATTTTTGTTTAGAGACTCTATGGTGCTTATTTCTTCAACAGAGAAATTGTGTGTCTGCCCCTCTTTCTTTACCCTGGTGAAAGGGTCAGAAGCAGCTGGCTGCTCCCTGAGTGTGTGGCAGTGCCAAATTCCCCGGGACACCCCTGTCTCTGCCCAGGGCTGGGGGGTCTTGGCACAGGGTGCCCAGAGAAGCTGTGGTGCCCCGTCCCTGAGAGTGTCCAAGGCCAGGTTGGAGCAGCCTGGGACACTGGGGGGTGTCCCTGCCCGGGGCAGGGGTGGGATGAGATGGGTTGCTTCTCACCCAAACTGTTGTGGGGTTCTGTTTGCTGCTGGCAGGGCTGGAGGGCGTGGCAGCTCAGCACACAGGGGGCAGGGGAGGTGGGCGGTGCTGCTCTCCCAGGTTCCTGTTGCACAGGTGAACTGTCACTAACAGTGAATGGCTGTTGCAACCAGGAGTCTGTGATGGAAGTGTGGAATGCTGTGCTTTCCCAGCTCTGCTCTTTTGCTGCAGTGGCAGTGCTGGAGGCCTGGGCTTTTGTGGGAAATCACCTGGGCACGAGCAGCTGGGACTATCTGTTTTAAAATAATGCTTAATATGGGCAGATATACTGCACACCTTCAGCTTTCTGGGGACAAAACAGTCTTGAAGCTTGTTACTTGTTTCGGTGTGTTTTACCTTGGTCCACTCCCTTCCTGTCAGTGCCGGTGCTGGTCCCTTGCTGGTGCAACCTCTTAAAGGTGAGTTCATACAGTGATGGATCCTCATGTGATGGGATTGCTCTCTGTTCAAAGCAGTGCAGTCTAAAGTTTGATCTAAGAGATCTATTTTATTTATGATTTTAGAGTAGCTATTAAAACATGAAAGGAGATTCTTAATGGTGATCCTCTCCTCTGAATGAATAAATGAGAGCTGGTCCCTTTTGCTTTAGGCTTTTACTTCTGTGAAAAAGCACAAAGAAAGCTATGCCTATTTTTTAACATTATCCTTCCTTTTATATCAGTATCGGTGCTGAGAGTTTGCCTTTCCTTCCAGCTAAGCAGCTGCAGCGTTCCTGCTCCTGAGAGAGCCTCTGTTTCTCACAGTGCTAGTGCAGCAAGAGCTCAATTTAAACTTCTTCCAAGGTCACCGACTGTTGAGGTGGCTTTGTGCCTCCTGCTTGCCTGTGGCAGGAGCAGCTCAGTGGCTGTGCAGGGACGCTGCCCGTGGCTGGAGCTCAGGAATTGCTGCCACTGGGCTTTGATTTGTGCTCGTGGGGAAGCCCAGGTGCCACCTCAACTCTCAAGCATGGGCTTTGTGGGCTCCACGTCCTCCCGTGGGTCCCTCCTGGTCCTGAGGGGTCACAGGCGGTGAGGAGGTGGGAGCCTCCTTCCTGGAGCTGCCCCGTGCTGGGAGTGGCTGGGGAGCTCTGCAGGGTTCAGCTTTGCCTCAGGCACCCAGTGAAATCCCTGCTGCTGTAGGGTGGAGCTGTATTGGGAACCAAGGCTCTGCTTGGTTTGTCTGTTCTGTTTTAAAATCGGAATTGTAGAGACTTTGCATTTCTTTCATTTTCCATAGAGATTTTTATGTTTGTACTCAGTATGCATATTTGTTACAGCAATTCTAATATCTAGAGAGGTAATTGTTAATGTTTTTTAAACAGTTGATGTCTTTAGGTTTTATCTCAGTTTGTTTTGTGACTGCTGTTCAGAGGCATTTCTTCTGAGATACTGTACATAGAAAATCCTTTGCTGCCCATAACTTTTCACAAGCTGATGCTTTTCCGTCTAGGAAAAGCTGAGAAGGACCTATGCTTCAGTGTTCCAGCACAGAGTTAGGCTGTCTGTCAGAATTACAGGGTTGGAAAGCACCTATTTGTTCTTTAGTAGCTTTTTATTAGCTCTGGATATACAGATATTTAGGAAACTTGGTGTTTGGAGCAGGAATTTCAAACCTCTTTTGCAAGTTAGAGCTGTGTGGCAGGATTAGAGTTGGATTTATCTGAGAGGACAGTGACTGAGATGTGGAGGGAGGTGGAAGGGACGCACCTGCCCAGGGAAGTTCAGCCCAGGGGCGTCTTGGTGGGAGAGATGTGTGAGCGGCTCTGCAGGTGAGGCTGAGGTAGGGCTGGGCCCTGCTGGGAGCAGCTGGCACCCCAGGGTTCACTCAACTATGGCAGCCTCAGAAGGTTGATTAATATTTATTAAGGACAGTGACATGCTTTTGTGTCAGTCCCACTGTCTGGCATGCTGAGACTGTCCATGCCTGTGCAGGAGTCCTTCCCTCCGCAGCAGTGCTTTGCAGCTGAGGCTTCTGTCAGGCAGAGACAGTCCCTGTGTGCTGGAGGGGTTGAAGTCTGCTACAAAACAAAAAGTCCTCAATAAATGATATTTCAGGGAGAAACCAAAAAGGCTTTGTCATCAGAGGGTTTTGCAAAATAATGGGGTTTCCCAGAGCCTGACAGCTGGGTGTGATGGTAGGTATCTCCTAAAGCAAACTGGTAATGAATGGGATCTTAGGGGAGGGAATTATTTTCCATTGCAGGAGTGAAGGGGCTCCAAGGCTGCTGCAAGCTGAGCACCAATACCCAGTGAGTCCTTTCTGGCCAGCTCAGCTCAGTGTCTGAATGATCTGAAAATGTAGGAAAACAGGGGAAGTGCTTTGCCTGTGGCAGGAGACTGCACAGCAGAGCTCTGGCAGCAAGGGCCAAAGGGCTTCCAGAGAGCAGGGGACAAAATTCCCTCCAGCATCACCCTGGCTTTCTGGCCTTGGCAGTTTTGGAGTGAAAATTTGTGATTTCAGCTCCAGAATCCTGAGTGCAGTTTGTCCTACAAACAGAGGTGGTTTGTCATCTGCTGTGCTGTGAGCTCCCCCAGAGACCCTGCCCAGAGGTTCATGTCTGGTAAGGCTGTAAAATGCTTCCATTAAGATAATTTTAATTCCTGTGCCTTGGGGCGGGAGTAGAGGTAGGTCAGACCCAGGAGGCTGAAAGGCATTAAAAACCACTCTAAACCAATACTTCAGCACCTCTGCCAGAGCACCAGTCTGCCTTAAAAATGCAGAAGGTACACAAGAGCACTGAAAATAAAGGGCTGTGCCCACTCTGCTGCTGTGGAGCTCCTGCAGTGTTGCCTGGTGGAGATCCTCATCCCCAAAGGTTGCTGCTGTGCCTCTGACTGTTGGTCATCTGCGTTTGAACACCCACAGTTTGTTGCCCGAGTTTTACTCCAGGTCTCCCTGAGGGAGAGGAGCATGTTTCTGCTCACACCTGGGGTTGTTGGCCTGTTCCCTTGCTGCTTTGGAAGTCTGTGTAAAACATGATTAGTTGGCTGTTCCTCCCAGTTAGTCCTTGAATCACAGAAAAGTTTGGATGGGAAAGGACCTTAAACCCCTCCAGTTCCACCCCTGCCCTGGGCAGGGACACCTCCCACTCTCCGAGTGACTCCAACCTGGCCTTGGGCACTTCCAAGGATGGGGCAGCCACAGCTTCTCTGGGCACCATGTGCCAGGCCCTGCCCACTCTCATGGCAAAACACTTCTTCCTCGTGTCCAGACTAACTCTGCCCTCTGTTAGTTTAAAACCCTTGAAGGTAAAGAGGAAACTTCCCTGGCAGGGAGTTGAAGCTGGTGGTTGAGTCTGGGTGGGACTGGGGAGGCCTGTGCTGAGCCACAGGGATGGGATCCTGCTGGAGAGCTGCTGAGAGAGGCCACTGGCTTTGGAACCAGTGAATTAAGAAGTGAACTATTAGGAAAGCCCTCAGGAATATCCTTTTGACAGAACAGACCCAGCAAAAGTGATTACAGCAAAGACAGATTTTGATGTTGAATATTTTCTGTTAAAAGTACTGTTGACTGCTGCATAGTGACAGTGTGTTTGCTTTAATTACCCCAGAGTATATTTTAATTTTCGTTTTCTCTTTAAACCACTGTTAAGCTGCTGGTGGTGTATTTGCTGACAAATGTCCCATGTGTTGTGTAGGAAAGGATGACATGAGCATGAATATCTTGATGTAGTTTTAACAGCTTTCTGTAGGTTATGTTTACCAACTATTAATGAGAATGACAATTGCTTTTAATTCTTTTATTTTTTCTAGACCTCAGTGCTCAGTTACTGTTGGTGGTGAAATTGGTGGCACTTGCAGTTGGGCAGGAGGGGTCTGGCTGGGCCTGGCATGGGCTGGCACAACACTTGTCCTCTCCCACTGAGTGGTGGTTTCTGCTGTGCATCCACTTTTTCTTGTTCCAGAAGAGCATCTTTAATGTGAAAGTGGGTTTTTTGTGCTGATAAGGAAAAGGCAGTTGCTGTTCTCCATACTGGAAGATCAAAGATGCTGAGTGGGGAGGGATGCATTGCAGATCTCTGCTTGTTGAAATGAAAGGAATGTAACACAGGTGCCTGAATTTTTCTTGTAGCCACTGAGAAGTGGCAGGATTTGATCCCCAGCTCTTTCATGGGAAAGCAGCAGCAAATGTGTCAGCTCAGGGTGGCAGGAACCCTTAGTGCATAATTTGGCAAAACTGCTGTCAGGTGAGGCATGAGGGGTTGGTGTTCTGTTAACCTGGGTTTGGGAGACTCTTACAGGACACAGTGGGTTAAGAAAATGTAAAAGAGGAGGGGAAATTTGCAGTGCAGCTGATTTCCCTCTGTCCTCAAGAGCAGGTTTTTGCTCCCAGCTCCTGTGTGCAGGTCTAAAGGCAGAGGGACAGTGTCTGAGGGCCCTGTCCTGTGGCATTTCCTGCCCAGGCACCAGCCCAAGCTGCTCTGTGCCCTGGTGCGACTGGGCTCCTGCTCTGCCTTCCCTCGGGGCAGGGCTGTTCCCAGGGTGCTTCTTTCCCATCCAGTTTTTGCTGGCAAGTCCATGTAGTGAAAATGAAAGGGTCAGGGCCCCTTCTCTTGGGTATTTTTTGCCGTTTCTGTCAGGGTTGCAAACCTGCAGACTCTTTGAAGTGCATTTCCCAGACTTTGATGTGAAGTTCTCTTCCCAATGTAATTTCATTTCTCCTCCTAGGAAGTTGTACAGTATTAAAGGAATGACACGGGCACATGAAACAAGTGCATTTTCGCAGGCTGGTTGTTTTGGTGCTTTGGCTACTTTAAAAAACCCCAAACAACTGTGCCTGTGTGCAGGGCCACTTCCTGCAGTGACAATCACTCTATTTCCATGGCAGCAGGAGCTGGGCTTTTATTTGGCTTCCCTTCAGCTCCTTCTCTGGTTTTGCTTGGGTAGTGAATCAACTTGGAGTCACTTCTCGTGGTCTCGTGCACCCACTTGCTGCCCTTTCTGACCTGCTATTCACCAAACCTTGGAGGGGGTACAAGGTGCCCTTCAGGGGACATGGGGTAAAACGTGGCTGTTTTATCACCAAAAGGGAGCAGAGAGCACAGCTCACAGCCATGCTGGGCTGGGCTGACTCAGGGGGGGCTGGGTGTTATCCCAGAGGAGGAGGCAGGAAAATGGAGCAGGATAGTGGAGAAGGCCCTGGCACAGGAGCTCCCAGAGAAGGGTGGATTTACATCCCTGGGCCTTTTAGACAAACCAGAACTGGGATTTAATCCTCTGTCATAGCACCTGTAAGTGAAGGGAGTTACAGCTCCAGCAGACTTGTGCCAGAAGATGTTTCTGAGACATATTTCCTTCAGCAGTGCATGCCAGAGCAGACTTTTCAGGGTACTGACCTTTGCACTTTTTTTTTAATCAATAATTTTCTCTTATGCTGTGAATCTTAACATACAGGACACCAGGTAATAAGGTGCACTTGATTTTCCTTGTTTTGTAGTCAATATATAAATATTGGTTTATATAAAGCTTATATATATATATATATATATATATAGCTACTTTCTGGTGAAATTACTGTCTTACAGCTTTCTGATTGAATAAATTTGGTCAGAATAAGAAATGGAAGCAGGAAGTAAAAAGAAAATAGAATAGAATCAAGAACAATTGATAGGAGAGTCTTACCTAATGAGCTTAATAAACAGTTTTAAAACTGACTTACTTGAGTCCCATGTCCTGTCAATTTTAGACAGCTATTTTATGTTTCAGGGGTAAATTGTCTGCTTATCAGCAGTACTGAGACCTGATGAAGTTCTGTGGGCATTTAAGTATGTGAAACATTTTAACGTAAGAATATTTGACTGTGTGGAGCAGCTGGAGGGAATTGTTCCCTGTGTTTGAATAGGGGAGGTTAAACTAGGAGGAGGTGGGTTAAAGAAACCACCCTAAAGAGTGGGAGGTGGTTCTGTGTGCCCTGGGCAGCTGAGCTGGGAGCTGTGGAGCTCAGGGATGTGCTCAGAGTGTGGAGGTGGTGAAGAACACGGACACCTTCCTGCAGGGAACAGTGCAGTGCCCCCTGTGCAGGGACACCTCTGCTCGGGATGGGAGGAAAGGGACAGCCCCGTCCTGTCACGGGACACACCCAGGGCTGTGATGGGCTCCCGCTGGGGGGTGTGGGGCTGGGGCAGCCTGGAGCTGCCGGGGGTGGCTGGGGGGATGCTCCTCAGTGCCCACGAGATCTTCCAGGCAGCTCCCCGTGGCTGTAACAGGATGGCACTGGAGAGTGGGGAGTGCTGGATGACATACTGAATTCTGAACATGAACTTTCCGTTCTTAATTGATTTTAGTATTTTTAACCTAAACACAAAATAGTGAAGTCTGTGATTTTAGTTCAATAGGAGACTTTAGTGCCATCACTGTATTACTCAGTGAGATTAAATATATTCTTTATTGTAATTTATTTGTGTTGGGATCTTTTAGTTAAATAGCTTCTTTCTCTTAATGTTCAGAGGTGTCAACACTTACTAGGAATATGTATTTTTTAGAGAAAACAGCATTTTGCAACATACATGGCTCGTTTGTGGATGTGTCAGGGACTGAAGCTGGAGGCAAAGCCAGAACAGTCTCTGCTGGATGTCTCACAGTGAAGTGACCACTGAAAGTTAAACTGATCATTGCAGATGTGCCTCTGGGTTTCTCAAGCAGCAGCAAATGAAGCTGATGTGATTCTTACCAGCTTTTGTCCATAAAGTATATTTGCATTATTTGCTGTGATTTATAGCTCTTCTTGCTCAGACTCTGTTTCCTTGTCTGGGAGCCTCGGAGGCAAACAGGTCCAGGAGAGAGAGGATGCCCAGCAGTGGCTGTGACTTGCAGAGGGTTCTGACAGGCACTGGCTGCTGCTTGGGAGATGCTCAAAAAGAAAGGAGTAAAAATTAGGGTAGATATGCATTTCCAGACAGATTTTGTACTCCTGCCACTCCCAGGAGTACAGAACCTTGGTTATACCAGGAAGAGGAGAATGGCAGTTTAATCCTGCATGGGACTTGTAGGCAAATACAAACTCAGGAACAGCACTGTGGCTGTGATTTGTACCCCCACGGGGGATTTATACAATTCTTAGCAAGTTTTGCTTTACTGGAGAGGGAAGCCATGGTAATTGCCATCTGGAAGGAGCTGTAACTCCAGAACTATTTTGTTTCTTTCTCTAGGGATGAGAGATGTGAACCCTCTGGGGCTGTGGGTGCTGAGCAGCAGCACCAGTGAGCCCCTTGCCACACTGCTGCCCTGTGTGCTCTCCAAGGGGCATCAGGGGCAGTCTGGGGAGTGTCAGTTTGGTGTTGGGGAGCTGCTCTCAGGGGTGTTCCCAGGCTGGTGCAGCAGTGAGCTCTGGGGCCATGGGCTGTGGCTCCCCTGTGCTCCAGTGCCCAGGGCAGCCCAGCACCAGGGAAGTGCAAAAAATGTCCTAACAGAAGAGCAGAGTGAAGGGTCCTGCAGAGGCAGCTGGTTTGGTGGGTGCCAGCCCTCTGCTCTGGTTCCAGGGTCATAGGAAAGTGGTGGTGTTGCTGAAGGTGCCTTTTCCCCAGGTCCTGTGAGAGCAGCTGGCAGGAGGGTGGTCAGGGCAGCAGTCTGGGCAAAGGGGAAAGGGCAGGTGTGCTGTGTGGGGGCACCCCAGGTGGGAAGGGCCTGGCTCTCTGTGGTGGCAGGTCTCTTCAGTGCCAGTCCTAAGGTCAGGGCCTGCAAATAGTGCTGCAGGATAAACAGAGTATTAAAAAGCACTTTTTTTTTTCAGCTGTAAGAAGTGTAACAGTAAAAAGGCAACTTGTTACTTGAGTTCCTGCTCCGGAGAGGGAAAGGGTTTGCGTGTCCTTTGGGCAGCACTTTGAGCTGGGTGATGGAAGGAGGTGAGAGCTCTCCACAGGAGTTTGACCTCCTGACTGTGGTCCATGTGCTGAAGCCAAGCTCTGCAGAGGCTCAGGTTTGTCCTGGCTGGGAACACTGGGGTTTTACTCATCTGGAGCCACACAGAAAAGGAAAACCACAAAACCCTCAACTTCCTGCCCTGCAGGTAATGGGATTGCAGCTCTTCATTTCTCTGTACTCACACTTTCTGCACAGTGTTTGCTTGTATTAGGAATGCCTGTACTAAGATCTTTGGTTATAATTTGTATATCCTCTTAGATCCATCCTCCCTACATTGACAGGGTGCAGATTCTTTGCTTAGAGTTGCATCAGCCAATGCAAAAAGGCCCAGAGTTCATTGGCTGTTGGTTTGGAGTCAGAGTAGATGGTTATCCAGGTCTTCCTTCAGGAAGAAACTGGAATGTCCTAACACTTCACTCTGTATTATCTTTGCTAGGAAGAAAGTGAAGATTTCTGCCCCAGAAGTGAATACCCCCAGCAGTGGTGAAAGCAGCCTTTGGAGGCAGTGTCAGCTCTCTGCCAGGCTCATGAAGGCAGCAGAGCTGTGCCCAAGCCCCTGGTTGACTCCAGCCTTCAGCTGAGGTGTGGCAGATATTTGTTGCCTTTGGCCCTTCCAGCACAGCAGCAGAACAGGACTCATTCCTGGCATTCCAGGTGTTTTGTCAGTTGAATGGCAGTGTTGGGCAAGAGTACCATCGCCACGTGTCTTTCTGAAGGGAGTTTGATGTGCCAGGCTGTTAAAGGTGCAGGTTCTGTTGGGAACACCAGTCATTAGACAGTGCCCAGTGTGTCTTGGCAGGGGGAATCAGGGGCTCCCTCCTGTGCTTGTCCTGCTACAGCAGTTGCTAATCCATGCAGAATGTTTTACAAGGCAGCACAAAGCTGCAATTTCTATGAGTGCACAAGACTTTTTTTTTTTTGTAAGCAAAACATCAGCCCAGAAGCTGGTGTTCACAGAGCTGTGGTGTGATGTTCAGCAAAGCCTCTGAGTGCTCCTTAAATATGTTATTGTGGTGCTGAGAAATAACTGGACTTACAGATGCCTTTGGCTGTTTCTGCTGAATTTCAGTGCGAGGAAAGGTTTGAACAATGTAGTGGAAATAAGCCAGAGTTTGTTTAAGTATTTTTGCTTTTTTTATTCTCTGCCGTGTCAATTTTTGTTTGGTTTTCCCTCTCCAATTCCTTTGAAAGCAGAGTAATTCCAGTGCTGGGAGATGAACTGTGAGGTGGCAGCAGGACACTCCTGGCCATGGAGTTGTGCTGGGTCACATCTGTCACTGACAGTGAGGATCTGCTGCCCTGCAGACAGGGAGGGAGGCTGTGGATCCACTGGGAACACCCAGCCCTGGCCATGGGGGGTCTGTGCTGCTGCTTTGCTGGACAGGTCGTGGAAATTCAACAAACTCAAGTGCCAGGGCACTTGACAAGGGGAGAGGTGCCAGGGCAGTGGGTGGCAGCTCCTGTCCCTTCTGACAGCCTGCTCTGGGTGGGGTTTGTGTTGCCTTTGAGTCCCAGGGCTCCAACCAAGAGTTGGGCTCCGTTGTGTGAGCTCCTGCTGGCCCAGTGTGACGGGGTCTGGAAACCAGAGGATGGAACGTGGTCAGGGAACAGGGACACCATGGCTGGCTGAGGAGGTAGTTGGAGGATGAAGGAATATCTGCAGGAAGGCTATTGTGGGGTTAGTTGTTGCTCTCTTCACTGGCATCTCCTCTGTGCTGAGGTGGAGTGCAGGACTGTGCTAGATGGACCACTGCAGCTGTTCTGCTCTTGGGCTTTGGGTCAAGCCCTTACTACTGGAATCAGAACATCTTTTTCTGAAATCCAAACTAGAGAAGTGTAAAAATAGATCATTGCCTATCTACAAATTTCGCTTTTGAAGCTTAACATAAAATTGCCTAGGATTTTGTGTCTAGAAGTTCTCTGAAGGGGTTAAAAATAATAATAAAAAAAAGTGCTTTCAAAGAAAGCTAAAAGCTTTATATGCTCTGTAAACTTGTGTTTAGATCTCTTGCTTAGCAACTAGTACACACCTCCATTATAATTCACCAGAACTTAGCAAAAATGCTTTTTAGGACCATGTGTTCGTACATGTTTTTAAGATCCAGACCAAAATCTGTCCCAGTTTAACAGTGCAGAAAGAACATTGCAGCTGAGATCAGATTTTCAGAAGGGCTCAACTCCTGTCTCTGTGAAGACAGTGATCAGGTATTTGGGAGAGGGGCACACCAGCTTGTGTAAAGCAGATAACTTGAAAAGTTGGCTTGGTGTATTTTTAGCTACACATGGCTGTCAGGTTGGTAGTATTTGGGGGGAAAAACCCATATGTTACAAAGTTTTGGATCCAGTCGTGGAGATCTGCTGTGCTTGCACTGCACAAAGGATTATTTCTTGTGGGAGAGGTGGTCAGGGAGAGAAACAGCCCAGAGCTGGGGCTGGAGTGTTGCCCCTGCCCAGGGGAGTCTGAGCCAGTTAAAAGCTCACTCCAATGTGAGTCTCCTCACCACAGCACAAGTTGTTTCCAACATTTTAGTTGTGTGTGTTGGTGCAGCTTGAACACTTTCATACACACACACTTTCTCTGCTTAACTTTCTAGTTATTCCACCAGTCAGTTACAGGTGACATGGAATTATTCTTACTGCTGACTCTGAAGGGTTTCTGAGATATTCCTCTCTGCCTTCCCCTGCCCAGTTTGACCAATTGTCAGTTCAAACCAATTTGATCTATTTTCTTAAGTGCATGTGTGTGCTGCACGTGGCATAGCAGTGAAATGAGGTGACAGCACTGCAGTGGCCCCAAGGTGAGGCAGGGAGGGAGCCCTGCATCCTGAGAGCTCCCTGGGCTGAGCCCTGTGGGGGTGGTTGTGGCACTTGGGGACACAGGTTATAGTGCTGCAGTGCTGGGGGAAGGGTTGGACTCCCTGATCTTAGAATAGAAGTCTTTTCCAGCCTAAACAATGGTGTGATTCTGTGATACTGGGTTACCTGGGCCTGCTTGCAGTGCTATCCCTGCCCTCTGGCAGCACTTTGGTACCACACAGATGCTGCAAGGCCTTGTTGTAAGGGGAGATGGGAATGTGGGAGTGCACTGGGAACGAGAGTTCTTAGTGTTGGTGTGGCCTGATTGATGCAGTGCCAGAACCGCTCACAGAACAGCAGCACGTTTTGGACAGTGTCCTCCACATAGGTGATTGCAGGCTCCAAAAAATGCCCCCTTGATTGAACAGACTCAGTGAGGAGAGACAGAGGTGAACCTGCTGTGCTGTGGGAATGTGGAGCTCCATGTCCTGCAGTGGTGGGAAGCAGCAGCAGGATGGGAGGGAGAAGGGAGAGACAGGGAGGCTGAACTTCCTTTCAGCCTTTCTTCCTGAGAGGCAGCAAATGCCAACCTGGTGAGCCAAGGGCTGGACACCTCCCCTGGCACATCCAAGAGAGGGAGATGTGTGCAGGAGGAGTCAGACAGGTCCTCATTTCTGGTGACATTTAGAGGAACGTTTTGCTCAAAAGAGTCCAGGTTTGCTCTGCCAGTCCCACCTGAGACATCAGTGAGACCCTGCCCTGTGGAGCTCTTTTCTGTAAGAGACTTCTCAGCACCTGCACGTGGGAGATCCCAAACTGCTGTGTCAGGAGGTGCCTCATGGCTTGGTGGCCAAGGACGTTCCTTGAGCTTCTGTACAGACATCTGGACAGCAGTTCTTAACTCCCAGAGCTGTTTCTTGCTTTCAGGAGGATTCACTTGTAGCCTCTTTTATCTTCAGGATTAAAGAACCCAATATACTAAAGCTAAGGTGGATATAATTGATTTCTCCTCTTAAAAGTATTGTACCACTCACCAGGTCCTCTGTTTTTTCCTGATCCATGAAACTGAGCCAGGGGAGGTGCACATTAAATATCAGGCCAAGGTTCTTCTTTGCCCAGAGGGTGGTTGGGCACTGCCCAGGCTCCCCAGGGCAGTGGGCACAGCCCCAAGGCTGCCAGAGCTGCAGGAGTGTTGGGATGATCCTCTGGGGACAGGGGGGACTCTTGGGGATGGGCCTGTGCAGGGCTGAGGGTTGGACTGGATGGTCCTTGGGGGGGCCCTTCCACCTCAGCATATCCTGGGATCCTGTGACTGTAGGACTCATGGTGGCTGATGGTGTTCCAAGGTGTTTATTGGACCTGGTGGGATTCAGGCTTTGAGTGAAGTTGCCACTTTGCTGGCCTAAGGTATCCAGTGGGATGGTGGAAACATGCTTGTTGCTTTGTCCAAAGAAACTAAATCCTTTCCATTGACCTTAAGCAAAGGGCAATTTTTTTCCTTGCTTTTAGTCTAAGTACATGCTCCTAAAATTAAAAAGAAAATAAAATCAACCAACACTCTCCCCAGCCCTCCTTTCTACACTATATTTTATAATTATTGCAGTGCTGTTTCATAATGAAAAAATACCTGGCACTACCCTTTATAGTTCATTATTGTTGTCCATCAGGAGGGGCTCCAGGTGCCTCGCAATAAATTCCCCAGGGCAGTGTCACCTTGATTTCTGACAGCTGCTGTGCAGGGTTATGCTGTGGCTGCCTCAGATACAGGTCTCAGGAATATTTTGTGAGTGAAATGCTGCTGTGAGAGTAGATACAGACACACCTGCCTGGACAGCCAGACCCTCTGTGTTCTCTCAGCAACGTTTCACCAGGCCTGGCATTAGACTGAGACTGGAAGAGAGGTGTCAAATGCTGTTGTCCAGCTGGAAATGGCCTGAACCCCAGTTTGGGGTGGAAGCTGCTGTCTGACCCCAGTGCTGTGCTCTCGTGCCCTCACAGACATGTCATGAGTGTGACACAGCCAGCCACGGCCTGGGATGTCCGTGTGGGTGGGATGTACCCAGGCACTGAGTGGAGCTTTGTCACCACAGCTGATCTATTCCCAAGACTTGGGTAGTTTTAACTCTATCCATAAAAATGGTGTTTCCTTACAAGATGGCTCAGGGATAATAAATATTAAAGGTTAATGGTGGATTTTGCAGAGCCCAGAGACTTCATTCTCAGGTTTTACTGCTGGGAGTTTCTGGGCTGAGGGAGCTAATCTTAATCTGATTGCAGTTTCTTGCAGTCTGAGCCTAACCTACTTTAGCCAGGCGTGGGGTTGGTATTTATAGGCACTGCTGCAAGTTGGATGCAGCATGAATCCTGCATTGCAAGTCACAGGGATGTGTGTCTGTCTGCTGGTGCAGCTGTGAGCCTCATCCCAGCCCCACATCTCCCAGATGCCTGGCTACAGTCTTGTCTGTACAA
The DNA here is from genome assembly GCA_013399895.1 of Serilophus lunatus. Classification (NCBI taxonomy): domain Eukaryota; kingdom Metazoa; phylum Chordata; class Aves; order Passeriformes; family Eurylaimidae; genus Serilophus; species Serilophus lunatus. The sequence continues at coordinate 116,351 of VXBA01003178.1, forward strand.
AGGCTTTGCTATGGAGTGTTTTCCTGAGGGCAGTGGCCAGTGACCCTTGCAGAGTCCTGGCTGCTTTTGGCTGTTGGTGCTTCCTAAGTGGGAGCACACTTGAGGCTATAGGGGAATTATGGATAAATTCCCTCTCTAATGAGGCAACTCCTAAAAATGAGCATATTTGGTTCATTCCTGCAGCATAAAATCATCATCTTGGATTTGAATGCTGACTCTTGGATTTAGTTAAAACTTGGTGCTAATAAATGCGAAGGTCACTGGCTCAATCCCCTGCATGGGCCATTCACTTAAAGTTGAACTTGATCCTTGTGGGTCCCTTCCAACTCAGAATATTCTGTGATTGTACTAAATTGAAGGACAGCAAATGTCAGTAACAGGCAAACACACTGAAAATACTTGTACTCTTCAAAGTGAATTTCTGTACTTGCAGTTATTAAAACAAATTGAAACCCCAGGCCTCTTCTCTCATCCAGATTCTTTGAACAGAGCTGTGCAATATGCTGAAGTTAGTCAAATTTTGAAATAAAACCTGAAAAGTTTTTTTTTTTTTTAAAGAATGGTTTATGTTGAGGGCAAGGCTGGAAACCTGCTTTAGTCTCCAATGAGTTGTGCTAGTGTTGGAGTAGATCCATGAGCCAGACTGGAAAGGAAGGAGCTGTCGCTGGGAGATGGAGGGTGTGTGGGCAGGCAGAGCTGTGCTGGGAGGAGCAGGGAGAGCCCCTGGAAGTCCTGGGAGTGCTCAGGGTGTCAGCAGCTCTGAACACAGCTAAATGTTCTCTGCTATCTCTGCATCAAAGCAGTGTTTTGTCAGCAGACAGGATACAACAGCTTGGTTATGTTATTTAAGGCTGTTGGAAGAGCAGGGAACTGTTGGAGTTTTCTCCCTTTCAGGTAAGAGTTGGCACCAGCTTTGCTTGGAGTTGCCCTGGAAGAAATCAGATCTGATAGTTTCCTCTTAAGAAAATGACCTCAAGCATTCAGCTCTGTTTGCAGATGGAAGCAAATCATCCCTTCCTCCCCATTTTGTCTGTTTTTTTGTTCACGTGTTTTAGTTTTACAAGGGAGAGGTAAAACGGTTGCACAGTTCATCACAAATCCTCTGGTTGTTCTTCCTGCTGTTGGCTGTCACACCTGTGGTCCTCTGTTTTTTCCTAGTTATGTGAGAGTGAGGAAAAGTGCAGATTCCTGGGACATCGTCACTCTACAGAGAGTGACTTCAGCATCTGAACAGAGAGAATATTCCCCTGTGCACTGAACAGCAAGAGGGGGGTCCTGCAGAGCTGAACCAAGTGGGAAGTGTTTTGACAGGGGTCAGTTTGTATCCCTGCAGGACAGCAACTTTGGAAAACATCCATTAATTACTGCTGTTTTGAAAATCTTATTTCCTGGACCTGAACATGGTCAGCAGTGTTGTTGGGGTGTGGCAGGCTGGAATGAGGGTGAGGAAATTCTAGGAAGGAGTTGGGATTGCTCTCTCCAACAGGAGAGAGCTCAGAGGCTTGAAGAAATGGCCAAGGGCACCCGGCCTGTCCCAGCCATAGTGTGGCAGCAGAACCAAGGCAGAGACTGTCCCTGTGCTGGCCTTGCTGAGTCCTCCAGTCCTGAGGACAGTTCTGGAGTGTGTCCAGAGAAGGGAACGGAGCTGGGGAAGGGGCTGGAGCACCAGGAGGGGCTGAGGGAGCTGGGGGGGACTCAGCCTGGGGAAAAGGAGGCTCAGGGGGCCCCTGGAATTCTCTGCAATCCCTGCCAGGAGGGGGGAGCCGGGGGGGGTCAGGCTCTGCTCCCAGGGAACAAGGGACAGGAGGAGAGGGAACGGCCTCAGGCTAGGCCAGGGGAGGTTTAGATCGGATATTAGGGAAATTTCCTCATTGGCACAGGCTGCCCAGGGAGGTGGTGGAGTCCTCATCCCTGGAAGTGTTCAGGGAACGTGTGGATGTGGCACTTGAGGACGTGGTTTAGTGGTGACCATGGTCATGGTGCTGGTTGATGGTGGGACTTGGTGGTCTTGGAGATCCTTTCCAACCTTAATGATTTTGTAATTCAGTAAATCATAAATATCCTAGGTGAAATAAAAATAGCAAAGACACAATCTAATCCTGGAAGAATATTTCTGGCCCGCACGTGACCTGCTGGACAGCTGTCCCTGGTGTGTGTCCCTGGTTGGCTGTGGTGGTGATGCAGGGGCCTCGGAAAGAGTGTTGAGAACTTAACTGCAGAGCCAAGTGCTTGGATTAGTTCTGGTGATGGGTAGCAGCGCATAAATAATTGTGTGCTTGGCCTGGCACCCACTCACCAGGCAGCAAGGAACAAGTGCAGCTGTGAGCTGAGTCCTTCTGGGGCCGTTGTGTTGGGTCTCCAGTGTTGCCAGACACTTTGCCCAGTGCCCATTTTGGCTGTGGTGGATGGAATGCCAGGGGATGTGCATTTGGGGAGCAGCAGGACACAAGGCATCACTCCCTTATGTCAGTTCATGCACAGGCCTGGTGCCAGAACCATGACATCCTTTTAAAAGTGCCTTAGAGGACGTCGTTACCGCCATTCCAAGGCTGTGGTGATTTGAAATGAGGATTGCCGTCCTTACGGATAGAAGATAAACTTATTTACAATCAGAAAGCTATTTTTGGCTCTCCTTTTTTTTCTTGGGGAGGAGCAAAATTAGGGGTACAATCCTATTTAGGTTCCCTCAAAACATAAGGCAGTATTTCCCTTGCCACTTCAGCTCAGCCAAAGCCCAGGCCATCCTGCTTTCATCCTGCTGGGCTTGGTATAACCAGTAACATGAAGCTGAACAAACCCACTGGTCACACCTGGGAAGACCATAAACCAAGAAACTTCGTGGTTTCAGGTGTGGTGTTGAGGGTTAACCTAATTTGGGGAAAAGTGATCTATTCCAAAGTTAGTTTTGATTTCTTCCAAATCATTCCTTCTCCCATAATCTTTACTGTGATGTTTCTCAGAGAATAAGATGAAGTGCTTGATGATTAGAATTATGTATTAAGTTAGCAGAACCTTTAAAAGACATTCAGTTTATGTAAGCTGAGTATTTCTCAGCACATGTTGTGGACAGTTTTAGTCGCAGAGCCTTGGAGGTGATGAGCATTGGTGAATTCCAGAAGTACCATTTAGCACCAAGCTTCTTTGGCTGGGACAGTGTGGTCTGTATTGAATTTGTGCATAGCAAAACCATAGAAAAACTCTTGCATCTAAAGAGGCTCTTCTGCCTCCAGTTAGAATGATGTCTCTGCAAGGAATAGGGACATGGAGCTGTGGACACGGAGTCCACAGCTGAAGCACTCAGGTTTGGGAAGCTGCTGGGGAGCACAGCTTGCTTTGGCTCTCCTCTGACCTGTGGTCCATTTGAGTCTGTCCTTTCACTTCTAGTACATGTTTCCATGAGATCTGTGCTGGATGGAAATTCCTCCATGGAAATTCCTGGCATTTCTCAGGATGTTCATTTCTCCCTGGTCATGTTCCCTACTTGTCAGCTGAGCGAAACCAAACCATCCTGGTTGCTTCCCAAGGGCAGCTTAATGCTTGTGGATTTGTTGGATTTGTAGAAAATGCTGCTCCAGATGGTGGATCAACATAATTGAAACTATCCTTAGAAACCTACTGAGAGAGAAGTCAATAAACTGGTGTTTGCCTGTGATAAAAAACATTCTGCCCCAAGTGAAAACAAGAAGAAACTTAATGTATGAAGTTTGCAAGTAGCAAGAGTAGGAGGAGGCTGTGAAGACGTTTTCTGGTGGTAGTTAATTGTGTCGATTTTGGTTCTGGGTCACTTCAAGTCCAGTGCTCTCCCGAGCTCTATAAACATTGCTGTGAGAAAGGGAGAATGTTCTGACACGACTGTATTGCCCTTGACAATAAAGTGGGTCTGGGGAGGGTGAGTGAAAGACTGGAAGAATGATGAAAGAAATCCCCGGGCTGCCTGTGCAGACCTGGGGGGAGGTTTCGAGGGTGAGGTTTGGCGTCTTCCAGATGCTTGGCAGCTGTGGGCCCTGGTGTCGCTCTGTGTGAAGGGAGGTGCCTCAGGGGAGCAGGAGGGGTGTGGGAGGTGGGCCAGGCCCGTGGGGGGCGTCGGGCACTCAGGGGCTCCTGGCAGGAGCTGCCCACAGCCCTGTGCTCTGCTGGCTGACACTGGCGTTCCTGCCAGCCTGAGAGGGGTTGTTACTGTGCCAGGGGGGACACACTGGCACAGGTGGCCCAGAGAAGCTGTGGCTGCCTCCTCATTCAGGGGTGGCTTTGACAGAGCTTTGATCAACCTGCCCATGGCAGGGGCTGGAACGAGTCCATTTTTAGAATCCTTTCCGACTCAAACCGTGATTCTGTGATTCTTTGAAGTGAGAATGGAGTGTTACTGTCCCCTGGCACTCTTGAAACGCAGTGTGGTGTTGCTCCATCAGTGCCTCCCTCTCAGTCTGTGCTGGCTTTTGTTACACTGCCTGCTCCTGGAGATTTTGGAGTGGCTAAGTCCCAACAGGGGAGAGGACTTGCTTTCCCTGCTGGCAGTGCTGTGTGTGTGGATGCAGCCATCTGGCACCACGTGAGCAGTTGTTTGGTTTGTAAGTCACATCAGTAGCATGCTCCTCATGCTGCGTGGCTCATGGAGGGCAGGCAGCACTTGGAGGCACCAGGCCTTTTTCTGCTGAGCCTGGGGGTGGCACCCTGTGGCCCCAACTGGGTATTGTTCAGAAGAATAAATGGTGTGTAATAAGCATGTGGAAAAAAATGGTCTTTATAGGAAAATGAGTAAAGAAAGTTTTGAAAATGCATTGTTGAGAGGTGAAACCTCATGGTTGGAAGTAATTTTTCAAGGCAAGATGGTTAATGGATATTTTGGGCATTATTGCATTTGCTAAACTATGTTATTTATTTCATTATTTTTTCCCACAAAACAAAGCAGTATAAGAGGCTCCTGCTAATGGAAAAGTACCCCAAAGCAGAGCAGCTTTCAGCACCAACAGGGACCTTTTCCTCTATTCTGGCCATTCACTGAAGAGTTGGACTCGATAGTCCTCATGGGTCTCTTCCAGCTGGGAATGTTCTGTGATTCTGAAACTATGTCAAATCAGTGGCCTGTGCTTCCACTCTGGACAGGAGCAAGCCATTCATGGTTACTTTGTTGGAGAGAGCTCAGGATTTTTAACAAGTATTATAATATTGTCTCCTTGCAATGCTGCAGCAAAGTCCATCCTGTGCAATCTCAATTTGGGTAACACACCCAAGAAGGACTGTTGGGGTGTTGACCCTCACCCAGCCACTTGTACCCAGACCAGACATCCTCACTTTCTCCTTTCCCCACTGTCCTTGATGATGAAAGGCCCAGGATAACAGACCTTGTGAAAATCTGCTGGGGAATTGTCACCAAAAAACAGGGCTGCCTTGTTTGTTTTGGATGGTTGGTGCAAAGTGTTGGATAATTGGTTTCTTACTGTGGGCTTTTGTACAAGTTTCTTATGGGGTGTTTATGTGGAACACATTCAGTCATTTTTAGCAAATGCAACATGTATGCAAATATTTCTGGATTATTGTATTGCAGGGGGATCAAAACTGAAATTATCTACCAGTGATTTAAAAGTCAAAGGTTGATAGAGGAAATAGGTGTCATCTGTGTGTGGAAGTCAAGGAGGGAGTGGTTGGAGCCGTGCTGTGGAGCTCTGTGTGCTCCTGCAGGCCAGGAGTGCCACAGCAGCACCAGCTCCTGCTCAAGGCACAGCTGAGCCCAGCTGAGCTGGGGTGGGGTGGCAGGTGTTGGGAAGCCTTGGCTGGGTGTGGATGGGTGTCTGCTGGCCACAGACTTCCCTGTGCCTCCCAGGGTGCAGGGTGTGTGTATTCCTTTGGAGGGAATGCTTAGTTGAAGGTGTGTTTGGGTTATCAGCCCAGTTTTACACATGTATTGCCCTGGTGATCCTAAAGGCTGTTTCCATCCTCCAGGCTTCTGTGATTCTGTTAGTAAGGTGGCTCTCTTCTCCCAGGTGTAACACAAGTAATAGGACAAGAGGAAGCATGCCCAGGTTGTGCCAGGGGAGGTGTAGATTAGATATTAAGAAAGATTTCTTCACCCAGAGGGTTGTCCAGCCCTGGCACAGAGGGCCCAGGGGAGTGGTGGGGTCACCATCCCTGGAGGGATTTCGGAGACATGTGGATGTGGTTCTTGGGGACACACTTTAGTGGTGGGTTTAGCAGTGCTCAGGGAGTAATTGGTGCTTTCCAACCTGAATGATTCTGTGATTCTTTGGTCCTTGTAAATATTTCATGCCCTGAAATTGCTCTGAGTGCTGTGACCTATTTTAATTCCTTTTTTATGGTCTTGGAGTTACCCAAAACACTTCTTTGTGCAAGAATGCTGCAGAGCAGGCTGGTGCCTTTTGTCTTTCTTCGGGAAGGTTGTGGTGTGGTGGGAATGCAACACCTGCTGTAGGGTACAGGTGAAGGAAGGCTGTTGGAGGAATCCAGGTGTTGTGCCAGCTTAGGGTGGCTGATGTCTCCTGGGATGAGCAGCAGTGAGGGGTTAAGGCATTGCCCAGGCAGTGGGAAGCCAAGGGAGTTGAGTTCCAGGCTTCTGGGGAGGTGAGGCTGGAAGAGGCCCTGTCTCATGTTTTGGTGAGCAGGGTGCAGGTTTCCTGCAGGCAAAGAGGAGCAAGACTTCTGCAGCCCCGTGGGAGGGCTGAGAAGGGACAGCTGCCTTTATAGTCCCTGATCCTGCTGATGCTTGAGCAGGTCACCCCAACTTCAGTGGAAAATACAGAGCCAGTGGCTGATGTGGTGACCAGGACCCTGCCACGCCTCTGTTCATTTATTTTATGTTTCCTCACGCTTCTGAGTTGGCTGCAGAGCAAAGCTTTTCTCCCCTGATCACCCCTTGGATGGGCTGAATTTTGCTCTCTGCTTGGCAGCCCCCTTGGCAGAAGGAGCACACAGATCTCCCTCCTCCCTCAGCCTGGAAATCTCCATTTGCCATTTGCCTGAGGAGGGGCAGGACCCCCGCCAGCCCCCCGTGGTTGGATGTTCCATAAGACACCCCCAGGTGCCCTCTCCCTGTCTAGTGCCATCCCCCTGGGTCTGGTGCTGTGCCCACAGCTGGGCCCCTTTGCTCCCTGGCCACGGGTATGCTCAGAGCTGTGGTAGGAGGGCTTGGGTTAGGGCTGCTGTCACAGGAGGTGCTGAGCCATTCCGGGGAGACCTCGGGGTGGGAGCTGACTCGGGGTCTCCATCCCTGTGTCCCTGACACCAGCTGGGATTTGCTAACCTTATTTGAAATGCATTTTCCTTTTCTTGCAGTGTGTCATTTTTTTGTTTATTTCCAGGTGCTCTCAATATTTTATTGCTGACAAAAAGTTTACTTTATGTTCGTTGTCTCCCAGGTAAACGCAAAGCGCTGAAGTTAAATTTTGCAAATCCACCTTTCAAGTCCACAGCAAGATTTACTCTAAATACTTCTGGAGTTCCTTTCCAAAATCCACACATGTGAGTATAAAGCCAATGATACAACTAGTGGAACAACTTTGAGATGATTTAGCCAACACCTAGTGTTAGTTAAATGCAATTTGATTACTCCAGTTATTTAAAGGTTGTTTAAATCTCTCTGAGTCACTGTAGAAGACTTTTTTCCCCTGAATTAAAAAAAAAGGTTAAATTAGGATCATCCTGTTTTACACTGGAGCTAATCCCTTCCAGAATTGATTGAATTGAGATATTGTAGCTGATAATGCTAGATGTGCCTGTAATTAATTTCTAGACTGATTCATTGTCATTTTCCTATCTCTTTATTCAGCTTATTAATTTCTGTTAGAAGTTCTTGTTTCTGTGTTACTTGTAAAAGACATAACTGTGATATGTTTGCAGCACTAAAATAGTCAAAGGTTGAGGATTATCATTTTGCTAACAGGGAGATGTCAAGCAGTTACTCAGTGATCAGGTCTCAGGGAGTTTTCTTAGCTCCAGGATATCACTGTCCAGAGTCTGAGTGCAGGTGTGGCACAGAGTTAGAGTTCCTGGCACTGGTAAATGCCAGAGTACACCAGCAGGGGAAAGATCAGCTTTGTATCCTCAGATCCACCAATCTGCCTGGATGGGGCTGCACTGCCCCTGCTCTGGGGGGCAGATGCAGCGAGCACACAAAGATGCCCCACACTTTTCTTCTCTAAGGTCTCAGGAGTTTTTTCAGTGTCAGGTCTCAGAAGCTACACCTGCAGCCTCCCCAGTGCCTGGGCTCTCCTGGGTGTTCCTGTCACAGGCTGCTCCTGCTTGGCTCTGCATGTTACTGCCTCTCTCCTGGAGCTCAGTGCCTTCTGCTTCTCCAGGACATACCCACTGGGCTCTGTTCCTGTTCCTGGGAGCTTCTTTATGCTGGGGATTTTCAAGCAAGCCTTTATTGAGTTAGAGACATGTTTCGGATGAGTTATTGATGGGAATTACAGTGAGAAATGTTAGAGTACTTTAGATGATTCTTCTTAAAATCCTGAGTGACCTTTCCAGGAAGTTCTCCTCTTTCCTTCTCTTTTCCTCTCTGAAATAGAGTATTCTTGCTGGTTGTAGAACTTGCATTTAGAAATTCACTTTTTGTGTCTCATCACATCATCAAAGCCTTGTAAGGATTTTCTGCAGAGCCCCAGCCTGGGGCTCTTTCCTCTCTCCAGCCTCCCTAGTCTATTGAATAAAGGAGTTAGTCTCAGCTAGTAAGTTCCCACCATCAGCCATCTGTAGGGATTTGACTTTTCTGTGTTTATCTGTGTGGATTTCTGTCTCAGATTCACTGAAGTCAGAGTGGCTCCTGTGTAGCACAGAAGAACTTTCGTTGTTGGTTGATGACATCTTAAGTTTCGTGTTTGTGCAAGTGACTGTCAACACTGTCCAGAAAGAAGGTGCTGCTCTGTCTCTGTGGGAGTTACAACTGTTGGCAGGGATTGGATGCTGGAAAGGTTAATGGGTACTGGCTCTGGGGGCTTGGAAGTGTTTTGTGTTGGATATGATAGCTGTTCAAATGCCAAAATGATGGTGATGTGTCTGTGCCAAAGCTTTCTTGAGTGGCTCTGAGCTGTAGTGGCTGTTTCTGTTTGAAAGAGATGGATTCTGTTTCTTGGCTTGCTTTCTCCATGGTGAGGTTGGCTGAGCTTGGATCCAGCTCAGTCCTCATGTCCTTTCTGTGTCTGTAGCAGATGCTGTTCCTCAAAAGCAGTGTTGACACCTTCTGGTTCCACGCGTCTGTGTTTGTCTCACAGCTGATGTATCTCCATCTCCTCCCTTCTTCCCTGAGATGCTGGAATGTTTTTTTCTGCACCTGGCTACAAAGTTTTCCTAGACTTTGGATTTGAACTGGATATTTCAGATGTCCTGGCCCAGACATGTTCCCGATGCAAAGTGTGTTTCTGTTCACTGGGTCACTGCTCCTCAGCCTGGTGGAGTGGGGTGGCCTGGGCACCTTCCTGAAACAAGTGCTGGTTCCACTCTGCTGGGGACTGCCCTGGGCAGGCCTGGGTTGACCCACATGAGTGGATCTGAAGATGCAGAGAGTCAATTTCTCACATGAAATTTGGGGTTCTGGGACTTGGATCCACCGATCCGGAGGTGTCCTGTTGCTCCTGCCTCCAGGAGGGCAGAGGGTCCTGTCAGCTGTGCTGAGCTCTGGTTGGGGTGTGAGAGGAGGCAGCCAGAGGTGACCTGCAGCTGCCAGGAGGTAGGAATTGCTATCAGCTCTATTTCACTTGACTGGCAGGATTAGGTTGGGAAACTGCTCAAGACTGGGTTGGTGGGTGTTCAGGTAAGACTGTGGTTTGTCACTATATAGACAGAAAAAGTGGGGCTTCTGGTGCTGGTGTGTGTGTCAGGAGGGAGGAAACTGCATCACTGGAGCAGAGACATGGCTGTTGTGCCACACATGGCCTTCCAGATTTCAGACTATTGAGTGTAGCTGGGCTCCTTCTTAGTCCAAGGCTCCTGGACCTCATGTACCCTGCCAAGGTGTGAGTTCAGCTTTCTTTTGATGGTTTGTTTCTTGATCTGAGAGGTCTTCAGGGGTGTTGGAAAATAAGTTTGGGATTGTGGAGGAAGCAGTTTTGGGAATTGCTGTAAGCCAGGGGTGGACTTCAGCTGCAGTGAGCAGGGGTGATGCACATACAAGCTGGAGGGGTTTCCACAGAGGGGTTTCCCAGGTGATCTGTGTGTGATTTCTGACTCCATTCATTCATGCTGGTTCCTTGGGTTTCATGGCATGATATCTGGAGGAACTATTTCAAGGCAGTGGAGTCTCAAATTCAAAATGTGGCATTATTAGGAATGTGCCCAGTGCTTCCCAATTGCTTTGCTTCCCATGGCACAAGATGTCTGTTCTCACTGTGCTTCTGCCTGGAGGCTGTTCCCAAAGCTTCACTGCTGTCCTGGGTAGAGGCTTTTTGGTGCTACATAGGCCGAGCACTGGAATACTGTGTCCAGGGGGAGTCAGTATAGATCAAACACTCCTGGATATAGGAAGTTGAAGCATGGGTTCCAGAATCTTTTGCCTGCCCCTTGTTGTCTTTTCTTATTCCATCTGTGGAAGTTTGGAGCCATGTGTCCAGGTTGGGGCTTTATCCCTCCTGGCTGTACTAGAGTACTGTTCTGGGAGCACAGGAGATGGGAGCCATGGCAGGATACAGAGCAGCATGGGGGAATGGGAGACCACATATAGGAACAGGAGCTGGTGAGGGATTGGGACCTCTGAGTGTTGCTGTCCCCTCTCTGTGAGAGCTGGTGGGGGCAGCAGTGGCCAAGTGCCAGTGAGGGGTATGTCCTTGCTGGCCCTGTCCCATCCTTGTCCAGCCCACATCACCCTGAGCCCCTGCCTAGGACACCTTCACCCTTCCCAGTACATCCAACACCAGCTGTGTTGGGATGTCTGGAAGGAGGTCACCTTTGCACTGGAAGCTGAGCAAGGGAAGACAAGTGGAGGCTGCAGCTGCTCAGGCTGGAGCCAGGGACAGGACCCCTCACACCTCCAGTGCTGTGAGGGGCTTGCCCTAAATAGTCTCTGAGTTAGACCGTGTTGTAAGCAGGGAGCTTTGGAATGATCTTTAAATAGGAGACTGACTCAGTGTCACTTTGAGTGAGAGTAGAAACTGGTGGTACCTTCCTAGTTCTGGAATTGGGGCTGTCCTTCCCTGAAATCTCCCTCCCTGGTGATGCTGAGGACTGAGGCATCCCTTATTCCAAGTGAAGGGTGCTGCAAGTGGCTTTCCTGTACAGATCCTGTGGGGCAGGTGGGCAGAGCCACGGGATGTGTTGAGCAGTAGGAAGCAAGGCAGGGGTTTGGAAGGAGGGTCCGTTCTGGGTCTGTGACTGATGTGATGGAGGACGTGTGTCTCGTTTGCTTCAGCTGGGATTGCTGGCACCAAATCTTCCCTAGAAGTGCAAAGAGGTTTTGTCTAGGTATGACATGTACCCTGCCAGTCTGTAGGGCACTGAGCACAGTTACAAACATTATTTTACATGTGACCTGTGGCAGGGTAAGGCAGAATGGAGCCTAAATTACAGAGAGCAGTTGGGAATATAATTGATATTTGAAAGGATGCAGTCTAAAGTAGATATGAGTGTTTTACTGATGGTTGATGCCCCAGTGCCAGGTCAGGGTCAGCAAGGCAGGGTGTGGTTGCCATGCTGTGCAGGCTGAGAGGCTGTGGAGGCCTTACAGGTGAGCCCATGCCTCTCATGAGTTCAGGCTGAATTTCTGCCTTAGACCAGGTTAACAACTGCTGACTTTGTTTTCCCTGCAGCAGGCACTGCAGAAGTGACACTAGCCATGGTTAGGGTGAGCTCTTCACATTCCAGCCCATTATACTGACTGGAAAGCATCCCATCTTTTACTCATCTGTGCTGTGTCCAAGTGGGATTTAGGTCACAAACAAAATTAGATTAGTCTGTTATCTCTGTGGAAGCTTTACAGAGCTGCTTGTAGCCTTTGCTGCACAGAGGTTCAGCTCACACTGGCAGGGGAGTGGTGTGGGGTGTGACTGAGGCTGTCACAGCAGGATCCCTGGCTGTGCTGGGCTGCCCATCACTCTGGAACCAAGTTGGCCAGTTGGCTGTGGATGACTTTTTTGGTTTTCTGGAGAGCACAGCATTCTTGTGGGGCAGTGATGGCTGGATGTTGACTTAGAGGATCTAGATCCAACTGTTAAGAAATGAGCACACACAAAGAATGTTGTTTGGCATCTGGTTCACAGTGTGTTGCTGCTGGAGTGTTCTGTCTGTTGTCTGGGAAGTCTCCTGACTGTCAGAGGTGCCACCTCTCAAGAACCTGATCACCAGAGCACCTGTAAAGGTGACAAAATTAAGTGACCTCTCTTAATGTTCAGACCTGGTGTTGGAAGTGTCTGGAGTCCAGGATGTGAGTGTCTTCATGGATTCATTAGGACTTCAGCTTGCAGAAGTGCCCTGTGTGGGCCTTCTCTCTCTACACCTGGGAGTGTCACACACTCTCCAGGGAGCTGTTCCAGGAGCGTGCGGGATGTTTTAGTGAACCATCAGGACTGGATTCCTTGAAAGCCAAATGGAGATTCAGTTGCTTGTCAGACTTTGCCACTTCCCTTTTTTCTGGGGACTGTTATTATTCCTGGGAAGGCTTTTTTCTGGCTGTTCTGAAGCCTCTTTTAATCTCCTCTTACACTTTTCCATGCCCTTCTGGCATGTGATGTCAGGCTCTGTAGCTGCACACCCTGCAGCTGGTGGAGTTCTTTAGGAAGTAACCTGAGAGGGTTTCTACCATTTTTGAAAAAATACTAAACCCAAAAGTGGAATATTGTAAATTGGCATGTTCACAGTTACTGGTGTGAATTTTCTTGTAAATATTTCTCTTCCCCATTTCCATCAGTATGATTTCACATCTTGGTGGTTACTGATTTCAGAGTCAGTGGGAGATTTGGACTGAACATGCTGCATTAAGGTGGTTTTTTTTCAACTCTCTAAGTTTTGGTATTTCATAGGTACAGATCCTCCCTGCAGAGGATATTTTTGCTGTCTGCTACTTCCAAAATAAATTTCTCTAGCAGCTACCACATCCCTTGGAGCTTCACAGCCCTGGTAGGACTGTTCTCTTCTTTCTGTGAGGGTTTGATATCCCAGCACTCTGCTTCTGACTTTAGGCCTTTTGTGTCTGGAAGTAAAATTCAGATCTTTTTGTATCTCCATTCAGCTAATTCACATGGATTTTTCAAGGGTCCTGCCACACTGCTGGGACGTGGGCTCCTCAGAACTCTTGGAAACTAATCACTTATCCTTGGGTGTCTAAATCAAATCCAACCTGATGTTATGTACTGACCTCACTCCCATGTGTTCCGAGTGCTTCACCCCTGTCAGTGATTCAGCTTTGCAATCCTAAATGGTTGCACAAACCTGTGTTCCCAATTCTGCAGCTGGAATGTGCTGTCATTTGAAGAGATGAAGGTTAGACCAGGAGCTTGTGATGGGATAGAGTTCAGGGGTCTGGGATGATCTGTGTTACCTGTCCCAGCACTGCAGGGTGGGGAGCAGTTGTCCTGGTTCTTGCTGCTCACAGCCATGGTCAGAGCTGCTCGTTTGAGAACAGCATTTGGAACCCTCAGCCTTGACCCTCTTGGGGTGGTGCATAATGGGACCCTTTCCTGGGGCTTGAGGGAGGGCTGTCCCCTCCATGGAGGAGCAGTGATGGGTGAGAGGGTGGTGATAGTGTCAGTCACCTTCCAAAGCAGTGGGGCCTGTCCTGTCCTGCCCAGGCAGGGACAGCAGCTGGGGAGGGGAGGAGGAGCTGTGGTGGCAGGGGGGGTCATCCAAGGTGGGGGAGGCTGGAGGCTTCTGTGCCTGCCCAGAGCCACTCAGGGGGCACTCTGTCCCTTGGACCCTTGCAGGGACACAGCTGTCCTGGGACAGATGTCTGACACACTGAGCCGTGGATGTGCCGCAGCTCCCAGTCAAGGTGTGGTGGCTGATGCTCTGCTGCCTCCTCGGGGCTGTGTTCCCTGGCACATTGTGAGGGGAGATAGGATGGGATAGTGGCAGAGCTGTGTTACCTGGGAAGGTATTTTTAACAATGTTGTCCCCAGTTTTCCTCTTCCAGGGACATTGCGATGGTGTCTGGGGCGAGTCCCTGAAGAGCAGCAGTTTTGAGGTTTGAGTTGACTTCCAGACTTTTTCTACTGAGTTGATTGGTGTGGAAGGAGGTGAAGCACTGAGTCAGTGGGAATGGGAAAGGTAGAACAATGAGCTGAAAATGTTCATTTTCAAACCAAATCTGGCTTCATTCACCATGAAAGCTGCATCAGTTGTGGCTGCCTGCAGGGACACAGAGAGGCTGGACAGAAGAGCAAAGCTGGGGATGTCTGCCTTGGAGTATCCTGTTCACTTTCCTTCTCATGCCTGGCTTTTAGAGAGCTGTGTTTTCTTCCCTGTACCTAGTAACACGGCTCCCTGCTTGGCCAGATCCTCTCCTGAGACACATAAGAGGCTTCATCCTCGACTCTATCCATACTCATGGCAAAGCCCAGTGTTTTGCAGCCTATGCAGGATGAAGTTGCTGCTCTGGAGGTGCCTGTTGTGCTCCAGAGCCTGGAGGAGAGCCAAGAGGTGACCATTTTTCTTGGTTAGTCAGCTTGGCTCCCAAAGCCCAAGTTTATAGACTTTGATAATACACTGTGTGCTCTGCTGAGGAAGATGATTTAGGAAAGGCTGTTGTCCTGACCATGGAGAGATGGAACTTCCCCCAAGGTCCTTGCTCTGTCTGAGATAGAGGGTCATGCTGCCTTTGTTTGAAAGCAATTCAGATTTCGGGCTATGGAGGGTTTGGTGTGCTTTAAGAATTTTGGGTTTATGTAATTCTGCTGGTTGTGTCCGATGGTTCTGAGGTAGCTCTGGGGGTAGGAGCAGAACTGTCCTGTGACTGTGCAACAGACCCTGGGCACTCCTGAGCTGCTGCCCTCTCACACATCAGGGGCCTTGTCTGGTCCTGGCACAGCTGCCTGACTCACCCCAAGGGTCATTACTGCAGTGCTTGTTTGGGAGCAGGGGAAGTAGGTCAAGTATCCAGAGCTGGTGTGGGCTCTTCTCTTCCCTTCCTACTGTGTATAACAAAAGCAAAATTTTCTCTCTCTCCTCTTTCTTTCCTTTCTTGGGAGGTGCTGCAGCCTCTAGCAAGGACGGCTGTGTACATGCTCAGATGCAAACTGGTTGTAAGTCTTGGTGTGTGGAGACTTTCAAAGCATTCAGGTCACCAAAATATCCCAGACTTCTCTGGAGGGTTAGTGAGAAAGTGGGAGACCACAGCTCCTTTCATGTTGGACTTTTCAATAACATCTCAATCTGCTGGTGTATTTTCAGAGTATTTTGAGACCCATGTGTCTGTCCTGTGCCATTTTATCTGATAAGTTCTGTGAGCTGCTCTAAAACTCACACTTCATACTTTATAGAGAGGGTGAGATGTATTGCCATCTCTGAGCTTTCCAGTGATCTGATTGTCTACATTTATGATCAAGAAATACAGATGAGATCCAGAATTCCATTTGGAAACTGGAAGTTGCCAAAATTTCTCCTTTCCTCTCTCTGGCCATGACCAGTCTTTAAGACTTGAGCTTTTCAATCAAAATGCTCCCTGAGCACGTGTGTGCTCCTCCATCCCGAGGTGCCCAGGGGCCTTTTGAGCTGAGCACACCTCTCCTGTCCTGCCTAGGAGGGAGCACTGAGCATCCCTGTGTCAGAACTCACAGGTTCATAAAGCAGGCTCTGAAAACCCATCAAGTGGAAGTAATAGTCATGAAAATTTATTCAGGGAGCAGGAGACACTGACGTTCATCTTTATAAACCATCTGAGAATGTGAGCTGCCCTCTTGGCTCTTCTGTAGATTCTTTTCTTCTACCCTCTAAATCTGCTTTCTGAGCTTTTTTTTGATCCAAAGTCAGTGGGATCCCATTCTCCCATCCTGTGTATCAGGGACTGATGTCCTGGGACATGGATGAACTGAGGCTGAAAAGAGCCCATGTCCATGTTTCCTTCTTGGGCAAATGCAGGAACTGCTGGTTCATATGCAAAACCTCCTGGTGTTTGGAGAGGACAATGGGATGAAGCAGGTTATTATATGTAACATCTCTGAATATGTGTGTATTTATGTGGACACAGAGAGATTTGGTCTCCACTCATTTTTTTAGATAATTATGTTGTTTGCTACTTATAAATAATTATCAAAGTAGGACATGGCTTAAGCATTGGGCTGAGCTTGGTGCCTGTGTGTCTCTGCTGTGTTGTGCAGATGGTGGAACTGGGTTCTGACCCTGAGGGGCTGTCGCTGTTGGACTCCAGTTAATCTGAGAGGGTCAGACACAGACTTTTGGTTACATGACATACAGAAATGTCAGAAAGGATATATATGTGGACCACCATGATTTGTATCTGCTGTTGGACTCGAATCATTTGCCTCCAGATGTGAACCCTCCAAACCACATTCCTGCAGGTAACCCCAGTAAACAGCTGCCATTGCCAGCTCTAGGAATAAACTCTGCTTGTTGCTGCTCTATGTGCTCAGGGTCTCACTGCATTTCATCAGAGCAGGAGCACACCCTTTGTCTCTTCAGACTTTTATCACCACCTTGTAGTGGAATATCTCGTGTTTTCCCCTGGCTGTGGAGAAGGGAACCATTTCCTCTGCTTCGTGGGTTCAAACTGAAGGAATCAGTCATTGCTTTTGTCCTCTGAACACGTCGAGGGATGGGGAATGAAGAGAGGAGAGTCTGCAGGATCAGAGGCTGCTTTAACCCCACAGGTTATTGTTGACAACTTGTGTTCTCATCCTTTGCACAAATGAATGACTTGCAGCATGTGCCATGGAGGACATGACATGTGGCCAGGATGGACAGGGTGCACACAGGAAAATCAGCTGCTGCACCAAGTGCTCGTGGAAGGGACACTGTGATGGACTGGATGGTTGTGATGGAGGTGGGGGCTGGCCTGCAGGGCTGAGTTGCTTTTGCTGTTCTGCTTGTTTGAGGAATGGACTTCTGAAAAGGACTTAGATTATCTGGGTTTGTGGTGTGTCATGTCTGTGAAAACTGCAGACATCATCCTTGAGATTCAAGTGAGTGTTCTTGCCTCATATGGTGAAGGCCTCTCCCTTTTCGAAAACCTCAGTAAAGAGAGAGCAAATCATAGAACATCCTGAATTGGAAGGAACCCATCAGGATCCTCAAGTCCAACTCCTGGCCCCCCACAGGACACCCCAACAATCCCCCCCTGTCCTTGAGAGGATCATCCCAACCCTCCTGCAGCTCTGGCAGCCTTGGGGCTGTGCCCACTGCCCTGGGGAGCCTGGGCAGTGCCCAACCACCCTCTGGGCAAAGAAGAGCCTTTTCCTGTTATCTGTATAAACCTAAATGTCCAAGCCAGTCTACAGTGGATTATGGCAACCCTGAACTCTCTTCTTTGCTGAGCCAGTTTTAATTCCTTCCTTCTTAAAGTATGCTTGGAATAAATCCAGATGAGAATTGGTCCTTCATGCCCAGTGTAACTTCTGCCTTTGCAGAGACAAGTGTGGCTCAGTCAGAAGTGATTGTTTCTGATCTCTCTTACTCCAGCAGTGTGAAGGTAGTGATCCTCTCTAGGGAGCCATGGGGACTTTGCTGTGGTGCAGCTTGGGTTGTTTTCTGTTCTAGGTGGGTATTTCATCCCAGTGAAAGATGGGAAGGACGATTCTCTGGGAACATTGGCCTAACTCCATACAGGACCCTTGGCTTTCTGTAAATATCCTTACAGAACTTAGAGCAAACCACTCTTGGCACTGCAGGGTCAGTGGAGAGCACAGTGTCCCACCCAGCCATCGTGAGGAGACCGGTGTGGAAAATCTCGCCACACTGCTGGAGCCTGGGAACCTTCACCAGGCAGCTGCTTTCACTGGCACAAATCTGCTTTCACAAATCTTATGTCTTAGAGAAGGAACGCTTTCAAAATACAAGTCAAATTTGGTCTGCTTGGTCTTGTTACAAGCTCTCTTGGTCACTATGTGGAAGATGGCTGTGATTCTGAAAAAGCAACCTCTGTCTTGTGGTCGGGTGGTTTCTGTGTCTCCCTTCTATCCTTGTCTGCCACAAACAGAAATACGTGGCCAGGTGCATTCTTGGCTCTGAATTTCGGGTTATTTCAGATTGTGATGATGTCCAAAATTTGTGGGATTTTGTTGGGCTGTTTTTTCTTTTTTTTTAAACTGAAGCAGAAAATAAATCCAAAAGGAGAAGTTGGACTTTCCTAGACAGCTTGGAATTCTATGACCTACAAAAGTTTAAATTAAAAAAATCACTAGTTAAGAGTATTTGATACCAAACCATTTCTTGTGGTTGAATTAGCAGTTAGCAGTGCTCATTACCTGCCCCTCTCGGGTGGTTCCCACCAGGAGCTGGGCAGAGCCCCTGGTTTCCTTTGCTGACCATGGTGGCTGCAGGTCATTGCTCCAGGTGCTCCAGGACTTGTTTTCCACAGAGTATAGCAGGAGCCCATCTTGCCTGAGCTCCTCAAACTGCTCCGAGGTAACGGATCCTCATGTTTGGAAAGCTGTCCAGAGCTTGAGGGACTTGGAGATCCAGAACCCCCTTTCTCTTCCTGTAGAAGTCTCGTAGTGCAGAGTGGTGATTGACCCTTGTCAGTGATGGGGCTCTGGAAGGAATAAGTGAGGATGTAGTTGTTCAAGTAATTCAGACTTATTCAGGAGAAGAGATCTGATGAATGGGCAAACCCACCTGGGAGACACCACCAGTCCTAGATTGGTGGATTTGGGATGGAAGCCTGATTTTTATTTTATTTTTTTTTTTTTAAGAAAGAAGAAACATAAGTTCTGCTTCTTGAGAACACAGGAAAAGCAGAGCAGGGCTGGTGCCTTGAGGAAGCAGCAGGTCAATAACATACAGGTGTTTGGCTAATAAGCTAATGCATGTTTATAATCATAGTAATTATACAGTTGGAAATAATAATTGCCACTACTCTAAGAAAACAAATTGCTTGTTAGAATGAGTTCCAGTCATGAGGTGCTGCTTTGTTTCCAAGGAGGGGAGGTTACAAATGTGCAGCTCATTAATTTGTGACACCAAGTGCTTGGTGGGCAGAGTGACAAGCTGAGTATTGTGTTGTACATTACTGTGTCATGTGATAACAGTATCATGTTTTCCTGTCATTTCCACAACTTTTCCTGGCTGAAGTGACACACAAGCAACCCTGGGTAGTAATCACATTGTCCCGTTCAGTTTCCAAAGGAGAGAAGCGGACCTCATCCAGAAACTGTCCAGCAGGCTACAGTAAGCTTCCCTGTCTGTTAGCCACTGTCAAATCTCCATCCCGCAAAAATGGCATCTCCTCAAGTCATGGAATTGTCTAGAAATAGTGTCATTCCATCGGGTGATTGCTGTGCAATGGGAACGATTTGGGATCTCAGTATTGTTTTGCAAACTATTCACAGTCTGTGCTCGGGTTCTTTTGTTGAGTCTTATTGCTGTGCTCCTGTCTCTGCTCTTCTCTCCCAGGGGGCTGCCCATGGCCCAGGACAGGGAATGGTTCAGGAAAAGAGTCAGAGTTCTCAGAAGAGGTGTTTAAATTAATTAGCTCAGGGTTTTCCAGTATTATCTTGAAATTCTCGATGTAAGCTTTGCTCTCCCAGCCACGGTGGGTTCAGTGAATGTGCTGCAGTTTGGCTCAAGGCCAAGTCACAGTGAGTTTGAGATCCATGTGCCTAGTTAAATACAGCTCAGGCTTCACCACGAGCAGTGGAGAGACTTCCTCCATGTCGAGGGCAAAATCCTTTGTAACTCAGTACTTTACCAGGGGAACTTAAAACAAAATATTGATGTTTTTAAAGCCTCAGCCAAGCCCCTTGAAGTCAGGGAGACTGTGCCTCTTGAGCATGTGCTGGGCTGAGGCATGAGGGCTGTAGAAGGACTGTGCAACCTTCCATTCTTTATTTTAAAGTTCTGGAAGGCCATAAGAAGCCAGAGCAGTGCTAGGGAGAATGTCAGTGCCTTGGTCACAAGGAAAGAGAGCAAGTGTGCTTTGCTTTACACTGAGTAGGTCAGAACTGGAAAACTATTTCCTTCCTTTGCCACATTTTCTGTCTCTCTCCTTCGTGTTGAGGAATCTGCTGCTGAACATAGCGAAGCCTCAGGATAGCTCACCTGAGTGAGAGCAAACTCAAACTGCTTCTGCCCCTCTTGCAGGGATGCTCTTTGCTTACCAGGGTCAAAAATTCCTTCTCTTGAGAATCCAAAAGATTTGTGAGAGCACCAACATTCCCAGCCCTCTAGAGAGAAAAAAAAACCAAACCAAACCAAAAAACAAAACAAAACAAAAAAAAAAGGAACATTTCTTCTGGAGACTTTCTCCAGTGAAATTTAAACTAGGGTTGATACTGTATTAACAATAGTCTGCAGGGTCTGAAAGCTGTTTTAGAGGTGCCACAGATAGTGAGATTGAAGCATCACAGCTAAGAGCTCTCCAGGCTGTTGTAAAGCCTTGGTTGGGGTGTCTCAGCCCCAGGCCTGAGCTGTGTTTGTTGTGTGCTGTGCACAGTGTCATTCACACCCAGCAGTTTGCCTGGAAGCTTTTTTGTTAGGATTTATATATTAGCTTTGGCTGATGGACCACAAATCTGTTTTCAAAATACCATTGTGTCAAGCAGCTTTTTTACCAAACTTGTGGAGAAGTAGAATATATCCTCATTAATTGTAGGAGCTTTAATGAGAGACCTCGGAGCAGAGCCCAGCACTGGGCAGGGTTGGGAAGCACAGCTGCTTTGCTTGGATTGTTTTGCCTCTTCAGATTTTATTCATATCAAATATAGCATCGGATATATCAACTTTTGGGCTTCTTGGAGTCCTGCAGAGCTCTCAACAAAGGGAAGCAAAGAATAGACAGGTAGCTACCTACAGCATTTTTCTGGCCTTCATGTCTGATAACTTTCAATTTTGCTTAAAAAAACCACCAACTTTTCTCTGCTTATCCCAGTAGTCCTTCTTTATCATGCCAGGGAAATGTGTTTTTTTTAAAGTTTTGGCCTCCCTGCCACTGGATGTTTCCAGCAGGGCTCAGGGAAGCCAGACAGGGAGCTTCCCAAGGTTTCCATGGGTGTCCCCAGGAGTTTTGGGGGGCCTCTGTCCCTGGCAGACCTTCCTGTGAGGGTCCAGCTTTCTGTGAGCAGCCTCATGCCCTGTCCCAGTGGTGGTGCCTGGTGCCAGCACCCGCCTCCTGCCAGGCTGGACCCAGAGAATCATCAGCTCTGACAAAGGACAACTGTTTGGAGGAGTTGTTGTCTTGCTTTGTGCTCCTGATCCCTGGGCAAGCACAGCAACCATCGTGCCTTTCAAGTGCAGGGACCCCAACAACCTCCTCAGCCCCACTTTTTTTTTTTCTTTTCTTCCTTTTAAAATCTTTCCAAAGCAAGATGAGCAGTTGGAAGCGCAGTCCTGGACAAGTAGACACTATCATGCATTTGGAAATGCTACTTTAACTGTTTGAGGAGTATCTAGCCCACTTTAGCTATTTATATTGCTTTTTTAAATCATATATGAAACTCCTGAAATCCATCTTACACATCCTGAGCATTTGCAAAATACATGTTTAATTTTGCCTCAGATTCCCAGCCTTAGAGGAGGTTGGAGTGCACAGCTTAACAATAAAATGGTAGGAGGAGGCATGTGTCTGCTCACCTCTGTGCAAACTGATGTGTGCACTAGTCACAGGGACTGGGTACCAATTGCTTTTCACCTTCACTAGACACTGTGGTTGCCCCACTAGTCTCTAATTCAGGCTGCTGTAGTATCCAGAGCACAAGGATGTAGTGCAGGGTTTAGCCACCTTTTTTGCCTTTGGAAGCTTGTCCACCCCATGGATTTATGTCCTCATGTATCTGCAGCAGTGCAAACCTAGGAATAGATGATTGGTGATTTAGTTATTTTTATTGCTTCACTCAGATTGACATCATAAAATTCCCAATTTAGATCAATGCAGAGAGTCTGCCTTCTAGATTTGCATTTTTAAGCTGCTTTCTTGGCATGAAAATCCCTTTGGATTTTGATTTACACTGAAAAATTCCTGATACAGAGTGTGGGTTTTTGGCATGAAAAGCAGTCACTGCATTCCAGTTACGACTCCTGAGGTGGCCAGGCTGCTCAAAGGAGAACTGCCCTGCTTACATGTGGCAAATGAGCTAAATGAGCAAAAATCCATTCAAATGTCTGTCACTCTGTCAAACTTGTCATTTGGTTATTTGACCATTTCCCTGGGGATTTGAGAAAAGCTGAGGAGGAGCTGTGGTTGTGAGACAGACCAGATGGCATCATAAATACGTGATGGAAATGAAGGCAGAGCTCGGAGCCAGGAGGGGATGGGGGTGGCAGGTCTGGATCACAGCCCTGGGGAGCTGCAGAGCCCTGGGTGCAGCCCCAGGGGGGTGTTCCCAGCTCCTCCCCAGCTGCAGGACAGTGGCACAGACCAGCCTCCACATACAGCTGGGGACACACAGGCTGCCCGTGTGAGGAGGGAATCATCGATTCCACATGGCTTTCTCTTCTGGTGGAGGGTCAGAAAAGCAAAGTTTCCTGGGCAAAAAAACAGAGGGAAGAGCAGAGAAGGGTTTAATTGCTGTATTTGAATAAACTGCCTCAATGTTTGAATTTTTTTAACTCTGTGAGAACGTGGGTATGAAGTGTTGTTTTCAAATGAGCTGGAAAAGGTTTGCTCAGAAAATCAGAACTCAACATTTCACCCTCTCATAAATTTCACCTCTCTGCCCTTTTTCCTCTGCCTTTTTGAGGAGGATTCAGCTCTCAGTGATGTGCTCCTTCGTGCCTAGCTGACAGGAGGTGAGGCAGGAAAGTCCCCTTTGTGTGGTGCTTCTCATCTCCCTTCCTCCTCAAAAACAGGAGCTATTTTTCTGGCACTGACAAAGCAGGCTGGGGGAGCAGTTAGATAGTCACTAGTTTAGGATGTCCCAACAGAAGCTGCCTGGGAAACATCTGGCACGTGTGGAAGTCATGATTCTTTCTGGTTTGTTTTTTTTTTTCTTTTTTCTTTTTTCCTCTGTTCTGTTCTTTTTGTAATTTTGCTACCTTATTTTCATTCCTTGCTTTTTGGTAAGCAACTTCCATGGAAAACTCTACTCAGTGCAGTGTTTATTATGACAGAAGCTCTGTGAGAAGTGTGCACATCCCACCTGTGCTGTGTTGCAGCCCTGTCAGGAGGTTTCCCAAATTATTCCCGAGTGCAGTGTAGGGACAGTGTGAGGAACAGCAGATTGAAGATCTCGAGCTGAGTCAGTCACAGAGCAGGAAACACCAGGGCAAGACACAGAAGTGGGGAGAGGAGCTGCTCCCCAGGGAAGTCAAGGGTTCAGGACATGCAGCTGCTCAAACCCGAGCAGCACTAACCCAAAGCAGCACAGGAGAGGCTGAAGTGCAGCAAATGAAGCTGCTTGAACTGTAGCTGCTCCAGTCAGTTGGCCTTTGGCCCTGACAGAACCTGGGATACAAATAGACCCCGGGAGGTCATGGATGGGTCCCCCATGGCACCCATCTGGGTGCTGTTTGCAGCTGCTGGTGGCCAGCCTGGGATTTATCAGCGTGGAATTGATGTGTTTGTTCTTGGGCTGATAAACTCAGTGAGCTCCCTGTGTTTGGGTGGATCCTCCATGTGTGTTCTGCTCAGACCCTGGGCAGGCAGGGGGGGCTGGATCCAGTGCCCCAGAGGAGTGGGCAGAGTCTGAGGGCTGAGTGTGAGAGACTCCCCTGTACACAGGGGATCCCACACACCCGAGTGCTTCACAGTCCTGGTGGGATCTGCCCTGCAATGGGAACTATCTGCAATGCTCTGACTGCATCTTCAGAGTGGGAAACGTGGGCTTTTGGCTTTACAACCCAAGAAGTGTGAATCAGCTAATTAATTAACGACAAACTGAAATTTTGCGTGGCATTTTAAGGTGGAAGGTGTTGCAAATACTTGTGCGTTTCCTACTAATTCAGTGGTAGCAT
This sequence comes from Serilophus lunatus, assembly GCA_013399895.1. NCBI lineage: Eukaryota > Metazoa > Chordata > Aves > Passeriformes > Eurylaimidae > Serilophus > Serilophus lunatus. The sequence continues at coordinate 140,348 of VXBA01003178.1, forward strand.
TGCTGCATTTGGATGAGCCACTGGGGGACCTTCAAACAACCTTTGAACTCTTTTATTCACATATTTTGGACATTGGTTTGCTCATTACCTGGGCAAATCCTGGTGGCTTCAGTAGGAGCAGGATTTGCTTAAGAAAGTTAATTTACGTGTTTGATGAAGACACTCTTGAATAGGCAGTTTTTGTTTTCGTATGTCACAAAGAATATGTCTTTCTTTTTATAAATTATTGGCTCTTTATTTGTTTTTGAATAAATTAAATGATTTTCTAAATGTATTGGTTTGGGGGTGTTTTTGGGTTATTTTCTTTTTTTAATTGCAGTTTTCCATTAAGGGCAAACTTTTCCTAAGGTTGTCCAGGATTACCCAGAAGAACTTTGCCTGTGTTGATAGAATCCCAGCTGGGAGGGAGGCAGGTGCTGGGATGTGATGGTAGAGGAGCTCTGGGGAGATGAGGCTGGGAGTGCACTTCAGGCTCTTTGTTCTGCATGTTCCAGACCGTGCCCTCAGCCTGATGTATTTCATGTAAATAAGTGCTTAGAATGACTCTGTGGGACACATTGAATTTTATACTGCAGCTGGAGAAACTTTTCTTAATTGAGGCTGTGGGCAAGTGTATGTCATTTTTGATTTAACATTTTCCCTCACCCCTGCACCCCCACCCCGACCAAAATCCTTTGTGGAGTCAGATTGTTGCTGTAGCTTTGTGAACCCCTCTCCTCTAATGTTTAATGAAGTGCTGAAAAGAGACATTTACAGACTATTTAAAATGTGGAAAAATTGCTTCCCAATATTTTTGACAGAGAGAGACTGAGAACACACAGCATTGAATCATCAGGAAAATTGAAGATTTCCCCTGAACAACATTGGGATTTTACAGCAGAGGACTTGAAAGACCTTGGAGAAATTGGACGAGGCGCTTATGGTTCTGTCAACAAAATGGTCCACAAACCAAGTGGGCAAATTATGGCAGTTAAAGTAGGTGATGCCCATCCTTACATTTGTACTTCAGTCTGTTGGGATGCAATGTGATGGAGAATTAAGGTTCTTCCATCTAGCACCCATCTACTGCTCTGTTCTATTTATTTCCTGTAAAGGCTGCTGTTTACTGAAAATGCAGTGTATACTGGGCATGTTTTCAAGTGATTTGTGACGTTCTCCTAATTGCTGTGCCCTTTTGAAAATGTCCATCAGGAACCTGCTGTTCTGAGGGGATCACACGTCTCTGGAGACTGATGGGGCACGGGCCTTTCACCTCGGGGTCACTGGTTCAGGTACAGCCTAGGCTGGGGTAGGCACTGCTTGACATCTCTGAGCTTCTTGGTGTCTTTTGTGAAGTAAGACAGGGACTTAAAATTGGCTGGTTATTTGCCATAGCAGGAGGAGCTGGAGTGGAGTGGATGCCTTCTGGGGAGTGTTGTGCTCCTGTTGATGTATGATGGAGTGTCTGCTTTGTGCTTACCATGTCAGACCTGTTCTGGAGATGGAAAGCGTAGCTGTTTTCTGGACTTTCCATTTTCTATTTTATGCTACACAAAAACTCACCTTAAAACCAGAAACAATGTGCAGTGTCCTTTCCCATCTGGGCAATACAGAGACATTTGTCTTGCCACAGCAGTGCTGCTCACTGGGCATCTCTGAGGAGCTGCTTGTCCATGGAGGTGGGCAGCACCCCTTCTCTCTCTCTCACTCTCTCTGGTCCTTTCCTTTGCTTGCTGCAGGTGGCAAATCTTTCATCTTGTAACCCTGTCAATGACATCAACTGCAAATGCTCTCATGGCTCCCAGGAACAGAGCAGGAGTGAGCTATGTAGGAGTCTTTTCCAGCTCTGTCTTTGGAATGTTCCCTGGTCTGATCTGGAAACATTTGCCCCAGCAGGTCTCACGTGCCAGCCAGACATACCCCAGCCCCTGTTCCAGCTGCTGTGAATGTAATTCATACCTGTCTCTAGCATGCCAGGTTACTGGAGTGACCCCCATCCTTTGATCTTCTCCAATAAGTGCTGACATCCTCACAGCAGTGGGATCATGGTTAAGTTTCTGGGAGTTTTGGATCACCATGCAGTGCTGTTTCAACCTGGTTTTGAATCCCTGAAAGTCTTCAGTGCAGCTGGAGGTTGCCTGTAGCTAAAGGCTGGTTTCTTTCAGTTGCCTTTGGTTGAACCCATGGATGTAGTTTGCAGATGTTGGGGTGGAAACCATTGGTGTAGTGAAATGATTCCTGGGCACCTCCAGCTTCTCAAACCCAGAGTGTGCAGCCTGGGTATGTGTAGTTTCCCTACTGTAACCATGGTAGCCGTGGGTATGAATAAAGCACACACCCACAGCTGAGGGGCTGCTGTCTGGAGCTCTGCAGTGGGTACAGCTGTACAGAAAAGGGCACTTGGTTGGATTAGCTCATGTCATGGAGGAGAAGATGTGTCTGCTGGCACAGGGATTCTGTTCCTTTTTGCACGAGGGCCTTTCAGCATTGTAGGTGAATCTTGTCAGTGTTGAGGGCCTGTGATGAGGTGCACTCCCATTTGGGAGGCAGAAGGCACTGGGGCTGTGTCCCTGAAGCACACGGCTGGACATGACATGACACAGCATGTTGAACAGGCTTTCCCTAGGGAGGGGAGCTGTTCTGAGCCTCAGGAGGGTGTTGGGCTTGGGGGCTCACTTTTAAACAAGTAAAACCCGATTGGTTTACAATGGCTAAACTGTGAAATGTCCAAGTTATGGGCTGGGCTGGTGCCACCTTTTTTTCTCTGACCTCCCTTCTCTTGGGTAGACATGGCCAGGCCTGCTGGGGAAGGAGGAGTGGAGGGTCTAGGCAACAGCATAATTTCTAAAATGGTAGTGGTAAGAGACTGTTCTATTTGTCCCACCAGGGATAAAACACGAAATTGGGCGAAGGAAGACATGTGAATGGGAAAAGACAGTGAGGTCTCCGAGGCAGCAGCAATTCCTCAGCTTGGATAGTGCAGTTCTTTGAGATGAGGTTTTGGGATGAGGTTCAGCTTGGACTAGTAACTGGTTCATCCCATGCTCCTTAGACTTTTCTTTCTCGTGCTGCTGATACTTTTGGGTCAGCCAAGGTGGTGCATTAATCTCCCTGCTCCTGCTGTGTCTCAATCTGCCCTACGGGCCCTCTGTGTTTGGGGCTATTCCCTTCCTTCTCTCTCTGTTTCTCTCAAGCCTGTGGTTTCTTGAGAGCAGAGCTATTGCCTTCAGCCATGTGTTTTCCTTCTGTAATTCTCTTCTGTAAGAAGAAGGGGAGTGGTGTTTTGTGAAAACAGGTCAGTTTAGTGCTTTGAGGTCTTGGCTGTGATCTCAGTGACACCTGTGTGGTGTGACATTGTGCTGGGACAGGTGTCAAAACACTGCTCTTCATAGCTGGATTGTGAAGCCAGTGTCTGATTTGGTTGTGCTGCTGTCCCTCCATGAGCAGCACCAGTGTAGCAGGCCAAGCATCCTTGGAAGGACCCTCAGCAGGAAGCAGCAGCTTTATGGAAGCCGCAATCTAAACATTGGCTGTTCTTTACTGTTAATTAGATGCAGAGAAAGTTGGTGCAGGGGCCTGTCCCAGCTGCTCCTCCATCCTTCTCCACCACTCCCCACGTTTCCACTACCATTGCTGCAAATTCCCAGCAGAGTCAGGAAATTCCCACCCCACTTCTGGAAGGGCCAAATCCTGTTTGCAGCTATGATGCCCAGTCTTGTCAGCCCTTCTATCACAGGCACATTCAAATCCTTCTTGTGCTACAAATGTGAGATGTTGCTTGTTCTTCTCCCATGTTGGAGTCTTCTCTGGCTGATGGCAGCTCCTGATGGGCCAGGCCAGCCAGGCTCCTGTGGGCACTCATCCTGCTCCCCTCACCCTACACTGTGCCACTGTGTACCTTCAAATCCTGATCCCAGTTCCTCCCTCTGATGTTCTGTAGCCTGTCATTTCTTTGCACAAGGAGCAGTTCCTTGAAGCTTTCCAGGCTTCCCCCTGCTTGGTGTGTGTGGCAACAGTGCTGGTCACACTGGCTCCTATGCCCTGGGGCTCCCCCAGCACAGCATTTTTGCTGTGTTTCCTGGCAGTATGTCTTAACACTGCAGGAAAATAATTCCTGACTGCTGAAATATCACCAAAATAACTTGAGATCTGCAGGCAGAGGCACTGTTTTATTTGATTTTTCTCATTTTGATCTCACCAGCCTGTGGGTCCTGGCAGATGCAGTCCTAGCACCTTCAGAGTGTCTCAGTGCTGGCATGGGCAGGGCTGCCAGACCCTGGCTGAGTCAGAAAGCTTTCATCTGTGCTCCAGAGTCAGTGGCAAAGGAGGAAAAGGAGCCTAAAATGAACCTCATGTCACTGGCTGAAACCACTGCAGCACAGCTTCAGCTGGGGATCACGGCTGAGATGATGAGCTTTTGTCCCCAGTCCTGCTTGTCCCTCTTCTTCAGCTTTGTCATTCTGTCCCTGTGTGAATGCCTCTTTATTATGTACCTTTGGGAACAGGCTGGAGGCTGGAGTAGGCTGCTGGTGCTGAGGCTGTCACCTGCAACTGCTTGTGCATCCTTTACCCTTTATGCCATAGACAGCCTCTTCCTAGAGCCATCAGGAAGAGGGGGAGAGGAGGAGGGAAAGAAGAATCCAACTCAAGAGGATTTGTGTTTGAACCTTTCTTATTTTTGGCCCTGGAATATGTATCGCGTTTTCCAAATCTTCCAAATTTTTATTTATAAATAAAAAACAATCCTCTTATTCTTTTGGTACTTTCCTTCGAGATCTTCCTGGAGAGGCTCAGTCCCTGTGTGCTCTGGGTCAGCTGCCATCTCAGCCTTCCTGCCACCCCTTTCATTTTCTTGAGAATTTCTTGACATATGAGGTGGGAAGAAAACAGCCCATTTTTGTCCAGTGCCAGCTCTTTCTATTTAAACTCATAATTGCAAGGCCAGTTTGGATGTAAATCCTCACCTCCTTGTCAGGTTTCTCTTCCTGACTCCTCAGTTTTCTTGAAGAAGTCTCGTTTCCACACCAGCTCTCTGTGATGCTGCCTGGTCAGGCTTCCAGTTCTATCCAGTATCTTTAATTTTGCTTCTGGTTTTCTGTTTTCATGTTAGCCTGTTTTTTCCCAGTCTGTGGCATTTCATAAGTGACTGGTGACTGATGTCCTGGGCTTCTCCACTCTACAGAGATTCCTGGTCCCCCCTCAGGATCTGCTGTTGCTCCTGGGTTTATCCCAGAGGCTTCACAGTACTTGCAGTTCTCCAGCCCCTTTTGTATTTGCCCTCCAGCATCACCACATCGTGTTGTCCCTGCTGCTCCAGGGATGTACATCTTGTTCCATGAGGAACAAATTTGAGGCACATTGTAAGAACCATAGAGAAGTCCCATTTTATTTGGGTGAAATGGTTTTCTTGGGAAGCTCACCCAGCTGCTCGGGAGTTTATTTCTGTCCTGTGGATTCCTTCTGGCCCTGAGCACAAAAAGGTGCTTTCAAAGAAATTTGGAATATGGATAGGATATAACTGTACATAAATGGAAAAAAAGCCTAAACTGGCTAGGGAGCATTCTCCCAGTTGAGCCAGCATGCTCTGCTTTGTGCTGAAATACTGCACATGCTGTGGGTTTCATTGGCCAGGGTATTTCACAAGGCCTCTGGAAGACTGGGAAAGTTGCTCGTTTGTAGAGTTCGTAAAATGAATCAGCAAATATTTAAAAATAGCCGACATTTGATGTGTTGGGTGGCTCCTGTGCTGGTCAGGAGCCCGAGCACAGCAGTGATGTCCTGAGGCTCAGGCAGGAGATCTTCACCCCCCACTCCTTCCCCTCAGTCCCCTCACCCTTTCTCCCTGCAGCAGGGAACACCTTGGACATCTGGGGTTCACTATCAGCAGCTTCTGCCAATTTCTTTTCAGCCAGTTCAGCTGGCTGAGAAATACATCTCAAAGGTATGAAGAGTGGTTTGTTCTTTGACCTTCAAGCTTCTTATCAAAGCCCTATGGAAATATCTTGCACCTCTTTTAGTGGAAGTATTTTTCTGTCAGAAATGGTTACAGCTGAGAGAGTAACCCAGCTGGCATTTTGTCCACAGTGTTCAGATTTTCCCCACCCCAAAAGACAGTGATTTTCAGCTGCATGCCAGAATTTTCTGTACCTTCCAATACCTGCTTTATAAGCCAGCCTAGCTGATTTAGTCCCAGTCTGCAGTTATTGCCTAGTCCAGCCTCCAGTTCCAGCCAGTGTGCTCAGCCATTGTTGCTGTTTCCTCTTTTCTCTTTAGTCTGGCAATATTTTTTACCTGCTCTACTTCTCCTCTAAACTTGTCCTTAGAAACTTTTTCAAGATCTCTTGGGTAACTGGAGATGTCAAACCCCTGGGTTGTCCATAAAAGGTCCCTGTTTTTCCTGGAGAAGCCAGTAAGCCATGGACCCATTTTTTGTTTGGAGAACAGTGTCTCCTGTACATCATTTTGCCCTTAGTCAGTGGTGGTTCACTCATCCACAGCTTTAATCTAGAAGTTCCTGTGTGGCTTTCACAGGTTTGCTCTGGCACCGTCACAGCTGAAAGAGGCTGCAAAGTATCACATATCCCCGAGAGCAGAAATTTAACACTGATTTACACCTCCATGATCCCTCCATCCTTACCTGGATGTGTGATAGCCCATAAAAGCCCATCAAAATGACACATTAGTGTATTAAACTCCATCAAGCGACAAACTTCTCTGTCCTTCTGATGTCCCCCATGACTTCTGAAGTCTTGGGCTTTAGTGCAAACCATCACTGCCATTCTTTGCACAGCTGGGTGCCCTCTCCCAAACCTTCAGAATTTTCTGTTTGTCATCCAAACAGCTCTGCTGGCTGAGAGTCAGGGAAACCAGTGCTCCCTGCCATGCTGGTGGGGTAACTGAGATGGGAATGAATGAATAAGGGCTGAAAGGAAATGGTGAGAGAGAGTGAGAACCCCATCACAGCACGTGGGAAACCAGTTGTGATGTACTTCAATCAGCAGTAAATGTGTTTCTGATGAGTAAATAGATACTCTTAGCCTCAGCAATGAGTGGGCAAAACCTCTTTTTCCTGCTGGTTTGGTGTCCCCAGTCCCTGCAGTCCCCTGGGAACATTTCTGCAGTGGCACTGCCAGGCACAGCTTTCTGCTGAGGAAAAGGTGAGTCCCATACTCAGGACAGTGCTGGGTTGTCTCACAGCTCGAAGATTTGGGTTTCACTTTGATGTTTAGAGCTTTTTTTTTTTTTTTTCTTTCTTTTTTTTTCTTTTTTCTTAAACTAGTCACTTCCCATTGCACCTGAATGTTTCCATGTGCAAATGGGGCTGGATGATAACTCGTCTTTTTTGGGTCTGGTTTCTGGGATCTTCCTGGTTTTGGGTTTCAGAGTGACACACAGCACAGATCATCCTTTTGCTGTTGATGCTGCTCAGAGCATGGCTTCAGGCCTCTTGTTCCTGGTGTCTGAAGGCTTTGTCCTCACTTGTGTTTATATTAAAAGGGCTGGAGAGTTTTCTCCTGGGGGATTTGATGCCATTTAAATTTGAGGCCAACAAGGAGGCATTAAAAAAGAGACTTTCCATAAGCCTCTACTACAAACCCCCATTTTCCCATCTGTGGTTTGTTTGGCCATGGGGTCACTTGTCAGGGGCTTGTGAGTGACTGGGCTGAAGTGTGTAAGGACTGAGGCAAAGCCAGACCCTGCCCATGCCTGTCTCAAATGCTGCCTTCAAGCAGCTGCCTCATCTCGAGTCTTCCTTCCCTGCCATGTCCCATGTTCTTGGGGGAGTCTCTCTGTGGGAGCTGCTGCAGTGCCTTGCTCTATGCCTTGGATTTAGGTGGCAGGTTGTGTCATGGCTCATGTGCTGATGGGGAGTGACTGCTGTTGACTTCACTCACCTTTTGCTGTTCTTCCCTGTTCCACTGGTGAAGGCTGGTTCCTCAGCTGGGGCTCCCTGCCACACTCCAGCTAAACAAAGCTATCTTTCCAGCCTGGGCTGACCCCAGCTCAGTGCTATGCAGCTCCTCAAGAGTCCTTCCCTTCTCTTGAATTTGTCAGGCTCCAGCACTCTTGTGTGAGACCTCTCAGTCTTGTCATTCCCTTCACTCACTGAAGCTCTGTTTGTTGGGGTGTCCATGCTGGCTTCTCAAGGTGGCCTCTGGCTCCTGTGTCTGCCTGGACCTCTGCCTTATAGCTGACCCACTGTCTGTGCTCTGGGTCCTCTGCTTGCCCTTCCTCCCTGGGGAGATTGTGCTTGGGAAGAGAAATGTTTGGGTTCAGTGTTGTTCTGGAATGCTATTAAAATGGCCTCCACCATCCAGTGGATATTTCACATGCTTTCCAGAACTGGAGAAGTAACAGCAGAGGAGGACTGTCAGAGGTGGGAGGAGATGCTTTCAGGAGAAGTTGTGGAGTTTGAGGACACTGTGGGGATGGCTGACAGGACTGTGCAGGTGCAAGGGAAATGCAGAGCAGGGCTGGAGAGACTCCAGGTGACCAGGAAAGAGGCTTTTTGGAGACAGATAGAGAGTGGGCACAGGTGGAGGATGTGAGTTACAATATGGAGAAAAGCTCCTTTTGGTATTGTTCACCCACATTTTCAGTGTGGGTCACACCTCAGTGTGACTCAGCTATTCCTGATAGGTCTCACCACAGTGGCTTTGGCCTCCGTTGTCTTCTGTGGAAGTCAGCAGTGGCATTTTCCTTTCACACACTGCTGGTGGTTTGTCACCTGTAGAGAGATGTTCAGTCTGCTCAGCCTTTGGTGTCACAAGGATTGTGGAGCTTTGTGTGGTGAGGGCACGAGGCAAGGAAACAGTCCAGCTCCTCTGGCTTTCCTCAGTGGTGTGTCTGAGCTGTGTGAAGCAGACCTGAACCAGTGACCTCGAGGTGCAGTGTTTCAGTTCCACCCCTGGCCTGCTCTGTTGGTGATCACAGAGGTCACCACGGACCCTGGTGCTGCACAAGTCTCCTGAGCTTCCCCAGGAACTCTAGAATTCATGAGTGGGAAAAAGGGCTATATGAACACACCATTTACTGGTCTAGGCCAAACTAGAGCTACTAGAACGTTAAGAACAAGTGATAAAATACCAAAATATCAGGATACACCTAAGGTAAGGAAAATTACTGTGTTGATACTGTCCTTGTTTTGTGTGGGTTATCACACATAATCATGCACTGGTTCACACATGGTTTTATATGAATGGCCAACCTTGAAAGTCCTGTCATGCACCTGTCCCTGTGCTGGCTCGTGTGTGGTCCTGATGCCTCCACCAGTTGCCCACAGGGCCATGAAATGGATGCTGGTATCTTGCAGATTTTTTCCACAACCTTGAATAATTTTTCTTTCTTGGATAACCACGTAGTTTTTGTCCTCGAAGAGGGTCTAGGCTGCATCTGCTGCTTTAGACTTCTTGCCAATTTTTTTTCTTGATTTTTTTAATGGTTTTTCAACATGAGTCACAGCTTCAGGATCATGATTTCCTCACCTGTGATTCAGAGAATGCATTAATTAGTGCAAGAAGTTAAATATATCTGTAAAATCACATGAAGAACTGTGGATGGTCTTCCCCATCCTTCATTTAACCAACTTCATGTTTGAACATGTACAGTTTTCTATTTTCTAACATGCATTGTTCTTCCAAGCTCAAATGAGACTTTTCTGTATATATATGTATATATATATTCTGTATGTATATGGTGTGTGTATACATACATATCTCCATATACCTGGGGCATATATATAAAGTATTTTTTATGTAGTGTTAATGTTGTCTAAGCCAGCACTAGGTAAAGAATTGTTAGTTTTATGAGAAGAGCTCCTGGGACTGCTGCCCACCTTAGCATTACCAGAGCAACGTGTTTGTTCTGTGGGTTATACGACACTCCCTTCTCCCCATACCAGCCACAGTGGAGGCTGTGGAAGGAGCATTTTTGGCTTCTGTGCTTAGAAATTTTAAACATAATGTTCCTTCATTAAATTTCAAACCAGCCTTCAAGCCCCATCCAATGAGGCTAAGAATTGTGTGGGAATTAGTTTTGAAACGAAAGCCTGGCTGTGCTGTTTTGCAGTAGTTTGCAATGAAATCTCAGCTCTTTAATTTCTTTCTGACATTTCATCTGAAAATGTTGATACTCACATGAGGACTGAGAGTGTTATAGTCCAATTGAACAGCTTTGGGGTTACAGTTACATTTCTTATTTGAGAGCACAGCCTAATTCTCTGGACTGCTCCCTGTGGGTCTGGGGTCCCTGGCACATGTCCCCATCCTAGGGCTGAGGACACAGTAATGACACGTTAGTGATAAAGTCTCTGCCACTCTTCCTCTTTCAGAGAATTCGGTCGACAGTGGATGAAAAGGAGCAGAAGCAGCTTCTGATGGACCTCGACGTGGTGATGCGGAGCAGTGACTGCCCCTACATTGTGCAGTTCTATGGCGCGCTCTTCAGAGAGGTGGGCACCCCACACGGGCTTCCTTTGCACCACAGTTTGGGTTTTACCTATTTTCTTTTCCCTTTGCAGTTTCCAACTTGTGCTAAGGAGGAGAAAGTTGATTTACTTTAGGTTTCTTGGCTCTCCACTGGGTGTTTAAGCAGGAGGCCCAGATGTCTGGGTGCTGCAGAGCACACACGTGCTGTTCCCGTGGGATGTTGTGTCTCTCCGTGTATTCCAGTCTCTCCTTTTCTGCTTTTCTTCTCTCCTGATGAGCTCCAGGTGTGTGGCTCTCCCATGCAGTGTGTGCTGCTGGGCTGGGCTTTGGGGCACAGCAGCTGCACACAGCCATGGTTTGTGTGGTGGCTGTGAGATGTGACCGTGGGGAGGCCCTGCACCCCTGTGAGAAGGTGGTTGCCGTGATGGTACTCACATCCCTTGTTCCCTGATGGACAGACACCCTGTGTCCAGGCTGTGTCAGAGACTTCCAGTGGACACTCAGCTGCCTTGAAGTCATTTGTACCTACAGAAAACAAGGACAGGTGTGCTGGGTGAGACCAAACTCCTGGCTGAGTGTTCTGTCTCTGGCAGTGGCCCATGGGATTTGCTTGCAGAAACTTGTGTGATGCTTCACTTCAGCCTCCGGTCATGTGCAGCTGAGTGTCTCTGATGAACATGTGCCCTCTGTGTGCTTGGTGACCCTTGCTTTTCTGTGAAAGTGTTCAGATTCCCCTTGAATACCTGTACATGTTGCGTCCATGGTTCTCCCTGAGAGGCACCACCCTTGTTTATCTACCACTTGTTTGAATGTCCTTCTCCTCTATTAGAATTGTTTAGGTTGTTAAAAATCTCTAGAGTCACTGAGTCCAACCATAAACCTGACACTGCCAGGTCCTCAGACCATGTCTTCTGGTGTTGCATCTACAAATCTTTTGAATGACTCCACACTGCCCTGAAACAACCCTTCCCAATGCTTGAGGACTCTCTTGGTGAATAAATTATCCCTGATATCCAACCTGAACATCCTCTGGCACAACTTGAGGCTATTTCCTTTTGCCTTGTCCCCTGGGAGCAAAGCCCAACCCGCGCCAGTTCCATCTTGTCAGGGAGTTGTAGAAGGTGAGAAGGTCCCCCCTGAGTCTTTGTTTCTCCATGCTGAGCCTCCCTAGGTCCCTCAATTGCTTCTCATCAGACTTGTGTTCCAGACCCTTCCCCAGCTCTGTTTCCTTCTCTGGCCATGCTCCAGCCCCTCAGTGTCTTTCACAAAGCTGTTCACAAACATCATGTCCAGTGGGGCACCCCTGTAGTCTCCTTCACCAGCTGTGTCAGGAAGTTCTCTGTCACACACTCCAGAAACCTCCTGAGTTGTTTCCTCTCTGTTGTGTTCTATTTCCAGCAGTCTTCTGGTAAGTTGACAACAAGGACCAGTGATTGCAAGACTTCTCCTAGCTGTTTATAGAATATTTTGTCTGTCACTTCATCCTTGTTGGATGATCTGTGACAGACTCTCACCAGGATATCTGCCTTGTTGGCCTTCCTCTGACCCTTACACACACTCAACCCTCATCACCACCATTTTGCTACAGACAATCAAATGATTCCTAATACCCAGGGCCACCCCAGTGCCTCTCCTTCCCTGCCTGTCCTTTCTGAAGAGTTTGCAGCCATCCATTGCAGCATTCCAGTTGTGCCAGTCATCCTGCCAGCTCTCCATGATGGCAACTATATCATAGTTTTCTTGCTGTGCAGTGGCTTCCAGTTCCTCTGTGGCCGTTTAAAGAGGGCTTTTGAAAGGAGGTGTAAGAGCGAAACCCCACTTACCCGATTAAAATTCAGTTTTCCTCAAAAAGAAAGCCGTCGTTGGGGGGGGCGGAGGACGGAGCGGGACCTGTACCAGTCCTGGTGTCCCCGAGGCCGGGGCCGAGCAGCGTTTTTTCTAGCCCCGTCCGTGCATGGCCCCAGGGGCTATCTTGTTCATTGTAACCCAGATAGCTTCGGTGAGGTGTGCGGGCGGGGGGTCGTCCCTTCCTGCACAGGCACGGTGGCTTCCTGGGGCGAGCAGCGGCCGGGGGGGGCAGCGGCTTCTCACCCCCACCCCGAGGAGCGCAGGCAGCAGCCCACAGCCCCAGGCCAGCCTGGCCGAGAATTTTCAGCGCCACGGCTGCAGGCAGACAGCAATGGAGAGCTCGCCCGGGCATCGTATTGGCGTTGTGACATCTCTTGAGGTACGGCAGCCATGCGAACAAAGATGGCGCCTAACGACTGAACTTGTGACTTCTCCAATAAGAAAACAGTGAGGCTGAGCCCGAATAACTGNGCCCTTTTTTTCAGCTGCCGCTGCTGGGAAGAGCATCACCGCTCCGGTGCCCAGTGTCTGCAGTCCCCCAGCAGGATTCCACCTATTCCTCTCAACCTGGGAGCAAGTATTCGGACAAAAGGAGGGGAGGGAGCTGGTTGGTTTTCACCTGTGTTTGTGTTTTCCAGAGAGGCTGAAGGGCCGAAGGTGCTTCCAGAGAGCGAGAGGGGAAAAGACACCCTTTCCTACCCTTTCCCCCTGTCCTTTTTTAAATAACTCCCTTGTAATAAAAGCCCCTTGCTGGCCATTCTATTCAGTTTCTCCGTCACCTTTATTGAACTCACCCCCCCGAACGCTAACAGTGTTTAAACCACTACATCCTCCTGCTTGTTTGTTGAATGGTTTTGAATTTTCGTCTTGCTGTTCTGAGTGCTCCCGTTGCTGTTGAACTTCGAGTGACCAGTAGAAGTAGTTGGGAAGCTGCTGTTTTCCATGTAGCCTGGCCAGGGTCCTGCCGTGGTTGGAGCTCAGATGTCAGGCTGAGCCGAGTCAGTTCAGTCCAGGCAGAAGAGCCACAGACCACTGTTAAGCAGATGTTTGGTCCCTTTGCAAGAGAGGAGTCTTAGACAAGACGAATGATGAAACCTCTCCTTCCTCCTGCAAGCTCTCCTGTAGGCTTGGAGTATCCCAACTCCTGTAGTTGCTCTTGTGTTGAAGCTGCCACAGTCCAGGGGGATAGACATGGCCTTTCTTCCGCTACTTCAGCACAAACCAAATACCCTTACTCAAGGAAAGAAGGAAAATAGAGACCTAATGGCTGCTGGTTTTTGAAGATTCTGAGGCATAGCAGCCAGTGCAGAGTCTTGTGGGGCTTTACTGGAGAACTGTTAGAGTTAAAGCCCGAAACTGGGGCCAAATATTCAAGTCGTGCTTTAGAGAGTCTCCTCTGTAATATTGCCAAGTCACTCTGGCTTTAAATCTCAATCTCTAAAATAATCCTTCCTTTTCCAATGCTCTGCTTTTTCTGTCCTGTTTGAACACAGAGTCATTTTGGGCCAGTGTGCCTTGTCCATGTTCACACAGTACAAACTCCAGCCAAGTGTGGAGCCTCAGCTTGGCTGGAAATTTGCAGCTTTACTAAGATACAGATGACAAGGGTGGTGTGAGGAAAGATCTGTTGGCAAGATAGTGTCTTGCCAGATGCTGGTAAGCAACATTTCAGAGCTGTGCAAGCCTGTCACCTTCCTGCAGCTCTGGGCATGTGCCAGAATGTAAATGCAACTGCATAAATTAGAGAAAACCTTACCTTGATGTCGGTCTGGCTGCACTCTTTGTCTTGTCCAAAAATCCCATCCTCCTGCAGCCAGGCAGGGCTTTTTGCATGTTTTGTCTGGTAAAGGTTTCATTGAGGTCACTCCTGTTGGAGTGGAGTCCTTTTTCCCCCCTTCAGCATAACTGCTGTTTGCTTTGGAGGTGAAAGCACCTTCCCCTCTCCTTGGTCCCTTTCTGCCAGGGTGATGTTCCAAGTCAGGTACACAGGTAGAGCTGGTAGGCTTGGATAAGGTTTTCTGTCTTGTCATATTAATTACATGTTCCAATATTAATTAGAATCTTAAATCTTTTAAAGATAGGAAAGTAGGACATCAGAGAAGCACAGAAAGGGAAAAAAGGAATTTCACCAGGATGTTTGGATCTGTCTCACCCCCTGACTCTGTTTATCAAATCTGTTCCCAAATAACTGTGAACTGTCCAGGTTCACATCCATCCTCTGAGGGGTAAGAACTCATGAGGCATTGCTAAAGACTGAAACTCTTGTGAAGTCCTCAGGAAACCATGTGAAACAAAGCTCTTTGAAGGTGAAAAGTAAGGAAATGAGTCCCAAAAGTTAGATCCTTTTGGGTTTATCTGGTCTGAGACTGGATTCAGATTCTCTGGGTATGGATGGAGCTACAGATGAAAAATCTTTTGCCTGCTCCTGAAAGGTGCAAATCTTCCATTTCAGCCTTTATGGAGGAGCCTACATTCTCAGCAGGCAGCTCGTGCAGTCTGATGGCAGGATCTGAGCAGCTGCAGGAGAGGCAGCAGGGATGGAGCCTTCCACAACACTGGGCAGTTGGGGAAGAGGAGCAGAGAGGCAGAGCTGGGCTCTTGGATCCTGACAGTTTGAGAGTACTAAATCAAACTGAACAAAACTGTGCAAGGTCTTACTGTGTAGCCAGACAAGTGTCCCAACTTGCAGTCACAGAATCCCTGGATATGCTGAATTGGAAGGGAACCACAAGGATCATTGACTCCAACTCCTGGCCCTGCACAGGCCTATCCCCAGGAGTCACTCCATGACCTGCGAGGATCATCCCAACCCTCCTGCAGCTCTGGCAGCCTTGGGGCTGTGCCCACTGCCCTGGGGAGCCTGGGCAGTGCCCAACCCCCCTCTGGGCAAAGAAGAGCCTTGGCCTGAGATCCCCCCTGACCCTGCCCTGACACAACTCCAGCCCATTCCCTGGGCTCCTGGCCCTGGTCCCCACAGAGCAGAGCTCAGGCCCTGCCCCTCCTCTGCCCCTGCCCAGCAAGTTGTCCCTGCAAGGAGGTCTCCCCTCAGTCTCCTCTTCTGCAGCTGAACACACCCAGTGCCCTCAGCTGCTCCTCACACCCTTCCCCTCCAGGCCCTTCCCCACCTTCATTCCCTCCTTTGGACTCTCTCTAATGGCTCAATATCTTTCCCATGCTGTGGTGCCCAAAGTGCCCCAATATTGGAGGTTCAGCCTCCCCAGGTCAGAGCAGAGCAGGACAATTCCCTCCCTGGCCCAGGGATGCTGTTCCTGATGCTCCCAGGACAGGGTTGGCCCTCCTGGTTTCCAGGGCCCTGCTCAGTCATACTCAAAAAATAGATGTGAATACAAGTTCCTGTGGCAGCTTCTGTGAGTGCCAGAAGTTTGATTTGGAAAGGCAAAAAATACTGCACAAATATTTCTCCCTGTTTTAAAGTTGCATTTTGTGGTGTTATTCCACAGTTTCTGATAAGGAAAGTCTTCTCTGAGTTATGCTTGTTCCTCAGCAGGCAGCACCTGAACCCAAGTATTGTATGTCTGTGCATGTGATGTGATGTGTAACAGTGCAAAAATGATGACTTGATTGCTGGGTGAAGGACTCTGCTTGAGTTCACTGGCACCCACTAGATGAGACTGAATTGCCTGTTTAATGAAACAGAAACAAAGCTGAAAAAGTAAAAGACAGTGTTTGTTGAAAAAGTAGGAGATAGTGTTTCAGCCTTTGCATGGAGTCAGGTGCCCAGGACATGGTTGGCTGGCTGGGCCACAAGTGCATATTACATACAGCTCATGCCCGGTTTTTCATCCACCAGTATCTCCCAGCCCTTCTCACAGCTAGTCTCAATCCCATCATCATTTATACTGTGGAGTGCCCTGACCCATGGGCAGGATCTTGCCCTTGTTGAACTTGATGAGGTTCACACTGGCCCTGTGAGGTTTTTCCGTACTGCACCTGTGAGAGCCAAGGCACACAGAGCTGTCCGTGTCAGAGATGCTCATCCAAGAGTCTTGTGTCCATGTGCTGCCTCTCAGGGCTGTACTTGCTGGGTGGGGGAAGAAAAAAGATGATTGCTGATGGTTCTGCAAACATTTCACTCAAATCTCTCCTAGTTAGAAGAGAGGAGCTTTGGGCTGAGCCCATAGGGCTGAATTGGAAAACCTGAAACTTTGGCCTTGATTGTTGCTGTTTAGAGGGTTTGTAGGTCTGAGAAAAGAAGACTGGGTTTTTTTGTTGCATGTCTGCCAGAAGCTTTATAGCTACTCTGGTTTGAGGCAGTACCTGTGAGGCTGGGAATGTTCGCATGGTTACCATGACCACACAAGTGGCTCTTCAAAGCACCTGCTCCTGTTGCTTTTCTTCTCAAGAGGGGACGAGCAAAGAATTCTTGTCTGCCTTGGTATCTGGGAGTGACTCCTACACAGTGCAAGTGTAGCTGAGCCAAACCAACAAGTTCAATACTTCATCAAATTATTCAATGAAAAATTCATTGCAAGTTGCAAAACATGCCTGGGAAGCCATAAATCAGCCTGTGTGGAATTTCTGCTGGTGGAAGAGAAGAGCTGGGGTGGATGTGCTGGTAGCACAGTGCTGGTGCTAGTGTGGACTGTGGACACAGCCTTGCTCAGTTGTTTGATCTCTTTGCTGTGGATGTCCAACACCCTGTTTCTCTGGAACTCTTTGGCTGTGTTGCCATTACTCAGTGCATCTGTCCCTGTGGTCAGTCCCTGGTCCATAGAAACAGTGTCCCGTGTGCCATGTAAGGATTTGTGGTGGTGGTGGTGACACAGTTCAGTCTCTCTCATTAGTGTAGGTGGAACTTGCAAAAGGAGTTGGCTGCTCCCTGCACTGTGTGGATGTGATAAACCTCCAGCATTTGTATCATGGAGTGATGAGCATTGGAAGGGAACTCTGAGGTCACCTTGTCCATCCCCCATCATCAAGTGGGGCCACTTGACCAGGACTGTGTCCAAATAGCTCCTTGGGCAACCTGTGCCCTCACAAATCACCCTTACAAAAAATGTTTTTCTTGTGTTCATTGGGAACCTCCTGTGTGTGAGGTTGTGCCCTGGTTGTGTTGCTGGGCACCACTGAGAAGGGCTTGGCTTCATCCTCTGTGGGACTTCCCCACAGAAGTGGATGAGATTCCCCTGAACCTTCTCCAGGCTGAACAGTTCCAGCTCTCTCAGCATTTCCTCGTGGGAGGAAAGTGGCCCTTTGCTGGAATCTCTATTTATTGGGGAGCCCAGCACTGGTCCCAGCACTCCAAGTACGGCCTCACCAGTGTGGGATCAAGGGGAAGGATCACCTCAACTTGCTGGTGGTGCTTTGCCTGATGCAGCCCAGGGTGCTGTGATCCTTCTGCATTGTTGGCTCATGTTCAACTTGGTGTCCACCAGCTGCCCCCCCAGTGACATCTCTGTGACACCTGCTGAGGTGTGGATTGCAAACTTGGAACTCTGCACTGGGAAGCTGAAGAATCCCCATTGCTGGTGAAGCAGCTTTTGTGTCTGTCTTGTATAGGGGTATTTTGAATTAAATGCACAGGGTGTTCCTGGACATCTTTTGGAATGCCTTCAAGATATGCATTAGCATCTGGTAATTTAAAACCCAGTAAGGACTAAAATAGATTCTTTGGAAGAATAGCTCTAACAGGAAGAGAAAATGCTTCTTTTGTCATTTTATCAGGGAAATCACCTTGATCCAAGAGGAAAAATTAAAGAGAAACTTTGATTAGGGTGATTTTGCCCTCTCAGTTCACAGTGGAGCAGGACTTGTCCATGCATGTCAGGAAGGGGAGTGGATGCCCAGCCATCCCTGCCTGCCTTCCTTTTTCTTCCCAGTAAAATTCATCAGTTTGCAGCAGCTAAGGCTTTCCAAGTCCCAGGCAAAGTTAACCTGTAGAGTCTTGAATCTTGCCACCAGCTGCATAATAGAAAAGGTCTGTTACCTATCCCTGTTGATCTTGTTGACATGAATTCCTGTTGGTCAGGTAGGTCTTTATAATGTCATATCAATAAATGCCTACATCCAGGATTTCTGCATGGCACGTAGCTCAGGAGACAAGTAAACCAGCTCTTTCTTTTGATGCTTTTGATCATATACAGGGGTTTTTTTGTTTAAAAATCAACACTGGGTAGCAGTGTATTGTACTTCTTTGAGGTTTCAGTACCACACCCATCCCAGCCCTGTGGATGCACAGAGTACACGTGGAGCTTTTGTTGCAGTAATGACTCTTCTCAGGCTGTTCCACTTAGTTTGTTTTGCTGCCCAAACACCAGCTGTTGTAACCTGGGCAACGGAAACCACTCAGTGCTGGTGCAGTTGGCCATAAATAGGAGGCTGCAGGTGGTCAGTGATACTCTGCACTCTAGAACCAGTCCAGGCCCGTAGTCTCAGCACAAGAACCTGGGAATACAGCCCTGTCCCCATTTGTTTATAAAGCTGGTCAAAACAGAAGCAGTGTTTAATGATCCTGTGGCTGCTTTCAGTACAGGGGGCTTGTGAGGCTCTGGTGGGGTTCCAGTCTCACCTAATGTGTGCCCATCCCTAGCACTGGGATTGCTTGCTCTGAGCTGCACTCCGTCACATGGAAGTGCCTCAGCTTCACTTTGTTGCTAGTGCAGAAAAGATATATTTTCTACATGTGTTGCCCAATTTAATTACTGCAATTTAAGTCTGAATGGTTCCTTAGCCAAATACATCCATAGCTGATCTTTGGTCTCCAGCAGTCTGAGTTCACCTTTTTCCAGATGTCGTGAAGTGCTAGTCATGCTCTTTTTCTACTGTGCTGCTCTTGTCTCTTTGACTGGGGTGTTTCTGCTTCCACGTCTGGCACAGCACTTCTCCCATCAGTCCCTTGTGCTTTGTTTTGGGTGAAATGACTGTTTTCTGGGCTCAGGCTTGTAGCAGCCATTTCCCTTCAGTGGGTGAGATCAGCTCCTGCTCTACCTTGTGCTGATGTGAAAGGCCTGGTGTCAAATGGGCCATGTAAAATGGAGCTGCCCAAGGCTCTAAACCCACAATCTCCTTCCCCAGCCAGCTGGGGGTGCATTTTAACCCTGCCTAGGACAGCAGATCTCCTCTTCCCAGAAGGGAGAGGCTGTCTCTTGGAGTCAACACCCCTCCTTTTCCAGGAGGCAGTGGGGGATTTGCTGTCTCTGGAGCAGCAGGACCTGTCATGCTGATGGCACACGGGACACTTCCTGCACTTTGCTGTTTTTGTGGCTGAAAAGAGCCTTGCATGTGTGTGAGCAGCACAAGGCCAAGCTGGGAGGCCCCACTATCTCTGCCCACACCAGCACGCGGTGTTTGACAACACCTTTGCTGGGCACTTCTGTTCCCCCTGACCAAGCCTTTGGGCTGGAGGCATCTTGGTGGATGCAGGTCCTTGGTGGTGTTTCACAGGTCACTCTGAGTGGCACAAAAGCCCTTTTTTTTTTCTTGAAACCTGTGGCTCTACCAGCTTTTCTGTGAGCTAAATTTAGCTGGAGAACTGCTCCTGACTCTTCTGAGACAGAGATTGAGGAGATTGTTTCAAACTGAAATGGTTTGGGTTTGCAGGATGGAACAGGGGCCTTTGCGAGTTCTCAGCATGCCCTTACCCTGGGGTTTGTTTCCTAATTTTATTTCCATGTATAACATGGGATTGGGTTGGTTTGTGTTTTCTTTGGTCAGGAAAAGTCTGCCCTCTGTAGGGTAACGACTTGAGGAAGTTTCTCCTCAATTTGCTGCTTCCTACATCACAAGGGTGTGAAGCTTGTTCTAACCAGAGCATTGTTCTGTGCCCTGAGCTGCCGCTCAGCCCTGGGCAGCTCTTCCTTCTCAAGCTGCTGCCCCTCACAGGGGTTATGTGGCCAGGACGAGACAGCCAGGCTGTTCTGTACATAGCTTTTGACAGCTGATGCAGTTTAGACACTCACTGTGGCACAGTCTGTAGGAGATAGGTGTGAGGGTGTCATTTCTGATGAGGGCAGGTCTGGTTCTAGTGGTTTAGTATTTCTTCAGTGAAGAGTTGCCTCGAGTGCATGACAGTCTGCAGAAATAGCTCATGGAAAGGCCTCTGTCCTCCTTAATGGGGCTAAAATGTTAAAAAAAAATGGAAATAACCCAGATCAGTGCAAGGCTAAGCTCTCTGTCACCATAGGACAGAAACACACTACAGCAAAAGTTGAAGTCCTTCTATGCTGTCGGCTCCATTTGTCATCCCCTACTGTTGTGAGTAGGTCAATTTACAGATCTCAGGAGGGAGTTTGATGAAAAACATGTTATTCTCCTGTAGCAGTTCAGCTTGGCTTGGTTTAACACCTATTCTGATATGTTGTCCTTTTTCTGTACTTTATTTGATTAGCTGTAAGGTACAAATCAACAACCTCTCCCATGCTTGGGTTTATTTTCATTTTCTCTTGCTTAGATGGTATCTCTGAGTGTTGTGTGAAATGTCTCTGTCCTGCAGGACAGCCATAAACAGAAAGGGATTGGTTTTACTCTTACTGTCCCTGCTGGTGTTTCACTGTGCCTGCAGCCTCCTGGAGAGCCAAACAGTGGGTGACACTTGGTTCATGCAGGTTCAGGCACCTAAACTGTAATGCCAGGTGTGGGCAGGCCAGGGAGATGCCTCTGCTGTGAATGGAGTGGGGGCAAGTCTTTCATTGCTAAAATTAATTAAGCTGAATTCCATCCTTCCTGTCAAATGCACATTGCTGTTTATGGAGTTCATTGGATTCAAGGGATCTATGTGTGCTCTCTGGATTTGTATTTCTCATTTTTATCTCGACAGTAACACACGTTCTTTTCTCTTCCCAGGGTGACTGTTGGATCTGTATGGAGCTCATGTCTACCTCGTTTGATAAGTTTTACAAATATGTATATAGTGTATTAGATGACGTTATTCCAGAAGAAATCCTAGGCAAAATCACTTTAGCTGTGAGTATTTTGTTAACCCTTTTTGTTGAAGTAAATGTGAAATGTTGAGGTCTGGGACTCCATGTGAGAAGCTGGTTCTGTGCAGCAGAACTGCTGCTGCTGTTTGCACCACGCTGTGAATGGTCCTTGAGAGCCTTTTCCACAGCATATTGCACAGTGGAAAAGCAGGTCCTGGAGTCAGCAGTCAGTTCATAAAGAGACCCCAGGACCAGTTTCCTGCTCTGTCTGATTGAATGTTGGCACCAGCAGCACAGGCGCCAGCCCCATCCACAGGGATTGCTTCATGTGCACTGGGGAGGGATGGCTGGGGGCTGACTGTCTCATCCCAAGGAAGGTGCCTAGAACAGGCACCTTGTTTGTAAAGGGAACAAGGAACTGGGCATTTATACCAGGGTAGGTGAACTCAGCCAGGCTCTGCTCTCAATGAGGAGAGGTCGGTGCCTCTGTGAGGGGGCTGAGGTCCCACTTCGTGGTGCCTGAGCTGATGAAGGGAGAGGAGTCCCACCCAGGGTGTCCTAGTGCAGACCCACTGCACAGAGCCTCCTTTCTCCCCTTAAGGATCCCTATAAAATTACCCTTGGCTGTGCCAAAATGAACCCTTGGATGGGTAAACACAAGAGTGCGGCCTGGCCTTGCAAAAAAACTTGTGGTTTGGGTCTGTAGAGGAGAGGGTTTTGAAGGGTATCCTGAAACCTCCATCTTGCTGCTGCCTGTAAAAATCTGTCAGATCCACTGGATTTCTGCAGGGGATGCCAGGCCCCTCCAGTCCAGAGGAGCCTCTGGCAGCCTCATGCAAAGGCTCCCAAAAGCACAGGAGAATCTTCAGCAGGTGGAGAGCCTGGCTTTTGCTTTCAAGTCCTGACCAAATAAAAAGTCAAGGAATGGGGACAGTTGTTACCTACTGAAAAAGTACAGCATAGGACTTGAAATAAGTTATTGCTCAGGATAATTAGTATCAGAGATTGTTTTGTCTTCACCCTTTGCTTCTCCTTTCCCCTAGTGGGATCTTTCCAGGTCAAAGGGGATGTGTGTTCACTTAAGCACATCCCTTCTCTTATATCACCTTCTGTTTGCAGGGGAGATTCAGAGAAAAATGCTTTTATTAGGTGGCATATTACAGCATTGATATCTCAACATATGAAATGCTTGGAGCTCTAAAAATTTAATAATCCCAGGACTCCTAGGACATCTGCTTATTTTTGATCTATTTTTCTTTCCTAGACTGTGAAAGCACTAAACCACTTAAAAGAAAACTTGAAAATCATTCACAGAGGTGAGTTCATGTCTTTTCTTCTTGTCTATGAAAATAATTGCAAGAGTTGTAAGTGACCTTTGTTTCAATCAAGCTGTAAATGGCGCGTGCTGTGAATCTGAGTGCAGATCTTGCACAAGTGTTCCCAGTGCTTCTTCTGTTTCCCCTTCAGCCTGTGCTTTTTCTCTGTAAGCCTGATTTCAGGGTGGCTGGGCATCTGCTTCTGCTCCCAGGCACGAGGCATCTCTGGGGCTGCCTCCACCTCCTCGTGCTCCTGTTCAGGATCCCCAGCGATCACGGGGTGCCAGCCCCCACCCTCTGTAGCTGCTGCTCCTGAAATGAAACTTCCAGCCACGACTTAGTGCTTTAAATTTCTTTTCCCTGCAGACATCAAACCTTCCAATATTCTTCTGGACAGAAATGGGAATATTAAACTCTGTGACTTTGGCATTAGTGGACAGCTCGTGGACTCCATTGCCAAGACGCGGGATGCGGGGTGCCGGCCGTACATGGCGGTGAGTGGGACGAGCTGTGGGCTCTGTGGGAGCTCACATCCCTCCTGAGGCCTGGCTCTATACGGCCCTGCCTGTCATCTGCCTGTTTCCCATGGGATGAGCACCCCTTTCCCAGATGGAAGCGAGCTCTGGGTGGAGCACTGCTGCTGGTAGTGTCAGCAGCGACATCCCGACTGTGGCAAAGGGACCACGTTCCCCTTGTTGAGCTGAGTTGCTCTGCTTCTGCCAGGGCTGTAGTGCTGGAGTGGAGAGGAGCTTTGTGCCTTCCAGCAGCTCCAAAAAAACGGTGGTCAGGGATAGCAGTGCCGTTAGACTGCAGGTTTATCTTGTTCTGCAAGAAATCCATTTGCTCTGGTAAGATTATGTCACAGGAGTTATTGCAGGCCTGAATTACGGTGATTTTTGCGAACCATTTTAATTCTAAAGTGTGCCAGAACTTAATTCCAGAGGAATGTGATTATGGAGAGCAGCAGTAGCAGAGCAGCTGTGTGGAAATTGCTTGGGCTGAGTTGTGGCTCCTGGGAGTCTGTCCTGCTTGTTTGTTGCTCTCCCCCTCCCAAGAAGGAAAGCTGTGGTGGTGAATTTGGAAGCTGTCTAAGGGTTTTAAAGACTTCTTTGCTTCAGACTACTCTGAAAATGCATCTCTACTCTCACGTGAGCCAAGGGTACCTTGTGCAGGGAGCTGTCTTGTGTGCTTGCTGCTGTCCATATAACTTTAATTTCAGTGCCTGTGTCTAACTTCTGTAACTTATTTATGGCTCTGTATGCTGAAAAATACTGTTTTCCGAAGTCTTTTTATTTCCTACCAAGGATTAAAAAAGAAAATATCTCTCTTTTCAGGTATTGTACCCAGGCCACAGCTCTGATGGTTTTTTCTGACTGTGGTGCCCAAGGCAAAGCCTGTCTGTCTCAACTGTGATCTATGCAAGCAGAGTCTGGATATCAGAGCATTTGACCTTTTCTTCTCACTGCTCTTCTAGCAGAGATAGTTACTCCTTGGGCTGAACAGGATCATACAGATGAGATCTGTTCTTGGAGACCAGTGCTGTGGTGCAGCAAAGTCCGTGCAAGCTCCAGACCCATGAAATGGGGTGAAACGGTGCAGTTTGTTAAATAAAGACCTTATGGGGCTGGAGAGGGGTCAGAGCCATGTCTCTGCTCTCAGGCCTCTTGGCAAATCTGTGAAGCTTCCTGCAGGAAAGAGGCTGGATCAGAACTGCCCAGTTTGGGATGTTGGTGGAGTGTGGGATGCTGAGGGCAGCAGCAGAGAGGGGTACCCAGGAGGGGTGGGAGCCAGAGCAGTCTGAGCTGCTCTGACCCGAGGCTGCATTTGCATCCCAGACCTCAGGCACTTCGATAGCCCTGCCCTGTGCAGGTTGGGCTGCCTTTCCCTCCACTCTGGGGTTGTGTTGTGGCTGTAAATAGAGCTTTTGAAACATTGCTGTCACCTTTTCCCCTCCCAAGTTCAGTGGGTGATAATTACAGGAATTAATGTTCCCCCTTTTCTTAGTCTTGGGTGGATGGGTGGCTCTGCTCAGGCTGTTGATGTAGTTACACTTTGACAGTTTCTGGTGTGTCTGTAAATAGTTGCCCTACTTCCTTTCCTCTGGGATGTGGGTGATGAATGCTTCCATAGACCCCTGGTTTTCCTTTTTCCTGTTTGTCTGTCCTTATGCACTCTGCTGTTTGTGCAGCTCCATCACCAGCTCCACATTTGGGTGGACTTTTAAATGAGCAAAAGCATTCCAGTTCAGTTTGTGTTTTTCAGACCTTGGCATTGCACAGGGTTTGTGGGACAGCCAGCTGCTGGCAAGTGGTGTGGGAGAAGACTGGCCTCTTCCCTGCTGCTCTCCAGCCTCAGTGACTCCTTTCCAAGTATATGAGCATTTCCACGTACTGGGAGGCCTGGGAAACAGGGAGATGTCCCCAGTATGCAGGCACATCTGCCAGCTCTTTCTCCAAGCCAGAAGAGCCTGATGTCTGTAGGGATGCTGGATATACCTAGGAAGGAGTCAGGCCACCACACTCCTCTCAAAAGGAAAATAGCACTTTTTTTAGTCTTTAACAGGCCAAGAGCAACTGCTGTGTTCAGCCAGGGAGGCTCTGCTAAGGGCTGCTGGATGCTTCTCCCTGATGAGAGGTCTTTTTCGCAAGGCCCACCAACCCCATGGCATTTGCAGTAATTCCTGCAGCACAACCACTTGCCCCCTGTAGGAACCTGTAATGCCCTGTTCACTGGGGCTGGTCCCCAGAGAATGTTGGCAACAATACCTGGCTGTTGGCCAGTCTGGCTGTGAGCAGCCTGAGGAGGCAGCAGGAGCCACAGCCAGCTGCCAAACCAGTGCTGTGGGCTTGAACCAGAATTGTTGGAGCTGCCACAGTGAGCAGCCTCTCAGCCTCAGAGTGGCTGTTTTGCTTTTGGCTTTCAGATCCCCTGTGATTGTTACAGTGAGCAAAGGCCTGTTGGTGCCTTGTGTTCTCTGAAAGAAAGAAAGGCAAGACTGAGGCCCCAGAAAGCTGATGGCCCCCAGAGCAGCCCCTGAGCTATTCTGAGCCCTCCTCACCTTTGCCCTGTGCTGGGGATTTGCTCCAGGTGAGGTTGGAGTGAGGTTGCTCCTGGGCAGCCCTGTGTCCTGCCCTGTGGTCCCTGCCTTCCCTCTGGCTGTGCGGGTGCTGTGGCTGAGAGGAGGCTCCCTGTGCCACACTGAAGCTGTTGGCCTTTGTGACATTAGTGCTTTTTCTCTTCTGAGTGCTCCAGTGAACCCAGTGTCTGTGTCAGAGAGGAGGGGTGAGACTGGAAGCGCTTGGTTTGGGTTGGGCAGAACTCAGCCAGAGTGAGGGTGGATGGATGTCCTGCCCTGCCCTGCCCTGCTCCTTTGGTACCGCCAGGGACAGAGTTTGATGGTGTCACTGGCCTCCTCAGTTATTCAGGTCTTTTTTCCAGGTCTCCTGGGAGCTGCTGGCTGCACACTGGGGCTGTGCCCAGGTGCCAGTGCCTTGTGCTGTTCCTGGGGCCACCCACTGGGCTCTCCCTGAGTGGGTGGGCAGGGGGATGTGCAGTGATGGGAGTACAGAGCAGCCTTCTTGGTGCCAGTGCATGACCCATGTCCCGGTGAACACTGTCTGCATGTCCCTGCCTGTGCAGGAGCAGGGGCCAGTGCACAGCCCTGTCAGTGCTCAGGATGTTCTTCTGCTCTCACTCCTCCCTGGAGAAAGTGGGCAGTTGCTGCTGCTGTCAGTGTCAGGGCGAGCTGGAGACTGTGTCGCTGTGTTTGGATGGCTTGGGCAGAGATTAGGGCATGCAGAGAAAATGAAAATTTCCCAAAGCAGGTGACAGGGACAGCTCTGACTCCTCTCTCCCAGACTCCCTGTGCTCATGAAGGGGGAGGCTGTAGGGATGCAGTTCTCTGGATCCTTTTTCCAAGCAGAGCCTATTTCAGGCTTTGCATTCCTGACCTAATGTCCAGGTTTTCATCGGGCTCAGTCAGTCATTTCTGTGCACAGGCAGGCTGTGGGTTTCAATTCATGCAACTAAAATCCTCTTGGATGCTCTAAATATTACTGTGTGTTGGACTTCTTTTTCCACTTTCCTCCAAAACTTGGCACCCAGTCATAATTTTTTATGACTGAGAAAAGAGATTTGTGAGGGAGACATGTGGCCCTGTCCCTCTGCGGGCAGGGCAGACTGGGTCCAGGTTTTGGTATAGCCAATGCTGGGGAGATGCCTGAGCTGTGAGCACAGCTGTTCCTGCTCTGTGCTGCTGTGTCACTCATGTGCCTTCGGCTCAGAGCACAACCTCTACTTATTCATCCACCAGGGAAAATCATCCCTCAGGCTTGGGACTTTTCCTGTCCAGTGCAGAGCCCGTGCTGACCAGCCCTGCTGCAGTGCTCTGCTTGGGTCTGTGCCTTGGCATTGCCACCCTCATCCTGCCTGTCCCTGGCAGGATGGGATTTTCTTTCTTCCCCCTTTGGGTGCCCGGCTGCACAGTCAATTTGTGCCAACATGGGGAGTTGTGGCAGTAGCCACATGTGTAAGCTGACTGCCTGCCCAAGAAGTATTGCAAGCAAGACACAAGTTTTGTGGAGGAGAGTATTAAAAGGAGAAGAAAAAGTAAGTCTGGCCACTAGGATTTAAGTGGGAAGTGCCAAAAATTCAGGTCTGGGAGATAGTTGCCCTCGGGAGGTGTTGGATGTTCAGCTGGAAGCAACTCCTGGCCGCCACAGGTGTGCTCTGCCCAGCTGGTTGTGCTGGGGTGGCTCAGGGTGGCCCCTGGTGCCCGGAGTAGCTCCCAGAAGGCTGATAGGAACATGATCATAAGGGCAGAGAAGATGGTCAAGGCATCTTAGGGCAGGGTCAGGTGTGGGGAGAGCAGCTTGTGCAGGTCCCAGGTGTGCAGCTGTGTCTGCGGGTCTTCCCATCCTCCCTGAGCCCATTTGCCTCTTTCCACTCACGTAGGTGAGCTAGAGCCCAGACCAACAGCTTCTGGTTGAACAGAAGAAATGTTTAAAGAAACCAGATTTTAAGGCTCACACTGCTAGTGACAGCAGCCTGACTATGCCTGAGCTTCCACATGGTAACTCACCTTTGTTGATAACCATCTGCATGGTATATTTGATTTCTGGTTAGGATGTGTGTTACTTCATCTGTAAACACCTTCTTGGTTCTCTTTCTCTGCTGCATCACAGAGCCCTCTAGGATCAGAAGCGGTTCCCTTGCTCTGCTTCCTTCTGGACTCTTTTCAGTGTGTGTTTGGAAGCTGGCCTGTTGGTTGGGATTTATGGCTTGGAAAAAAAGAACTGGGCAATTCAAGGTTTTATAACTAATGACTTCAAGGACTTGTAGAGCATCCCCACCAAAACTGGGCCCTCGGTGTGGGTCTGTGAGAAAGTTCTGTGGCAGGGCTGAGATACCTGACAGCCCTCCAGAACTGCTGCCTCACCAGAGCTTGGCCTGTTCCTCTAGCACAGCTCGTGGAAGCAGAGGTGAGGATGGTGTTGTTGTGTCAAGCTCTAAAGTGCTGGAGCCTGGCCTCCAAAATAACTCCAGACAGGAAAGATCTCCAAAGTCCTGCATTAAAGATGCCTCTTCAGGGCTGAATAATCTGCCACAGTGCCCATGAAGTTGTCCTGCTCATTAATTATGCTCCCAATACTGTTCAATATGAGTAAGCCCTGTGTTAATGGCTGGCTTTGGGCTCTGGTTTCTCCTCCCTGTCCTTGCCACAGCCCCTTGCCCCAGCAAGTACTTTCTGACTGATTTAGTCACCTCTTGAGCTTTTCTTTGAGATTAGAGGCTGAGCAGCTTATTCCCTTAAGGCAAACTGGCTTGTGTTTTATGGCTGGGCTATAAAACAGTTTTATGGCTGTTGCATTGTTTCAACATCCTTTTACAAATGTGGACCCTGAAACTGCGTGAGCTCGCCCTGTTTCTCTCATCTGTGGTGTCTGTAACAAGAGCAGCGGTTCCTAGTGTGTCATTCCAGCCACACACCTGAAATCATGGTGCTCCTCCAGGATCTCCTGCTCTCCTGTTCTGTCCTAGGAGCCTCTGTCACTCCAGAGTGCTGCTTTTTCTGTGTCTGCTCCAGTGAGTCAGCAGCCAGCCAGAGCTCAGCATACCAAACACTCCAGTCACACTGGTTCTCCAGGAGCCCTCATGCATGTAATAGACAGAATTTAGCAACACTAATTTTATATTTTCATGGATATTATTAGCAACAGTGTAAAGAAGGCCACATTGGAGTTCTTCTTACGTTTCCCACTCAACACACAAGAGCTACACTCTGAACTCTATAAGTGAAGCATTTACTGATCCAAATTATCAATGCTTGAGTCAGTCGGGGTGCTGACCATGCCCTGCACGAGTCCAGCTTTATTACATCCAGATTTACCTTTTCTAACAAGACAAGGTCATTGAGAATATGCTGCTGCCAAGGCTGACGGGACCCGGTTGCTTTCAGGATTGTTCCTGTCAAGCTTTCTGTGCCCAGTGAGTGTCCCCTGGCCACTGGTGGGATCCTGCTGGTGGGATCGAGGAGTTCAGACGTGGTTAGGAAAGCCAGCTGGGAGGAGATGGTGATCCCATGCCAACAGAAACTGGGTCTCCACCTGGAAAATGCTGCTACTGGAGGAGTTTTTAAATGAAACATTCTCTTGCAGTAAATACGTAAAGGAAATAGGAGGGAAGGAAAGGCCATTCTCTAGAAATATGATCTCTGCTGATAATCTCTGGGCAGCCACAGGCTATATGGCTGGCCTGGGCCAGGGGGAGGGGCAGGAAATCAACAGGGGATTTTGGAAGGAATGTCCGAATTCAGCATTCAAGCTGGGCTGAATGTTTTGGCTGAAATATTTCTTGACAATACAGCTCTGTTCTCCTGTAGCTGCAGAAGTGGTGTACACAGGGCTGGCGTCACTGCTGCTGTCCTGGAGGTGCACGGGAGGAGCTGGGGTAGCAGAAGGTCCAGTCAGCAGGAGCAGAAGAATTCCTGTTCTCCAGTGCCCTGTCAGCTCTTCACTCATCACACCATGTGTCCTTTGCTCTGCTCGGTCAGTCCCTGGCAGAGGAGCTGTGTCTCCTCCTGTGACCAGACAGGCTGTGGCATAGGATGCTGTGTGACCCCTGGAGCTACTGGCACTGCCATACACACAAAGAGCGAAGAGAGTGGTCATAGCTCTGTCCTTGGTCACCTGGAACTGGAGAGGAGGGTATGGCCTTGGAAAAGATGTTACCCAGCACAGTGTGACAGTGATGCCTCAGTTACTTATGTGAATGACTCACATCTGTGCTCGTAGACCAAGGTTTTTGCAGCACTGAGGTCACTTTCTATGCAGTCCTGTGTGCCAGGAGATCTCAAAGCTTATCAGGCTTCACTGCACGTAAAATCAAGACACTGGACACCTCACCCCTATCAGCCAGCAGAAGAATTTGGTGTCACCAAAGACAGATTGCTGTCGTCTAAGGGAGGTCACTGTCACCTAAGGGAGAGCCTTGGAAATGTCCTGTAGAGCAGAGCAGTAGCAAATGCCAGGAGGATGTTCACATCTGTTTGGAGCTCCAGCACCTCCTGCAAGGCTGGGTCAGAGCTCTCAAGAGTTCTGCTGGGGAAGCAGCACAACTTGAGCACCCCTTAAGGACAGTCCCCTCACAGAGCAGGACTGTCTCTTGAAATACTGGGATGCTGCCTACAGTTGTGGTGCCCCCAGCTTAAAAAGGCCATGGAGCTCTTGGAGCAAGTTCAGAAGAAGCCATGAAGTTGATAAGGGGACTGGAGCACCTCCTCTCTGGAGACAGACAGAAAGTTGAGGCTGTTCAGCCTGGAGAAGAGAAGGCTGTGTGGAGCCCTCAGAGCACCTTCCAGTGTCTGAAGGGGCTACGAGGAAGCTGGAGAGGGACTGTTCACTGGAGTAGCAGGACATGGGAAAATGGCTTTAAACTGACAGAAAGTAGGTTTAAATTAGATAGTAAGAAGAAATTCTTCCCTGTGAGGGTGGGGAGGCCCTGGCACAGGTTGCCCAGAGAAGCTGTGGCTGCCTCTTTCCTGGAAGTGTCCAAGGCCAGGTTGAACAGGGCTTGGAGCAACCTGGGATAGTGGAAGGTGTTCCTTGCCCATGGCAGAGGTTTGGAACTAAATGATCTTTAAGGTCCCTTCCAACCCAGACCATTCTGTGACTTCCTGGGACATGGTGGTCACATCCACAGGGGTGGTGTGACCATGTCCTGGGCAGTTGAGTGCTCAGGCTCTTGCTCAGCCTTGCAGAGTCTGAACTGGCAGCCCAGCCCTGCAGGGCAAGGGGCTCACAGGAGTAAAACATTTGGAGGCCTCAGCAAGTAGATGAGGGTAGGTGCAGGGGAGACCCCTGAAGGAAAAACAACCTGCTTTTCACCATAGGAATAGTCTTGAGAAATACAACAATGTGAAAAGTGAGTGACAGCATTTTCATTTACTGAACAACTTTACAAGAGCTTCTCAAACTAGTTATTGATGGTCCAAGGGATTGTTCCCACTGCTGCTGTAGCACTCTGGACTTCATTTCACACAAGTTTTAGTGCGAGAAGTTTAAGTCTTCATTGGAAGCTGGCAGCTTTCATCTCACATGTGTCTGTTCCTGTGATTGGAGCAGAGAGAGACTTTGTATTGTGATTTTTTTCTGGTTTTTGTATTGCAAAAAATTTAGCACTTTCTGGTCATTCTTTTCTCCTGGTAACGTTTTATTTTCTGTCAGTTTAGAGATGCATTGACCTAAGTAGCAAAGAAGAGTTTATTACAT
Organism: Serilophus lunatus; assembly: GCA_013399895.1. Lineage (NCBI taxonomy): Eukaryota > Metazoa > Chordata > Aves > Passeriformes > Eurylaimidae > Serilophus > Serilophus lunatus. The sequence goes on from VXBA01003178.1 coordinate 171,565, forward strand.
ACATTTTAATGCCATGTAGGCAGTTTGGAATTTGTGGTGCACACAATTTGTGATGTATGATAAAATTCCCTGATTATATAACTGATGAAAACCCAGATCTCAGCATCAAGAACATGAAACATCTCAAGGCTAAAGGGAGTTGTGTGTGCATCTCTCTTTGTGTCACACCCGGGCTGTGGTTTGGAGGAGAAGGAGGATCACCTGAACCAGGTGTGTGTGCTTAGCCTGGGTTTGGAGGGCAGGGAGGATCTGTGCTGCCCACTGCTCATTTTTGTTAAGATGCCGGTGCTCAGGTGAACACTGAACTAGAGAGAAGCCTCATGGCAGCCTGTACCCTTCTCTGATGCCGTTTCCTTTCCTTTTTGTACTTGGCCTCAGAAGGACACTTGGCCTGAGCCAGGCTTTGTCTGCAGCCCTTGCTCCAGGTGCCCCATGGTGACTCCTCCTCATTGGTGTTAATTGCTCCCATGTCATCTACATGGAAAATTCTCAGGATTCTTCTTCTTGTGTATTTAGATGGGGTTTATTTTGGTCCATCCTGCTTTCCCTTCAGCTGTGCCACCATGGTCTAGGGCCAAGCCTCCACTGTCCTGCTCAGGGGAGGTATCTGGCTGCTCCTCATGGGTGCATGGGGATGACCAGCTCTGTCTCACCAGTGCCACCCATCCCACCAGACCCTTTGAGCAGCTGGGCCCTGCCCAAAGCAGCTGCTCCCTGTCCTTCATCTGCAGCTGAGAGCTGCTCTGCTGTGGCACATCCCTGGGGATCTGTGGTGTGGGGCCACGGCACTGGCAGGGCCAGCATCCCCATGACTTGGTGGTGCCCTGTTACAGGTGACAGCTTTCAGGGCTGGGCTACCCACTGCTGCTCTGTGCACTAGTGCCCATCACATGGGGTGTGGGACCACAGGGGTGGTCCTTGTTTTCCTGAAAGGTGACACTGATTTGTGTGGTGAGAAGGTACCTGCCAGCTGTGGAATCCATCTTCTATTGCCAAAATGCTTATGGGCAGTGGCCATGAACCCATGGACCCTGCGCTCATGGCAGAGGGACACTGGTCCATAGTGTCCTGCAGCACAGAAACCATTGGTAGAACCATGGAACTCAGAATGGTTTTGGGTTGAAAGGGAACCTAGTCCAGCACACCCTGCTACTCAGTGTCCCAGGTTGCTCCAAGCCTCATGCAACCTGGCCTTGAACACTTCAGGGATGGGGCAGCCACAGCTTACCTGAGCAACCTGTGCCAGGGCCTCCCCACCCTCACTGTAAACAATTTCTTCTTTAAATCTAATCTAAATCTACTCACTTCCAGTATAGAACCATCACCCCTTGTCCTGTCACTCCAAACCCCAGTAAAACACTTTTTGTCTTTGTTATAAGCCCCTTTTATATATTGAAAGGCCAGAATAAGACCTCAGAGCCCTCTCTTGTCCTGCCTGAACAATCCCAGCTCTCTCAGCCTGTCTCCATGGCACAGGGGCTCCAGCCCTTGAGTCATTTTTGTGCCCTCTCTGGACTCACTCCAACAGCTCCACTTCCTTGCTGTGCTGTTCCCCAGAGCTGGAGGCAACTCTGCAGGTGGGGTCTCATCTGAGGGGGACAATCCTCTCCCTTGGCCTACTGTGCCTGAGGGGAGAGGGAAGGGATGGCTCCATGTGCCTCACACCCACACTTGCTGCTGGAGCCAAGAAGGCAGGAGGAGCCTTTGGTGCCTGGCAGGAAGGGTTTGGAGGTGAGAGGATGTGGTGAGAGCTCTGCTTCAAGGGAAGGCAGGATGGATGTTCCAGGGCTGGAGGCAGAGCAGAACAGTACTGGGAGAGCCCCTGGGCTGGTGGGGCCTGTCTATTCCAGACCCTGAATCCCAGGAATGCTGGAAGGGCTGCGTGGGGCTGTAGGCACACAGGGCTGCTGGGGTTGCAGATCCGTCGTGCTGCCTGTGCCATTGAGACAGAGCATGGTAAATGCAGCATCACTCATGATGAGAGTCCCTGGAAGCTGCTTTTCAGTCTGTGACCTTCCCTACAAGGGGACAGGGAAGTGCTGATCAATAGTTGATGCCATGTTCTTGTATCAGCTTTGATTTGTACGTCTGAGCTCCTCTTGTCCTTCCTGAGCTGGAGTGTGTGCCGGTGCTCACCCATGGGCTCCACCCCGAGACTTTCGCTTCTTACTGAGGTGTCCAGTAACCTCCTGAAACATCTGAGAACACTCAGAACACTCAAGGTGTGGACTTTGAGTGTTTGCTGCTTATCAAACCATTCTCCCCTCAAAGAAACAAGTAGCAGGGACTGAGAATAAACATTTTCCATTCTCCACAACTCCGCAGCAGGATCTGAAGTTGTCATTGCATTTCTGTTCCCCATATTTAAAGGCATAGATGCTCTGTTAGTTATTGATCCCTTCTCAGCTGCTCTGGCATCCTCTTGTACCCAGTATGGCATAACTGGTCTCACCAGGGAGAGCAGGAGCTATGAGGAGGCAGCAGCATGGGAGGACCTGTAGCGTAGATGTGATAGGTTTTGACTGAGCTACAGGAAGAGCCTGTGAAGGGCTGATGGTTTAAGAGAGTTGAATTTTAGTAATTTCATTATTTTGAAATATGCATGCAAGTCATGAGAGGAATAACTAATGTATGAAGCTAAGCTGAATGGTAGCCACAACCCAAGGATAAAAGAGCAAAGCAAAGGGCAGAGCCTGGAGAGTGTGATGGGCAGGATGTTCTGGGTGTGGCCTTAGAAGCCAGCCTGGTTCAATGCAGGTACTGGAACTGAAAGTGAGAGTGATAAAACATATTGGTGGCCCTGGGAAGGTGATATCTTGTGTACTGAGGAGCAGTGGACACAGAGAGGCTGTAGGAGAAGTCACACACAGAACACTGAAGCTTGGCAGAAACTCTTCCCTCCTGTCTGTGGGTGTGCAAGACCGGGGCAAATTTCCTTGGAGAAGGTGCTGAGGGACAGCTGAGGGTGGCTGAGGGAAAGAGAGACATCTGGAAGCAGTCACAGCTGTGGCGGCCACATGTGGGTGGTGGGCTGCACAGAGGAGAGCCAGCAGCATGGCAGAGCAGTCAGAGTCAGGAATGCCACAAGACATTCCCACGGGACCTGGGAAGTGTCATGGGAACATGGCAGTGTGCTCATGCCCACTGGAGTGCTGAGGTTGTACTGAAGCACTTGGTTCATTGCACGGCATTCTTCATCTGTATCTGTCATGAAATTGTATTAAATTGCAGCTTACAAAGCAACCAGGCCTTTCAGAGTATTTCCTGCACCCCATGATTTAGAATTTATTGCAATTCAGTTTTATTATTGTTGTAGTAAAAACTGAATGAGACCCTGTTTCTTTTGACGTTTTAATTGACATTTTTAACTAAGAAAGGCATGCTGAGGGGAATCATAAAGATGACGTGCAAGGCATAAAAATGTTTTTTGCTGGTTCACCTCTCTGGATAGCTTGCTCTTAGGAGCAAATCCCCCATGTCTGGCTCAATATTGTTTTCTGTGGAAGATGTTTTGGATGTCTGAAGACCTTGTAACATCATCCCTTGCCTTCAAGGGATGACCAAAACCTTATAAAGTGGAGCAGTTCTTAAAATGCATTGTTTTTAATGCCTGTTGAGGTTTGGCAGCAGCAGCCAGTTGGGGAGAAGAGTTCTGGTAGATGCTGCTCAGCCTCAGTTTCCCAGGATGGTGGCTAAGATGTTGATTCCAGTTCTTATGATCCCTTGTGGACAACTTGGCTGTGAAAACAGAGAAAGAAAATCAGACTTTGTGTTAAATCGATTCCAGAGTTGAACAAAACTACCTGATTAGTCACAATTATTCAAGGTGCTTATGCAAAAGGAAAAAAAAAACCCAACCAAAGGATTGGTCTGTGATAAGGGGCCATTTCCAATCACCTTTTCCACTACAGCTCCATAAAATCAATGTTTAAAGCATTTCCTTAAGACATTTCTCTGCTGTTGGAGGTCTGCCACAACTTTGCCTCTGGAGCTGTGCCAGGCTCTGCCTGGTGGGACAGACTCAGACTGTTTTCTAAGTTTGCAGATGCCTCTCATTGCTTCCTGCGTGGCTGAACTGATCCTCCTTCCCGTTTCAGCCAGAAAGGATAGATCCCAGCGCATCCAGGCAAGGCTACGACGTCCGCTCAGATGTCTGGAGCTTGGGGATCACATTGGTAAGTGAGGGGGGTTGGCTCCTTCACTGGGGGGGAGCCTTGGTGCTCTTTACAGTGTGAGGCTGTCACACACAGCGAGCCCAGCCCAGCCCAGCCCGTTTGAGTGCTGTGATTGCAGTGGGCACTCACTGGCTCAGGAACAATCTAAATCCCTTCCAGGCAAGTGGTTCTTCACAACCCCTGTGGACAGGTTTGGATGCAGCTGTGTTTTGTGGAGAGCAAGATGTGAGCAGAGAAGAGGTGTTGGACTGTAAATGAGTTTTGTGTTCAAAGTCTGAGCTGAGGAGGGATGGTGAGTGTGGTGGTGCAGAGCAGCTGCTGCACTTCTGCTGCACAGAGGCTATGGTTAATGCTGGTTTCTGGGATCCCAACTGCTCGCTGGCTTTGCCACGGCACTGCCACAGTGAGAAGCTCTTACCTTCTCCAGGTGGTGAAGCAGAAATCAGAAACAATAAATATGAACCAGTAGCTTCTGTCTTCCCCACTGATGTTTTAAAATGCTCATTTCCATTGTCCTGAGCAAGGGGTTGGACCCTGTGAGCCATATGGGCCTTCTCCATAACTTGACATACCCTATGATTGTGTGATTCTCATTTTATGTTTTCTCTAGTGATTGTTAGGATGCTTGGGAAGGGACTAGAGGTTTTTACTCTCCTACACTGGTTTGTTGTATAGTCAGTGGAGGAGCAGACATGGCCAGCATGGAATCACAGCCTGCCCAGGGTAAATCTGGCCATGCTCCTCACACAGGCACCACAGCTTACTGCTGGCTAAAGCTTTCCCTCCTCTTAGAACTGTACAGGGAATAGAATGAAGAATCTCATCTCAGATTTCCTTTTGAGAGATTCAGGGTCCTTGCAGACATTTCCTTGCCCTGACTGAACTAACCTCATGTAACCCTGCCTGGTGCTGTTCTGTCTCCCTGCAGTATGAACTGGCCACAGGGCGATTCCCTTATCCCAAGTGGAACAGTGTGTTTGACCAGTTGACACAAGTAGTGAAAGGAGACCCACCACAGCTGAGCAACTCAGAGGAAAGGGAATTCTCCCCCAGTTTCATCAACTTCGTCAACTTGTGGTAAGTGTGTCCTGCTGAAAGCACGTGGAGCTGGCTGCTTTTGTCATTGCTGGGTGTCTGACAAGGGTCACGTGCCCAGCACTTCCTGCCTTATTTTCACATTCCTTCAGTAGCATGAGGGGAGCACTTCTCACATTTCGGTGCTTTGAAGGTGGTGGGGGACTTGTTTGGGTGGGGGCAGAAGGGCAGACCTTGGAAAGTGAGCTTCGGGGAAGGCGTGAGGAGAAAACCTCTGAGAGGCTGTGCTAGGGAGAGGCATGGTAAGACCTGTGGCAGGAGCTTTGTGTGACCAGGTAAGGGCCTGACCTGTGCATCCTGTTCCTTGGTGTTACATGGCCTTGTTACATGGCCTTTCCTACACAGTTCTCCATGGAGATGAGTTACCGAGTTTGCAAAGCCAGGAGCTTGCTGCCCTGCCCTGTAAGTTTGCTTCCAGGTCACTCAGCAGAGCAGGCTGTGCAGCATCTCTGTTAAACAGACACATCCTTGGCCACAGAATCATGGAATGGTTTGGGTTGAAAGGGACCTTAAAACTCATCCAATTCCATCCCCTGCCATGGGCAGGGACACCTCCCACTATCCCAGGTGGCTCCAACCTGGCCTTGGACACTTCCAGGGATGGGGCAGCCACAGCTTCTCTGGGCACCCTGTGCCAGGGCCACACCTCACCCTCACCAGGAAGAATTTCTACCCAATATCCAATCTAAATCTACCATCTTTCACCTTCAGACCATTCCCTCTTGTCCTGTTACTTTTAAAAAGTCCCTCTCCAGCTGCCTGTAGGTCCCCAGGCTGATCATGTTTATATTTCCAGCCCCTTTCTCCCTCACAGGGCCACTGCTCTGGAGCAGCCACATCACACAGAACCCAGGACAGGTTTCAGTCTAATTCTGGGTTTTGTTTAACCTGGTTTTGTAAGTAATTGTCTTCTGCCTGGAGCATTTATGGTGTCTTCGTGGCAACACTGTAATAAGTATTTCTCTTCATAACTTTTAGTTAAGTGCAAATAGTGATGTGTGAGGTTACTAAACTGACAAGTGAAGCTCCCAAAGGCTTTGTTTTGTGGTAGGTGATGGCATAAATAGTCCACAGACATGGATCTAAGACTCTTCTGGGTTTGTGCGTTCAAGAGTGAGGAAAAATGTTGCAAGAGGGTCCTGCAGTGTCACTGCCAGGATAGATCAGTGGGGAAAGGATATTGTCATAGAATTTTGGAATTACAGAATAGGTTGAGTTGGAAGGGACCCTAAAGGTTATCCCGTTCCTGGATGTTCCTGCCATGGACAGGGACACCTTCTACTATCCCAGGTTGCTCCAAACCCTGTCCAGCCTGGCCTTGGACACTTACAGGGATGGGGCAGCCAGAGCTTCTCTGGGCAAGACACTTTTAACATTTAAATAGTGACATTGAAGAGTTTCTGATATTTATTGCAGTGCTGTGAATGCCTGAGTGGAACATTTTTCCCCTTCAGCCCAGCCTCCCTGTGTCAGAGCCTTATCTGGAGTCCCACTCCTGGAACTGCTGCTTACAGTGGTTCAGCTTTTCTGCTCTGGATTCTCCAGCACTGTGGCAGCTTTGGGGCTCTGAGCTCCTGAGGGTCAGGATCCTGGGAACTAGAGTTCCTGTGCAGGAGTGAATGGCTGCTAGTACTCCCAGTGTCTACTCCAGGCACGTAGCTTCATGTGGAGCTGGAAAAGGAAAGGGAGATTTCTTGGAGTGCTTAGGAAAGCGTGTGTGGACATTTCGGAGCAGAGCTTGGTCTGTGAGGAACAGATTGGAGCCTCACTGTGGTCAGGCTGGGAATTGCTGTTGAAGGCAGTAGCCTGGAGAGGGCTGTGTGTGCTCAGTCACTGGGTTTGTGCCTGCTCTGACCCACAGGTTCTGTGGGCAGGTCCTGGGCAGGGCAGTGCTGCTGACCCTTGGCTGCTCTGATGACTTCAGGCCACACTGTGGTGGTGCTGGAGCTGCAGAAAGGCCCAGCCTGAGCCCCTGGGGATGGAAATGCAGCTGTTGGGAATTAGAGTAACTCTCCTTGTTTGGGAAAGGTGCCACATCTACCCAGTGGTGCAGATCTGGCTCCCAGGGCAGGGGCTGTGGTGTCACCCTCGCCCAGCCCAGTCCTCTTCCTGCCATATCCCTTGTCACAGGGGTTTGGTGGCCTTTGATGCCACTTCGTGCCCCCTCCCTGTACAGCTGGGATGGTTATGAGGGAGGGAGGGAGGCAGTTCCTGGGGTCACTCACAGCACAAGGATACATGGATGGGTTTTCCAGGAAACCAAAGGCAGTGAGTTCCACCACAACAGCAGTGGATTCAGCATCGTGTCCTAATCTCTGTAACATCTTCCCCACTCCCACCTTCTCCTAATTCTCTTTCTGCTTTCTTTAGCCTTACAAAGGACGAGTCCAAAAGGCCAAAGTACAAAGAGCTTCTGGTGAGTGCACGTTTTTCTGTCAGTGCCAGCTGGGGTGGCTCTGCCAGTCACACAGCGGGGCCGGGCTGCACCTCCAGGTCACTCCTCGGGCCATCAGGGCAGCGTGTTCAGCTCATCCCCCTGCCACAGCCTCTGGCCTGCAGCCCTGTCTGTGGCTGAGGTCAGGGGTGTCCTACAGCAAGGCAGGAGGTCAGCCCGGGGAGATGCCCCGTGGCAGAGGATCAGGGTCCCTGCAGGGGCAGGCTGGGGCCATGGAAATGCTGCCTTTGCTCGAGGTCCTGGAGTGCTGGAGCCCCGTCGGGGTGCTGCGCAGCACTGTCCCCTGGCAGAGCCTCCAACACACAGGTCACAGGGCCTGGGAGTGCTCAGGTAGAAGTGAGACCTGAAGGAGTTGGACAGTAGCAGGGCCTGTCTGGGGTTGAGGGTGCTAAAGGAAGGAGGGCAGCTTTGGAGTTGGATCAGTCACATGTGGCCACTGTGCACCTTCAAGGAGCTCTGGGCACCTGGAAGCCACTTCTTCAGGGCATGTGGTTCCACAGCCATGCCCTGGGTCCCTGATGGTAGAGTTTCACATCCCCTGATGTGAAGGGGGTTTGTCTGGCCCAGAGCCACTCTGACCTTACAACTCAGCTGCTCTGAGCTGGGTCTGGCCAGTGCTGCCTCCTGAGCAGAGCTGAGGGTCAGGGTTCAGGAGAGCAGGGTTTGGGTTTGACCTCTATGAGCCACTCCCTGTCACTCCTGTCACTCTCCCTATTGTGACACGGCTGATGATGGAACCTTTCATAAGTATTTCAGTAATGCCCATGCTACAGAGGAGTTGGGTGCTGCTGATCCTGCACCCTCACTGCCTCCATAACCTCCCACCTCCATTAACCTCCCACATTAAAGACACAGATTCCCAATGTGGAAAAGCTATGGACCAGGCTGTGTCCTGGTGACCTACAGGCACCACCAGGCCCTGTGTTCCTGCATCAGGCAAATTCACATGCTCAGCTTTTGTCTCCACACGAGGCTGGAGGGCAACCGTAACCTTGTTTTTTATCTGATTCCAGAAACATCCCTTCATCCTGATGTATGAGGAACGCACAGTGGATGTTGCATGCTATGTTTGTAAAATCCTGGATCAAATGCCAGCAACTCCCAGCTCTCCAATGTACGTGGATTGATATTGCTGCTACATCAAACTCTAGAAAAAGGGCTGAGAGAAAACAAGCTGTAAAGAATTTTCATCACATATTGCAGTGTTTTTAATGCTCGCCCAGACACCATGTGCAATAATATTGGTGTTATTTCCATCCTGTCTGTATACTATTGTCACATATAAAGTGCATCCCTGTAATACCTGATCACACAGTGTTAGTGTTGGTCACAGAGAGACCTCATCTTGCTCTTTTGTGGACATATTCATGAAATGTGGAAATAAGTACATTTATTTGTTGACCGTGATTGGATAGCACCTAAAATTCATTTCTAGACTCAAAACTTGGAGACTTCTCAGCAGCTACTGGAAAGATTTTTCTCTCAAACTCTTCCAATTGTTGTTTCAAGTAATAATAAAAAGCAAACAAACAAAAGTTAGGCGTTGTCTGTCTGAACATTAAGAGACTTTGCCTGGAGGGAGAAGAACTTGCTTAACCAACGAGATGCTTTGCCTTCTGGAGCTGGAGAGGCAAAGGAGAATTTTATTCTTCACAAAGTGCAATAGATTTACTGCTATGAAATTCTGTTGCTTTACAGTCGCAGTGTACTTTCTGGGGACAGTGTGCTCAGCTGAACTTCCTGTTAAAGAGAGATCATGTTAAATATAGTGAATATGTCTTTACCAAAAATATGTTGCGTTGAAAGAGGCTAACATTAAACTATTGAGATGGGACATAATGTATTCTTCCTCCTTTTACCAAGCCAGCCACTCTTCACTCTTAACTAGGTGTCCTGTAAATTGTTACCTGGTAAGATAAGACCTTTGACCTGAAGAATTATTAAACTACTTGATTGAATTTAACCTGCTTGTGACCTGGTTTATAGTGCACAGTGCTCACCACCTGCTGGCTTTGCTTTGCCTTTGCCCAGTGCTGTCCACAGAGGCTGCAGTTGCTTTAATGGGCTGGGAGTTCTGGCCAATGTTTGCCATGCTGTCCCCCAGCCTTGGTGCTCTTGCCTTTTCACTGGCCCAGCCCTCCCAGCCCTGTGTCCCTCACGAGTCCAAGCCTCAGATCCCCCATTTTGCTGCTGCCAGCAGGATGGAGGGGTATCCTGGCTGCCTGTGCCCATCACACTGCTGAGCTTGCTGGAGACTGTTCACCACCACCTGGATATTGAGCCTCTTTTGTGACCTTCATAGCTCCCGTTGCTGCACCCTGGAGTGAACCTCTCTGAGATATTGGGTACAGAAGATGAGGGAGTGTCTAATACCTTGAGGGCTCTTAGCTGGCCCAGCAAGGCCAGGCAAGTTGCCATCTTCTGGCCTATTTCTAAGTGAAACAGCACATCAGGCTTTTTTTGTTACTGTTTTTAATTGACATATTTTTCAAAGATTAATTTTTCCTGAATCTTTTTCCCGACCATTGCAGTTTTCAGGTGTTTAGTAGCACACCAGGGTTGGAATGGAGGCTGCAGGCTCTCTGCTTTCCGTTTTGAGCTGTCTGGTTTAGGTGCTTAGTGGGACTTCAGTGTTAGAGCAACCTCCTGTGAGAGCTCTGCAGCAAACCTGGACCCAGGACACCACGGGAGTGACAGCACCACACTGCTGGCAGGGCCCCCAATGAAGGGCTTCAAACCAAGGCTACTGAGTGCAGACCAGGCTGCTGCAGGAGCACTGAAGACCAGCACAGCCCAGCTGGGAGAGGAGAGCCAAGGCCCTGCTCCTGGGACAGCTGGTGTTTCTGGGCCTGGAGGTGACGCCTCATGGCACCACACGTCTCCCGCTGGCACCGAGGCTGGTGCTGGTGGGAGCCCTTGGGATCCCTTGGTCCTGCCCTTCCTGGATTGTGTTCTTCTGGGACTGCTTCTCAGGCAAGGCAGTCACCAAAGTCTTCCCAAAACGGACAAGGCAGAGCTTTCTGCAGTAACTGGTCATCCCTGGCAGCTCTGATGCATCTTGTGGAGGGATTAGTTAAATCCATATGTAGTGTGTCTAGAGCAGTAATTCTGCCCCCATCCACAGGGCCTTTCTCAGGCAAACCCTGTGGAGCTGTGATTCCTCTGTCCAGCCTTCAGCCCCTGGAATGGGACTGTGGGCCCTCTGGGTCCTGTGAGGTGCTGGCTGGAGGGGCTGAAGAGACCCAGACCCAGCAGGTTGTGCAGGCTCTGCCCCACCCTTCTCACATCTCCCAGTGACAGGGGCCAAAAACCTTCCAGAGGGCCAGCACTGAGATGGATCCTCCCAAAACACAAGTGTCTGCCTTGCTCTGCCCTTTTGAGATGGCCGAGCCTGTGCTCTGGTGCTTACCCATCTCGAGCAGCAGGACCAGTTTGCTGGGAATGGAAAGGCAAAGCTTTGAGCTGCCAGTCACAGGAGTAAGGTACCGTGGCCTGGTTTAGCCTATTCAATGTAGATTATTATTATTAAGGGTGCACCATTTATTGCAATGTATCTTTATTAAAAAAAGTGTATAGTGTTCAGAAGCTGTGAAAATAGTGTAAGAAATGTACATTGTGAATTCTGGTTATTTTTTTTTCTTGTACCATAGAAAAAAAATGTATAAAAAGTAACAGAAAGCTGATGTGCAGAGGTGTTGCCTTATTGTCTGTAAAATGAAGCTCAGGAACATAACTGCTTGAAAGAGCTTCTGAATATTTTATCTGGTATCCTGGTTTGACTTCCTCCTCTATTTAAGCTATTATACATGGATCAGAGTGTTTATGTAATAGTTCTTTTGCCTGCAGGTCAGTTGTAATAAAACTAAGATGCGACTGTGACCTTGTAATTTCATTTTGTGAGGTCAGACATGAATGGGAAGGTTCACTGTGAGCTCTGGAATATTTGCCTTCCAGGGCTGTCCTCCAGGTGGAGGAGGAAAGCAGCCTTTGAATCTGCTTGTGCTGAATTAAAGACATGCAGGGAGCCCTGGATATGTTCCAGCCTGCTGGGCTCTCTCTGTGATTTGGGCATCTCTCAGGTGACCACTGTTTACTGCACAGGGAGGTTCTGGTGGCTCAGGACTCCTTGGCCCTGTGTGGGGCGGGTGGCTGTGCTCACTCTCCAAAGGGCAGCTGATGGTCCCAAGCCTTGCAGGCTGCTTTAGTTTTGCAAGAGCAAAACCCACATGATCTCAAAGTCCCAAGTAATTCCTACTTCCTGGTGCTGGGATAAGTGTGTCTCCTGCCTGGAAACCGTGGAGGACTTGGAGTCTGCTCAGTCAGGTGTGCAGACCCGAACCCCAGCAGCCCCACTGGGAAAGAAGAGTGTCAGGGGAGAGAGTCTGGCCATGAGTGCCTGTACTGCTCCAGCTGGATGGGACAGTCCCAGGAGTGCCCAGTCTGAAGAGGGAAGAGCCAGAGTGTCCTGCAGAGATCATTGCTCATATCACAGCTCAGGATCAAGAGTACTTGGGAATGGGTGGATCCCCTGGCATCAGCTCATGAGTGTCTCATCACTTGGAGGGTGATGATGTCGAGAGAAGGGAAGGGAGGGAATGGTGCTGAAGAAAAGAGTGTGAAGGTTCACATGACTGAAATCTGAGTTCTGTGATTCTACCACAGCAAGCCTTTTTCTGGAGCTTCTTGATGCCAGCACAATACTTTGGACATTTTTGGATTATCTGTTGTCCTCACTTTTCAGTCAGAATTCTGTCTGAAAAGTTTGGGAAAAGTAAAAGACAAAATCCAAGCACATACCAGGGAGGGTCCTTCCCTGCTGGGCAGCTTGTGGAGAACGCAGCTCCTCACCTTACAGCTCCATGGATCAGGGCTGCTCTGGGGTTCTGTTCCTTTGGCACTGCCTTTGCATCCCTGGGATTTGCCCTGAGGGAGCTATGCCAGCTGAAGGAGCTGACAGAAGCTGTTGGCTGCATGTGAGTCCACCTGCCCATCCCTGCATGTGATATTCCCATGCTCTGCAGGAGGGACAGGATCCCTGTCTGTGACATGCAGGAGGGAATGTATTTGTGGGCATTTCAGTTCCTCTCAGCTTCCCATGTTGCACTCATGCTCCCTTTTTCCTCTGGATTCCTTTCCTGCCCATCTGTCCTTCACTGCCCTTGCTGAGGATCCCGTTGTCACAGTGTCACTGCTGAGGTGGTGCAGGAAACCTCCGACTTCATCCCAGATGCTGCTGGTGTCTCCAACAGGATCCACACCTGCACGGTGTCACTGTTGCTGCTCCTGAGAGCCCTTGGACAATTCTAACATTCCTTGCTTGAGCAACATGATGGCTTTCTCCAACCCTAGGGCTGGGAGTCTTCCTGTGGGCACCACGTCCAGCCCATACAGCCTCTCCCCCTGCACCAGCACATGGTTTCCATGCTCAGGGATGGCCGAGGAGCCAATGTTTGGACCAGTCTCCCAGAAGACTTGGAGACACTGGCCCACTGTCTGTGCTAAGTGGCACAGACTGGCACCTCACATCAATTCCTCACACCTTTGTGCTACTGGCTTGGCTGAGGTGCTTCCCAGACCTTCACCAAGCATCATACAACACCCAAAAAACACATTGTGCTCCTTTACGGTTGTTATGTGTCTGCGGAGCTCCAAGCCCAGCTTTGAGGTTTGGATGAGCTCAAACCCATCCCTGCCTGGACCCAAGCAGGGTGAATGCAGATGTGCACCACCACCCGTTCCTGTCAGGAGCACTTTGAGTTGCATGGGCTGCATTTCCACTGATACTCTGGCCTTCAGCCCAGCCCTGTGTCTCTCCTGGGGGCCAGGTAAGTATGCATGAAGGGCTCAGGCCTCTGGTACAGAGGATCCCTCTGTGCTGGACCCTGCTGAGTCTCCTTGAGAGCTGTGCCCAGTTCTGGGTCCCACAAGACAAAAAAGACACTGAAGGGCTGGAGTGTGTCCAGGGAAGGGCATGGATCTGAGGAAGGGGCTGGAGAACCAGGAGGGGCTGAGGGAGCTGGAGGGACTCAGCCTGGAGAAAAGGAGGCTCAGGGGGCCCCTGGAATTCTCTCCAACTCCCTGACGGGAGGGGGGGAGGGGGGGGGAGCCAGGTGGGGAACAAGGGACAGGACAAGATGAAATGGCCTCAAACTGTGCCACTGGAGGTCCGGGTTGGACATCAGGAGGAAATTCTTCACAGAAAGGGGGGTCAGGCCTTGGAAGGGGCTGCCCAGGGAGGTTTGGAGTCCCCATCCCTGGATGTCCAAGGAATTACTGGATGTATTCCTCAGTGCTCTGGGCTGGGGGACAAAATGGGAATGGGACACAGGATGGACTCTTGAGTTTTTTTCCAGCCCAAATGATTCTGTGATTCTGCTAATACTGTAGGTGCTGGTCTTTAAAACAACTCCATTTTCCCTTTGATTCATGATACAAATCACACATGGCCATTGCTTTGAGCATGGAAAGGACCCAGGGAAAGAAGGAGTGGCTGCTCTAAGGAATAAGAAAACATCTATTGCATTTTTCTCTTATGTTTAAAGCTGTTCAAGTGCTTGGAGAAGAGAATGAAGCACAAACTCCCTCTCCTGGAGATACAAAGCACCATTTATTTGAAATAGAGCAACAGGGCTGCTCTGTGGGGCGTGTGGCAGACAGCCTTTGTCCTTGCATAAACCCCAGATGGAAAGGCTGGGTAGGCCCGATTATCAGGAGAACGTGGCACGTCCAAGCAGCAAATCCCTGCTCAGCTGCAGCAGAAGGGCTGTGCCAACAGTCTGAAAAGCACACACATGCTCGGGAGGGCTGGAGGGGTTTGGTGTGTGCAGGAAGGAGAGGTGCTTGGTTTCCAAGACTGGTAAAGTCTGTGGTGCCTTGTGGGGGTGTCATTGCTTGTGCCTGTGTGGGTGCAGACACCAGAGCTACACTGAAAACCATCGGAGAAGGTGCTTTGTGTGAGCCCAGCACTCTGAGACATCAGACACATGCTCTGGCTCCCTGGCATTCAAATTTGGCCCATGCCCAACATGTCAGTTATCTGAGATAGAAGTTAAATAAGAACATGAGAGCAGAAAAAATCAGATGCTTCAATTTCCCCTGTGCCTCTGGGAAAAACTTTGCTTTAGGGAATTCTGTGCTTGGCCATACAGGAGAAAGCAGCTCTTGGGTGGAGGTGGAAGCAGCTGATGTGGCAGTGCAGGTCATGTTCAATCAGATTATTTGAGAAGGGGGGAGAGCCTACATGAGCTTCCAAGGAAAACAGGTTTCTCACCAGGTTCAGAATGAGTGAGAACCCACTGCTGCAGCATCCCAACAGCTCCAGGATGGACTGATTTCAGGTGATTTGTCTTCAGAGACTGTTTCATGTTTCTGAGAAGAAAAAGCTTCATCATGATGCCCTCCAGACATTGGCAGAATGAGATAATGAGCCATCCAGCTCCTGAGCATCCCCTCAGGAGGAGGGTGCAGACCCCAGTGGGGTCTCCCCTCAGTCTCCTCTTCTCCAGGCTGAACAGGCCCTGCTTCCTCTCTTAAGGAGACCCTTCATGCTGGTAAATGGAGGGACATTGTAGCTCAACCTTCTGCACAGTGCAGATCACAGCTGATCTGCTTCCCTGCACCAGGATCTTGTTTTTCTTTCTTTTTCCCTCTGCACCTGGGTTGGAGCTGGAAAGGCAGGAAGAAACAAAATAAGAGAGGAGGACAGAAGGATTCAGATCCTTGGATTGCACATAACAGTTACTTCCTGAATTTTTAGACCTGATCCCAGGCAAAGGAGGGCACAAGTTGGTCTGTGAGCATCGATTTTAATTATATATTACACAAGCTTGTAGTGTCACTGTAAATAAGTAAAATAAATTCAACTCCTGATATATTAATGAAACGAAACTACCAATAAATTCAATATTTTATACTGATCCATATTGGTATAAAAATGTTTCCTTTTGTGTGCAATGAAATACTGAGTATAAGGAGTTGGTAGGAACACAAGGAACTTAGTTCCTAACTCACATGCAATGAATTGGAAGAAATTTGAGACTGGAACTGCTGTGAGATAAAATCCCCCAAATTCTGTGAAGGCCATTTCATCCTCCTGTGTGTGAGCCAAGATGTGCAGGGAGCTCTGAGGGTCTCAAAACCCCTGGCCATGCAGTTGTATCCTTGCCAGTGCTCCAGGCTGAACGGGTCTGGGCTTTAAAAGCATAACTTGTCTGTGCTGAAGTCCCTCCACCCATCCTGCACAGCCAAGTCCTGTTCCCTTGGTGTCCCAGGCACCGCAGGTATGGGGGTGACAAGGGGTCTGGGGGTGCAGAGGTCCATTCATGGGTGAGGAGTGGCCATGATGTGCCCCTCATTCCCCTCCCCAGTGGGCCTGAGATGGGCAGAGGCTCTGGGGGAACTGGGCAGGGATGAGCAGAGGGGTGTGGACGGGTGGAGGGTGGCAGCGTGCTCAGGGAGGGTGATGGTGGGCAGGTGTGAGGGGGCAGCACCCACTGGCCTGTGGCACTGGAGGGCCTGAGTGGGTGATGAGGTGTCAGGGCTGCCCGTGCACAGGAGGAGCCCGAGAGGACCCTGGGGACTGGGCTGGAGGTGTGGGGTGTGAGGGTGGCACTGGGGTGCAGCAATGGGCGCTGAGGGTGCTGGTGTGGGTGTCACAGGTGGTGGAAGGCACCCACAGCTGTGGCACTGAGCTCGGGGGTTTCAGTCCCCCCCGTGTGCAGGGACCTGTGATGGGCACATGTAAGTTCCTACTAGTACCAACTCCTCATCTCACCCCACCCAGGGCAGAGGCCACCCCTGCCCAGCCCAGGAGGGCTGAAAACCAAGTGTTGTTTCCCCATGTCACTGAGGAAGGAAACTGCCTAAACCAGGCTCGACCTGGAGCTGGTGGAAAGATGCTGCGGACGTGTCATGGAGGAAGCACTGGATGGCGCAATGAGCCAGGCACCTCACATTTTCAAAACTGCTGAAGGAATGAAAAATCTTAATTTGACTCTTTTTCCTTCTTTGTATTTCCTCTGTTTTTCAGACAGGAAGGCCCAGGGAGAGCGGGACATCACTGGGACCCTTCAGCTGGGTGTTGAGAGGAAGGAAAATCTCAAAATCCTAAATACCTCAGGACAGTCTGTGTGGGAAAATCACCTACACATGGACTCATGTTGGGAGAGCTTGTCCCATCCCACTGGCACATCCTGTGCTTTCCCAGGACGCTGCTCTGGTGGGGCTGAAGGGCCACTGGCCAGGGCAGAGCTGGACTGAGCTCTTCTCCATTCAGGATCTGCTGCTGGCATCCTTGGAGGCCTGGAAGGAGACCTCAGGAGACCCTCTGATCCCCCCATCTGCCCACAGCAGGAGCCTGGTCTGGACTCTGCCTCCCCAGGGGCTCTGTCCAAACCTGGCACCTGACAGGCTTCTTTCCTGCCTTTCAGAGCTGTGACTCCCTGTACCTCTCACTCTGCTCTTTGCCTGGCAGCAAGGGCTCCCAGCTGCTCTGCTGCAGGTGGAGCAGCACGGGCAGGATCTCAGCAGGCAGACAGGGGATCAGTTCCTCAGGATTCCTGAACCAACCCCAGGCTCAAGTTGGTCTTTTCATTCTCTGAGTAACCGTGACCTGGCTCAGCCTAGGCAGTTTATCACAGCATGTCTGCCTGCAGGGTGTGGATTAGAGATGAAAAGATGTTCACAGGATTTGGTTACCTGTTCATCTACATATTTGCAGATTCATTTGAGCCGTGTCTCGGGACCATTTCACCTTTAGCCCACCTGTGCAGTCCCTCCCTGCACACAGGTGGGCAAACATCCAGGGAACATTTTCTAATCAAAGGAAAGATGCAGTGAATCAAGAAAGAGACTCTAAAGGGTACTGGGGAGAAGGACCCAAGGTCCTCCTGGGAGAGCTCCCAACCTGGGAGGCTCTTCTCGAGGAGAGCTCTGCCTGTGGCCACCAGCCCAGTGCTGACACAATGCTCAGGGGCTTGGGCAGGGTGCCAGCCCTTGAAGGAGACCCTGACCCCAGGAACGGGGTGTCCACGGGACAAAACAAAACCAGAACCAAAAGAGGAAAAAGCTGTCAGAAATAGGAGACCCCAGCTGGTGTTTTCAGGAATCTTCCAGGAGAAACTACTTCTGCCCAGGGAGGACTGTAGCTGTCCCTGGGCATGGAGCTGGTACCAGAGGGTAGCAGCTGGGATGGCTGTGGCTGTCCCAGTGGTGAAATCAAACAGCAAACTGAGAGCACACAGAGTGGCAAGACAAGGGTTTTAATAATGAAGGTGTTGCTGGTAACATAGGTAAGGAAATGTGCTTGCTTACAGGTTTGAAGCTGACAGCATCCCTTTAAATAAGGAAATACATTTGCTGAGAGGAGAAAGTTACCTGGAAAGCCCTGTACAAGGCTGCAGTGGAGCAGCTAACACTACTTTGGGTCAAGTGCTCTGAATATTATCCACAGACTGGCTTCGAAAAATCTCTCACTTAGAAAAAGAAACTCTTTTAAAAAAAAGGCAACCTGTGATTGTCTATCCTAGCAGTGCCCTGTGACATTTGTACAATAGAAAAGTGGTGCTTTAAATAGTGACTTGAAAGCTACTGCCACGTGCTTTATACAGCATGCAACAACACCATGGACTGGGGACCTCGCCGGGGCTGCAGAGCGCCGACAGCTCCAGCAGCCCGGGGGAAGCACCAGGGGAGCCACGGCCGGGCTGCACCGCCCCCCGTGTGCTGTCCTTCCAGTAACACAAATATTAAATACGCTCAGTCTGTAAATAGTTTAACAATCTTAGTCAGCAACAATATTTACTTTGGCAAAACCAGAATTGCAAAGAACAGACGTGTCCATCACACAGTCTGCAGCAAGTTCTTTGGTGGAAGCCAAGAAGTGAAGCAAAGGCTCCTTCTTGCTAGAGCCTGAGGAAGAATATTGCACAGAGACTCATAGGAGAAATGCTGGTGATTCCAAACGGGAGCATCACTGCGGGAGAGCTTCCTTCTCTGTCGGCTTCGGGAGAACGGGCTCCTCCGGGCTCGGCGATTCACAGCTGTTCTCCGTAGCCTTGCTCTGGGCTGAGGGACAGTGACGCTGCAGTGAACTCGGGAGGAAGGGAATGGCTGCTGGGGACTGAGGAGAAATGGCCAGACGGATGTGGGGGTGCTTGGCAGAGGAGGTGGGGGCAGCACACGCAGGGACTCGCACGAACTCGCAGCCGCCCATTCAGCCCGGCCCCACGTGCAGGTCACTGAGCGTCCCTGTCTGGCTCCTCCTGCTCCTGGATCGTGCAAGGGGGTGGAGATCCCCCTGACCGGGCTGTGCAGAGAACAGCCCCTTCAAAGCCCAGCTGGTTCCTTCATACGACTTGCTCCTACCTTGGACCAAACACATCACACATCTCTGTGTGCCATGGACGTGAGACATGGCCACCCCACTGGGATGGCACACCCCTGCAACACCTGCACCTGCATCCTGAACATCTGCCTCTGACCTCCACAGCTCCCTGCTCTAAGGTCACAGGCTGCAGCCTGGTTCAGCTCAGACTGCAGCCAGGACAGCTCCTGGACTTTCAGTCCCTCAAGACATGCCAAGGTGCCACCATGAACACAGTGGCCTCGATCTCTCACCCAGCTGGAGCAGAGCTGTGCAGGACTGGGCACCGCAGCTTCAGGGCAGCAGGAGGAAACAAGAGCCTGGGTGTCCAGAGATGTGTGTTTGTCACCTGGCTGGGCAGAGTCCCTGCTACCCACCCACAGCCTGGGCATGGCCAAGAAGAGCCCAGCAGGGTTATCTGAAGGGCTTGGATGAAGAGGAGAAGAAAGGAGAGAAGAGAGGAGAGGGCAGGACAGGACAGGGCAGGAGAGCAGAGGGCAACAGTGGGCTCTCCACTCCATGATTTCCTGTTGCCACCCAGGTGAGGTCACCTCACCACACAGTCTTGTCATGGGCTGCTCCAGTTCCCATGAGAGTGACTGCTAAAACTGGGGTGGGGGGAAGATTAAAGAAAGAAAACTAAAGTTCTTGTCAATCAAAGGAAGTGTTGTTTCAGGCACTGGCATCCTCCAGAGGGATGTGCCAATGGAAGAAAACCAGAGTTGTTGTGCTGTCAATTTGCAGTGACTGGAAATTCACACAAGTTTATATGCTGGGAAAATGACTCCAGTTTCCCCTGGATGAGGCACGTTAGCCCTGCGTGTTCTGCAGCACGACAGAAACACTGCACTGCCTGCTGCAGGCTCACAGCATTGCCCCAGCCCTCCTTTACCACTGCTGCAGGTGCAGGTCCATGCCAGTGTTGAGGCTGAGGTCGGTGACATCCAGGAAGTCGATGTTGAAGATGCTGGGGCCCGCGGGGGTGAGGGAGCCGAACCCGGTGGCAGAGCTGGGGGGGGTGAGGTCCAGCCACTCCATCGTTTCCCACGGAGACTCAGTGAAACTCATTTGTAAACCAGAGCCTTCGGCAGGGGATGGGGAGAGCTGGGTTTCCATGGGCGAGAGAGGAGTCTGTAAAATCTCCTGGGAGTTGAGCAGTTCATCTGCGGCTTTGCCGGAGAACCCCTCCATCATCCCCTCAAAGTGGGGCTCCTCTGCCCCCATCTTCAGCAGGGCCATCTCGCTGACCCTGCCCAGGGGGCTGTTGAGCAGCACCTCGAGGTGGGTGTCGCTGCTGCCTGGGCAGTGCTCGAAGGGCACCTGGTCAAAGGGGGTCGAGGGCTTGGGCAGAGGGGCACCAGAGCTCCCTGTGGACACTGTGATCTGAGGTACTTTCTGGAGGCAGGACCGATCTTCCTTGGCATTGGCTGGCATTTCTGTCAACAAATGAGAGGGATTTGAGTTGCTCTGGAAGTGCCCACCACTACCGGGTCCAGCCCTCCAGCTGGACTCTTAGGCTTCCCTATGGAGACCCACTCCCCACTCAATCCCCTTGGCACTGTTCAATCACCCTCCCTGTGGGAAACCTCACACATTCCTGCCTTCTGACGTCGATTCCCCGGGTTTGGACACAGTCCCTAGGGCATGAGCACTGGCAGCTGTCCCCAAAGGGCTGGGAAAGGGCACAAGGCAGCACTTTGCACAGGGGAGGGCACCAGCAGTGCTCTACGTGAGAGATGGCACTGGAAGCACTGGGAATGGTGGGGGACACTGGGGGCTGTGCTGTTCACAGGCTGCTGCCCTGCTGCCCCTTCTCTCTGCCCAGTCTGCACAGGTGACAGCCCAGTCCATCCCAGCCCAGCCCAGTCCATCCCACCGGGTCAGCACAAGCAGGAACAGGCTCTGGGAGGACCAATATGCTTTTGGATTCAATCTCAGTGGCTGCTGGCACAGGGAGGGCAAGTGAAAGCTCTACTCAACTCAGGCAGCTCTGCTAAGGGGCACAGAATGCACCTCATGAGCCCCATGGATCAATCCTGGCTTTGGGGGGAAGCCCTGGAGGGGAACAGGGATGCAGTGCATACCTCCACTCTCAATCAGCACGTCCAGGAGCTCGTCCATCTGCTGACTTCGTGTCATCTGCTGCAGCAAACGACAAAGAGGAGAGTAGAGGGCATTAGGAGGAGAGTCCCTCCAGCCACAAGCCAGCTAGATGGCTCTAGATGCCAAAAATCATGGCTCTAGACCCCACAAAAGGCTTCCTCCCATGCAGGAGAGAGGCCATACCAACCCAGGGCTGGCAGTGGTGGTCAGCAGGGCACTGCAGGGACCTGGGACAATCACGGTGGATGCGGGGCCCAAGGTGCCCTGCCCTGCTGCTGACCCTCTGCTCAGTGGCACCACAGCCTGGCCTGTCCCAGGACCACCAGGACACACCGACGTTGTGGCCCCAGCACCTCGCCCTGGCCTGTGCCTGCCTGCACTGCCCAGGCCTCCTCCTCTCCCTGACTGCAAACTGCAGGGCTTCCTGCACTCCAGCATAAGTCTCTTACCCTCACTGCCAACAGCACTATTCCACTTTCCTAAAGGCACCGTCATTCCTGGCACTGGGGCGACTGCCAGACTCTCACGAGAAGGAAAGGGCTCCATGGGTGATGTTCCCCCCATGGGAACAGGGCTCCAGGGCAAGGCTCGGGGGGCAGATGGCACAGAGTTGTTAGTGGGCTAAAGAGTGAAGGTGAGGTTTCCTGGTGACTTGGGAATGCTCAAGGGACTGTTTCTCACATAGTACTGAGCACCCCAAAGAAGAGTGCACTGGCATCCAGGGGTCTTTGAGGGGTGTCAGGATCCCAGGGTGCACAGCAGATGCTGTCCCACCCAGTGTGGTGTCTCACTGTTTCAGGCAGCCAGTCAGCAACTAACCCTTCAAGAAAGCTCATTCCTCAAGGAAACAGGCCTGTCCTACCCAGAGACCCCACAACTGCAGCAATTCCTGCAGCTGAGTCCCACTAACCACAAAAGGACACCCTGGGCAGTCCTGGCTCCGTAGAAAACAAAAACCATGCAGTTACCTGCTTCACTGCATCCTCATAGGGTGGAGGCTGCTTTACCTCTGACAGGGCTGGGCTGGACTTACAAAAACTTGGGGATGGAATAGAAAACTTTTGACCTGCCTGGGCAGCCATCTGCATGGGGAAATACAGGGAAATGAGTCAGTGCACGGAGAGGCCCCGTGGGAGGCCCCGCTCTCACAGCCCTCTTGGGGTCAGTGTGGTGCCAGGGAAAACAATGATTTTGTGGGCCAAACAAACTCAAACAAAATGCCTGGTCTTGGAGGAGGATAGAGGCAGGTAAACCAGCTGCTTCAGTCTGGCTCTGAGACACTGGTCACTGCCAGAGCACGGGAATGGTGTCACAGCATCCTGGTGCTTGGCCCAGCCAAGGACTTGCAGGGCAAGGGGAAGACAGAGATGGGCTTCTGGTGTTTGGCTGCACTTGGCCAGTGATGTGGAACCTCCTCAGCTGCCTCTCAGCCCCCCTCCATCACTGCCTGTCCAAGGGAATCTCATAGAGCCCAGGCCAAGGAAGAAAAGTGAAAAGAGGGAAAACTCTGCCAAACTCCCGCATATCATTGCCAGCTTTTTGCCAGGCTCCTCCTTCAAGCACGGACATCATCTGAAGGTGCAGTGCCTGCCAACTGCTGTCCCCATTACCTCTAGGCCTTTGTGTGTCCTTTCCAACTGCCTGGTCCTGGCCTTATCTCGTGAGAGTCAGAACTAAAGGAAGCAATACGGCTTCTGCAGGTGGCTGGATCCAGGGGCGGATCCAAGGTAGCAGTGAGGTCACTCAGCCTGGCCATGCACGTCCTGGTCACCTTTCTGTGGAGGGCAGCTGGAAGGAACACAATCCCTGGCTTCTGAGGAACAGCATTCCAGTGCTGGGCACAGGGCAGGAGTCCTCACCCCTGTGAGTTCCTTCCAGGCAGCAGGGGAATGCCCAGGATGGGTGGCGCTGCAGCTGGGATGAGCTGCAGGACACCATGGGACCATCCCCTCCATACACCTCTTGCTCCTGAGCAATGAGAGGAACTGGAGATGCCCCTGTGGTGTTGCTGCTCCCTCCTGCTGCTCACTGACCACTGCCCAGCTTCCCAGAGCAGCCCTGCTGCCTCTCTTCGGTATCACCTCACAGCACTCTGTCCCACTGCCCCCACTGCTCTGCCCCCGTGACCAGTTTGCCTCTACAACCCCAACCCTGCTGCCCTCCATGTCCATCCCTGTCTCTGTCGCTCCTTGCTCCAAATTGCTGCCCCTTCCCACCTCACTGGCTGTGCTGGGTGCCAACTCCCACGGCATCCCCTCACTGTCCTCTGCAGGGCTTGGACACAGCACTGTGCTCACGTTGTGCCACTGTGCAGGGCTGTACCCCAGTGCTGCTTGGGGCACACCCTGGGAAGGTGCTGGGAGTTGATGCTCCTCAGTGGCTGTGGTGGGCTCAGCCTGCCCCTGCTGTGCCTCTCCCTGAGCCCTGTGTGCATACCTTGCACCCTGGGCATGGGACAGGCCGTGTGAGAGGTGGTGCTGCTCCCTGGGGAGTCCTGGGAGGGCACTGGGATGAACTGGGGCTTCCATCAGCAGAACCTTGTGCTGCTTTTCGTGCTGGCAGTGTGTGCCCCTCCCTCAGCATTTGTACCTGTCCAGAGGGCTGAGGAGTGGTGGTTGCTAAAGACAAATCCCTGCTGGGCAGGTGACCGGGTGGGGAGGCACTGCAGACCCCAACTGGAAGTCCTGCTCTAGGGCTTTTTCTGAGAAAAGGCCTCCCAGAATAACCGCTCTCCTCCAACACAGTGGTGAAAATCCTTCACACTGCTGGGAGCCACAATGGCCTGGCAAGGTGCTGGGAAGCCCTGCAGTCCTGCAGCAGGGTCTCTCAGGGGTGTAGGAACTATGCCAGGGCTCTCCCAGGAGCTGAGGGGGTCCATGCACAGCTGCTTCCCTGCTGTGTATAGAGCTGTGCCAGGGCTCCATGAGGCATGGGCAGCTGCGCCAGCACTCCCCCAGGGGCACAGCAAGCTGTGCCAGGACTCCCCCTGAGGGGAGAAGCAGCTGGGTTTGGGCTCTTACAGGGCTGAAGAAGTTGTGCCAATGCTCCCCCGGGGAAGAAGCTTTGCCAGGACCCCTCCAGGGGCAGACGGAGCTGTGCCAGTGCTTAACCAGGGGCAGAGGGAGCTGTGCCAGAACTCCCCAGGGCAGAAGGAGCTATGCCAGGGTTCTATGGGGAAGAGGGAGCCATGCCCGAGCTCCCCAGGGCAGAGGGAGCTGTGCCAGGGCTCCATGAGGCAAAGGATGCTCTGCCAGGGAGCTTTGCCAGTGCTCACCTAGGGGCAGAGAGAGCTGTGCTGGGGTCCCCTGGGGAAGAGGGAAGCCATGCCAGGGCTTCTCCAGAGCAGCAGGAGCTGTGCCAGGGCTCCATGGGGCTTGGCCCCCCAGGGCAATTGAGCATGCAGACAAGACTCCCCGAGAGATACCCTGCAATGCCATCAGCTTCCAACCCACTGTCCATCCGGGATAACTCTCTGCCCTTCCAGGCAGCCCCGGGTGCCAGCAGTGCCAGAGGGCTGGGCTGGGCTCACACTCACCGAGCGGAGGCAGGCGCTGCCCGGGGGGGACCCGCTGCGCCCATCTGCCGGCACGGGGGACACCGGGAGCAGGTAGTGGCTGTTGGGGGACGGCGGGAGGCTGATGTGCTGGGGGCTCTTGGCAGCCCCGAGGGGGGAGTGCTGGGGGGAGCACTGCGGGCTCAGGAATGTCGAGGAGGTGATGGTGCTTTGCCCTGCGGGCTCCAAGCAGTGGCTATTTACAATGTGGGGCACCTGTGGCACTCCACAGTTACTGAGCTTATCCGAGCTGCTGGCCTGGCCTTTCAAGGCCGTTTGTTTGGATGCAAATGGACAGCTGGAGACGGCGTTTTCTTGCTTGATGGGGACACCAAAGAAATGCTGAGCAGGCTGCTGCTTCTCCTCAAGGCCATTGCTTCTCTTTCGCTTCTGGAGCTGCATCCGTAGCTCTTCCACCTGCCTCTGCTCCTGCTGCAGCTTCCACGTCAGTTCATTGATGACCTTCTGCTTCTCCACCAGCATCTTGTCTTTCTCTGTGTCAATTCCTTCCAGTTCCAGCTGGATGCTCCCTCCATTCATGCTGCTCATGAGGCTTTCCTCAGCACTGCCATGGACCGGAGATGGCTGGAGACCAAACTGTGGAGAAGCCATGGGCCCGTCATTGAAAGTGTCTGGCAAAGAGCCGCCCACAGAGAGGTCGGAGGAGGCGGGCGAGATGGGGGGGGTGGAGCTGGTGCTGCCAAAGTGATAGAAGCCATTTGATAACATGCTGGTGGAGGACTGAGACTGGTAACTCGACAGGGTGCTTGTTGGAGTGACTGGGAAGGTGACGGTGGTGATCTCACTGAAGTTTGGCACCGTGTTGCTGCCACACTCCTGGAAGGGCCGCAGCCGCTCCATCAGCGCTGTCTTGGTACCCGACACGGGCAGACCTCGTATTCGGAGCTGCTGCCTTAGCTCTGACACCTGGAAGGAAAGTCACTCGTGATCAGTCTCAGTGGCAGATGAGCCCTTTAGAAACCCAACACTTGTAATGAGCAGTTTCGGATCACAGGCTCCCATCTTCCAGCTTTAAAGCTCTGCCCTCCCAGGTGCTCGCTGTCTCACCTGCAGTCACCACTCACCACGTGTAGAGTGACCATTGCAGGTCCTGCAGCATCTCAACCTTTCCTAAAAGGAAAACTTTCCTTCTTCCTGCAGGAACTGCCACTCCTCTCCATAAACCAGCAGTGGTCCTCTGGCCATGCAGGCACTCAAATTCCCTTCCTAGCAATAGGTTTTTCCATGAGCTGAGAGCTTTCACACAGACCAGGAGGCAACTGATGGCTCAGAGAACGTGATCACATACCTTGGAGCCACATACTCCATGTTCAGGTGTCTGCACATGATTCAGTCACCTGAGCTGAGGTGCTGCTATGGCCCAAGTTGTGTTATTTCTACTTTTAATAATGAATGTTGCCCCCAGGTCTCTGCTCCTATAAAGATTTGGCCTTCCTCGTGGCTGAGGGTCCATTACCAAAGTATAAAAGAACTGCTGATGCCCTGTTTCGCCTACATGACAGATGATCAAAGCAGTGCATGTAGCAGGAGACACTCGATCGTGCAGAGAGCTGAGCAGGCCTGGCTGCAATGACCACTGAGTCACTAAGGGGAGGCCATCCTGACCTTCTGGCTGGTCTGCTAGAGGATCCATGATGCCCAGCATAAAAACCACAGAAAGGATGAATCCAGAAGCTTCAGAAGCAGCAGAACAAATTGTCCTTTAGTCCTTGACCTTGGCCTGGCCTGCAGTCTCCCCAAGCTAGATCTAATGTTCACTAGAGCAATGCACCCCCTCACCACCTGCAGAGCAGCAAGCCCTCGTGTTCAGGTACCACCCTGGTGACCCAGCCCTGCCCCAGTGTGGTGTGCTGCACTCCTGGGCTGCTCAGGTCGTGGTTCAGGTGTGCTGATGTGTAACCTGCCCACTTTCCAGCCCACGCACACTCAGGGTCCGAGATTCCGCTCCTGCTGTGACAAAGTTTGCACTCACTTTGAGATCATCCAAGTTGGATGGCAGAGGACCTGGCTTGATAGAAGAGACACAAGTCTGGCCTGAAAAGGTGGTTTTCACTGGAGAAATGGGGGTGTTGTTGACAGAAGTTGATGAAGAATTTGAACTTTTGACCATTTGCTCATTTGACTGCCTGAAATAACAAAGGAGATTTGGGATAACTTGTCTATCCCCCCAGGGTCTCTCTGCCCAGCATCCCACCCCTCTGCTCCCTTGGGGCTGCTGTCTCCTGTGTGAGACCTGAGCATGACCAGCCCAAAGGAAAACCAGGCTGGGCTGTAGGAGATTCCTGGTCCCTCGCTAGTGGGTCGCAGGTGCCTCAGCCAGTGCATGAAGTCAGGATAGCTTGGAAGGAGTCTGTACTGTTCCCAAGTTTTTATTTTCACTGGCATGCCTCTGTCCCCTTGCTCTGGCACAAATGGATACAGCAGGGGAAAGCCTGGAGACAGACAGGACTAAACCCTGCTGCTGGAACAGTGCACTCACTTCAGCTGTCCTTGGTGCATCCCGGGGTAGCTGAAGTGCTGCTGCTGCTGCTGTTGCTGCTGGCTGAGGATCTGGAGCTGCAGGAAGAGCTGCTGCTGCTGGAGCAGTCTGGCATATGCAGAATCCATGGGAGGAGGGGACTTCTCTGCCTTCTGGTCTGGAGGGATGTACTGGTGGTACTTCAGCTTCTTCACTTTGGGCTTGGTGTCCTTGGGCTTTTTGTGACGGTTCTTGCTATCACTGGATGATTTGGACTGTTGGTACAAGAAGGAAAGGAACTGGCTGTGAGAAGAGCTTCTGCCACACAGGACCTCAGAGGCCTGGGACAGAACAAGGCAGTCCTCCTGACACTCCAAGAGCTGCTGCGCCTGGATGTGGGGGACTTCCTCAGGGCTGTGTACTATCTCAGTTGTGCTGGAGAGCGCACAAGATGGAGAATGACCCTCCCTGCCTGCAAGGTATTCCAGTGCTGCCTTGTATCTCCCCTTGCTCCCAGCCCCCAGGGGATGTTTCCAGTGCAGGACTTGAGCAATTGCCTCTACGAAGGTGTGCTGCTGTACCTTGTACCATTACACAATGAATCAAATTGCCGGTTTTGACCCAAGGTTTGTTCGCCTGCATTACCCAAAGCCTTTAAGGCTGGACACCCAGACCTCCCACACAGGTGTGGTGGTGCACGGGGACACTTGCGGCTTGGATGCAGCCGGAGGCACAGGAATTACCTTCACGGCGGAGGGCACGGGCAGCGCCGGGCTCTCCTGCCCCGCCGTCTGCTTGGGGCTGTCGCACTGTCCCGGGACTGGGTCTGGAGCGTGGCCATCGGCACTGGGGGCATCCTGCGAGGGAGAGGGCAGAGGGTAGAGGGGCAGTGGGGCCGTGCCAGGGGCTGCCCAGCCCGGACAGGGCCCCTGGGACCGCGTGTCCTCAGCCCGTGTTGTCCCCACTCCCCCACAGATGCCTCAGTACGTTTCCAGTCCCCTCATGTCTATCCCAGCCAACCATCCCCACACCCCTCTGCTACCCCAGTCCTTTCCCAGTCCTTTCTCTCCACAGCCTTCCTTAGTTGCCAAGCCCTCTCCCGAGTCCCGTTCCCTTTTCTCTCCCTGCTCACTGCCGGCCCCTCAGTGTCCCCAGACTATCCCAGTCCTCGCAGCTGACCTGTGGATGGTCATGGTCCCTCTGATCTTCCTCCACCCGTCTGCCCCATTGCCCCCCAGTCCCCCCATTCCGCCCCCGCTCCCTCCCAGTCCCGCCAGTCCCTCGCTCCATCCCGGTCCCTGCAGTGCCCGGTCCGGCCGGCGGGGGGCGCCGGGCCCGCACAGCCCGTGTGTCGCCGCGCGAGTCCTCGGCCAGGACCCGCCGTCTCCCCCGTGCCCCCATATCCACCCATA